>VZTA01026841.1:194980-215705 GCA_013398855.1 Mohoua ochrocephala
CCACATGGAGCAGGAATTCTTCGTCTTTCCTTTGCAGACTGTCAGAACAGTGATTAAGCAGACAAAGGGATTGATTGTTTTTTAATGAAATAGTCTATCTGGCAAAAAATGAAGTCGGGCTCGCTGGAGACTATCCATGCTTTCAGTCGCCTCTTCAGAAATTCATGAATAGTTCCCTCAAGAAAACAACACATTTTTTTAAAAGCTTGAAATGTGTTTTTAAACATTTTGATTTTTCATCCTAAGTAGCATTTTGTTCAAAAAAACCCTAGCTGAATATAATCTTTGTGAAAGGAATAGAAATTGTTCCATTTTGCCTGGAATGCAATGCCTTGAGACAATGCTAAGTGTTTCTGTAATGGGAGAGGAAAGCTTGCCGAGAGTTGGAAAATTTTGTTTCCCAACACTGTGTCTCCCTTCTTGACCTTCTGTTCATCCAGTTAACCAAAAGATCAGTTATTCACATAGCTCTGCCTCTAAGTCAAGCAGCTATTAAAAAGTAATCATCCATTTATACCATCATAAAAAAGTCTAGATTGGAAAATATCTCTAGAGATCATCTGGTCCAACCTTGCATTAAATTATTCTTAGTCTAACTTGTGTCAGCACTTGTTTGGCAATCACAGGGACCGGTTAAAATTTATCAAGAGCCGCTAATAAGCCAACATCTTCAAGCCTGAAACCTGGGAAAATGTTCAGGTACCTCATCAACTAATTTTCCCCATTTCCGAGTGTAACAATGTATTAAAGAGGGGAAGAGATAAGCCACCTGCACAGGTAAATACAGTATCACATTAATGTAGTAATGTATAAATAGTCGTATTTCACTGTCTTCAGTGAAGCCTTGGTCTACAGGTAGTTTATCCTTCATGCATCACTCTGTTGAGGTCTGGGTCCTCCAGAACCCAAGGGATCAGTTCTTCGAGCCTACCTTCCTTTGCTCCACGTTCGTAGATGTTTTGCATAGCTGGTGCCATTTCAGCTCATAGCAAAACCAGACATGGTGTAGAACGCTATTGCTGTGTTCTGCCACGGGGGAAACATTTCCACAGCGTCCTCTCCTGCTTCTTATGCAGTTCACGAGAGATATCAGCACAGAATTCTCTCTTTTTTTCCACCTGCGATGCAAGAGTTGCACCCCATCCTGGAAGCTATTTCTCTAGGAGGGTGTCCCCACACACCAAGCACAACAGCATAGCCCATGTTAAATAAATGTTTTAGGCTCTACACTGCTCCCTTTCCTTTTTCTCCTCTTCTTCCTCAGATGCTAATAAAATACTGTTTCTGTTGGGGTTACCTCCCTTCACAACTGTTGGCTGCTCTTCCAGCTCTCAGCCCCCAGGCTGAGGTTCAGTTGCTTACTCAATGGGGAATGGCATTTGTCAATTCTAATGCTTGGTGTTAAACTATGCAGCTTAAAACCAGTTATAACCTTGAGCAAAATTATTTAATCGCAGGATTTAGCAGATTACAGGTTGAGAACACTATATAAACATCAGGCTGGGTTTTCAGGCTAAGCACTGGGAGGCAAGGCAGAGAGATGGCAATGCCTTCCCATTATCTTTCCACCTATCGCCCATGTTGTTAATGGCAGCAAATAATAGCCACAGGGGTTGCTATCATTTCCTCCACCTGGCAACAGTGTCACAGGCTGTTCCTCTGTCAGCAATTGCCAGAGGGAAGTGTTCTCTAGAAAAACCTCCACCTACTTTTTGAGATGGCTTCTTGCACACCTCCGTACTAAATATACTGGGAAGTGGTGTGAATAGTCAGCTGCATGTTCAAGACAGGCTTAAAACCTGTTCCTGGAATTTGGCTATTTGTCTGCAGAGGAGACTCTTCTACAGAACACCCATTACTTGGAGATTAAATAGCAAGTGGAAAGATCCATGACATTGTAAATTGTCTGCATCTGCCCCCAAAGGACTCAATTCCCATATATGTTTGTGCTTTTTCTTTTTTTTTTCTCCCATAATGGAATATCTTCTAGAAAGAAGAGTGTGCGAACTGGTTCTTGTCTGCAAGAAGTTTATTAAAACTTTTTGATATTTTTGTTCAGAGACTTTTTCATTTTTCAAATTAGATTGGTAGGGACTATTCTTGTGACTCAAAGTGCAGGGCTCCTGCATCCTTTGCTCGTGGGGAAACTGGGCCAGAGCATGAGACCTTCTCTGCTGTCACCCTGCAGACCTCTGACAGAAATAAAAGCTCTGATCCCTAGTCCATTCCTCTTTTCATTAGGCCATTCCATATCTTTCACTGTCCTATTTTCCATGGTGGACAAAATTACAAATTTTATCATCATTGGTAGACTGTTGTTCAGGACTAGGCCACTGCTCTTTGCTCTCCATCATCAGTGAAGTCCTGATACTGTTGTTAAATGCTATAGTGACCCAGGGGAACTGCCTGACTATTTACTCAGATTAATCTCCTGATTTTTCAGCCAGCTAATTGGTTTCCATCCTATTTTCTCTTCTGGATTCTATGCTGACTTTTCGCTGATTGCTCCCATCACCTTCATTTCTTTCACATATCACTTGTGAAATTAAGTTCATCTAGCAGCATCCTTGTATTTGCCAAACTGTGCAATTTTTTTTTATTTCTTAAAATGCCCAGTTTCCTCGTGGCTAAATGCAACCAACCCTTCTGCCTTTCTTCCCCTCATCAAACACGGAATACGCAGAGATTTTCATCATGGCCATCCCAATGGAAGGCCTGATAGACAAATTTCCCTGGGAAAAACATCTGGGGTTACAGCAGCCAAATCTGCAAGAATCTGTATCCACCAGTTCCTCAGTTGTCAGACACCTGATCTCAAGGTGAGCCAATATCAGTTTTTCTCTTTTCTCCAGAGGGATTTAAACCCAAAATATTTTGTAGAGTGTCCTAAAGTTCAGGCTGGCTTGGTAAAGTCTCTGCCCAGCAAAGAGCTTCCAGCAAACTGTCATGACAGGAGCACCAAACCTCCAGGAATTATTCCATCTTTGTCTGACAGCAGAAGATAAGGGCAATTGCTCAACTTCAGATGGATGATGTATGTCACAGGCAATCCCTGAACACAGGACTACTGTACTTAGCATTTTATTGTAGGCCTGTAAAACAGATGTTATTCTATTTTAGCATTCAAAACATTTTGTCTTCAGCTGCTGTTATCAGAAAAAGTCCAAGTGCCTTATACCAGTTTGTGCTTTTTAGTGTTCATTGCAGAGATACACAGATTTGGTCTAGCTAGTGCTGAGAAGAGCCCTGTGGGATGGCACTGTTCACATTGCCACAAGATAGGTAAATTTTCCAGCCCAACCACACAGAGAGAATATATGTCAGATCAAATTAGAATGTGGTCTTTCTGCGGTGTCAACCACACATGCAGAATCTAGGGATGGGGCATTTTGAGCATACTTCCACTGCGTGGCCCACCTTGTAGCTGGTGGCTGCCCAGACACCTTTGGAGACTCTGATAGTCTGCGGCAAGGAAGATAAAAGAAAGGCTAATTGTGTTCTCCTGTATGCTGTGCACTTGTAAAAGGCTTGAGGCAGTCTGACCCTAAATATTGATGATTCAAGTTAAAATTGTCTCCAGATGACAAGAAGCATTCATTTTTTTCCCTATTATCCCCAATACACAAATCTTTTTTCAAAACTAGATTATCTCCTAAAATCAAAAGCTCTAATTAATTCTACCATTTTATCTGCAACAGGCACTGTTAACATCTCATATCATGCTCCAATAAATTTGCCCACAGAGATTAACAACATCTGAGGGGGGAAAGAAAAGGAAAGAAAAAAAGGAGGTAAAGAAAGCTTTTTCAATTGAAGACCAGGAACTATTCTTCTAATTATCCCAGATACAGAATGGCATTAGCACGGCTACACTGCTTCTGGGAGCAAATTAGTGTCTACGTGGATGCCTGCTGCATCACCTCCAAGCTGCAGAGCTAGGCTGGGTGTACCTAACGCAGTGCTGCACGTGTCCTACAGGGAAAATCCCACTGTGAAATAGAGCATCTCTGCTCCTTATCAAAAGCTAAAGTAGAGAGAAGCCTCTGCTAAGGGACAGTTACTGCCAAAGGTTGTTCAACTGTGTCGGGACAATATAAGCCCTTCCTTGCTCAAGAATGTCACCAGGCAAGGACCTTGAAGCAGGAATACACAGACAAAAAAGAGCTTTGAGAAGGAGCCATGTGAGATATCAAATTGTTAAAAGTATCAGCACCTGCATTGAGTTCAGTCCGTTTATAGGGAACTGGAGGCTAACGCTTTTTGAACAAGGTCTAATTTTGTTCCAAAGAAGTGGTAGGAACCCACTGGAGAGACAGTAAACACAGATGAAGAAATAGGCATCTGCTGTAAATTCATGTGTGTGCTCCGTGTGAAGGAAATGGGAGCTTGTAACACTGCTGATTTGTGTTGGACAAAGTGATTTGCGTAAAGGATGGGACCAGAAATATGAATCAAAACCGTACTCTTTTTTTCCTTAAACAATGGCAAAGTTTATATCTAATAATTCAAGTTCTATGTATGTGGTTCCATGCTTTCTGATTCCAACAGGGACTTTGAAATGGAAATGCCAAACTCAGTATGCAGGGCATGATGGATCACCATGTATGCATAGGAATAAAAGGGTTGTCATTGGAAGTAATTTTGCGTTGAATTACACAATGTGTAATCCAATTGAAATCAGCAGAACGGCACAAGGTGTAATGTAGTGTGCAAAACGTGATCCATTGCATGCAATTTTAACAACAGGGATACCGCACCACTCATCGAAGTAATGTGCTAAAATTGAATTTGTGATAGGTAGGGGGAGAAGAATTGTGAAGAAAGAATGCATTTTATAATTGGGAAAATACTTTTTCAGAAAGTGACTGAATATATATTTTTAAGGCTAATTTATTACACTTGGAAATTGTTTGCTTCGTAATAGTGCTGTCAGATCCTCAAAATTTGGCAAGTTCCCTCTCTGGCACAGAGTGGGACCAGCCAAGCCTGTCAGCCTGGGAGAGCTCAGCATACATTTTCCCCACTGGCGTGTGTCACACTATCTAATAGTGTTCCTAAATGAACTCCATCATCATCAGTAAATCTTTTTCTCGTGCCCTTGACCAACAGCGTTTCCCCAGGAAAAGTAGCAGGTCTCACGCTGGCATCTCTTGGCACAGTGCCCTCTGTTGCTTGCAGGGAAAAAAAAAAGGGAAAAAGAACTAACTCCCATGCTGTACCTTTGCTTAAACAACAGAGAAGGTGGTAAGTCTGGCAGGAGTGGAGTGGGGGGTAAGAACTTGTGGGTGCCATGAGTTTGATGCTGTTTTTCAGGGGCTGGGGCAGGCACAGCACAATCTGCACTGCTCAGGCTCGGGAACGGCCCCTTTGCCAGTGTCCTGTCAAAGCTGACAAGTGAGTTTATTCAAGGCTTGCAATATAAACATAAGACACAGTTATCTGATTTCCTCATTACCTATGGTGTCTGCTGAGGATAAGAAGAATGACATATGATACCTTTAAAACCTTTTTTAAAAATTGGGAAGTCGCCTGGTGTTGGTAGTGTTTAACAAGCTGTGTTTTCAAGATAAAATCTACTGTCCAGACACTGGCTTAATGTTCTTCAGGATGAGGGTGCCATTAACATGTAATTTTTCATTGAATACTGCTTAGTATTCATGAAAATTTTGTGAATATTCATGAAAAGATCTGTGTAAACATCTCTACCACTTTTCCATATATTTGATAATCTGAAATAAAGTTGCAGTCCCTGGGAATCTTATTTTAGATCTACAAAGAAAATACTTATCTATGCATATAATATAGAAAATAATGCTAGATATGTATGTCTCAAATGGACATGAGACCGAGGTAAATGTGGCCAGTAACTTGGCCAATGATAATTAAGAGCCCAAACTAAAAGTATAGCTTCTGGTTAACTCACAATAATTCTTTTTTTTTTGCTTTGAAAAAATGAGAATGGAAAGTTAACATTGTTTTCTGGATTTCATATTAATTCACTATGTTCTACAACACTGTAGTTTTATTTTTAACATCTTCATAACATTTGGATATGAGTAATTCTAGAAACACAAAATTTTGGAATAAAACCTCAAATTTTTTCTTGTGAAAGTTTCACATTTTCCTACATAATTTTCCACTCTTAAATCACTGCCTATATGAAGTAAGGACTCATAAATTTACTGGAAACCCATTCAGTTTTTCACTGTGCAGGAACTCCTACTATTTATGCAGTTTTCATTGATGATTTTTCTTTACTTCTGCATTCGGTGAGATTCATTTTAAGGTAAAAGACTTCTTTCTCCTCTCATTCTTTAATTCTTTTGAATGATTTTTTTTTTTGGGGGGGGGTTCTTTATAGATTTTTTCAAAGTACAAAGTAGAAGCAAAAGCTCAAATAAGCAACTTGCAGATATCAAACTTTATCAATGTAGGTACTGAATCATGAAAACAGGTGGGTGGGAGTGCTCGTCACATAACCCATCATGACTCGAGGAAGGTTAAATGAAGTAGTTGGAAATGCAGGAAGTGGGACCTTTGCCTTCCCTTCCTTCTAATCCCAAGTCTTGATTCTTCCTGGCCGAGTTGAGGTGGTCACTTTTCTTTAAGGATGTTTAAGTCTGACCCCAGGACACTGCTTTGGTTCTCATAAAGAAATGGGGAAATATGTTATCACAGAGCCTTCAGTCTGGGCTGCCCAAAGGGCTGTGTCTGCTAAGTAAAATGAAAAGTATCCCCAGGGAAATAAGTCCAGTTCTGTTGAATGGAGACAGCGAGTATTTGCTATGATGTTCCCTAATAGGAATTGCTGCTGAAATCAATGCTTTAAGTCAGGTGTGGGAAAGGAGGACTACTCTTTTCCATTCCCAGCTGCACCACTATGTTTCAAAAGCACTTTGGGTCAAAATGCTGTCTCAGGCTGGAATTTCATCTTTCCAAAATGCCTCTGTCTTATTCTATCTGATGCAAAAGGCTTCTGTGGGTTGCCTTAGTAATGCCCAGTAATGTTCTCCCAAGTCATTGGCAGACACGTGTTGACCACAGCGCTCTCTGAAAAGGGACTTGTTACTTATCACAGCAAGTTTGTCACACCATAATCTGCATATTGTCTTCTAAAGAAAGATGGCTCATGCCAATTTTTTTTCTTTTATCCTAAAGACCCAGCATCACTCTGAAAATAAGCACCAGTATTTGTTTATTCAAGCTTTTAGTGGTCAGTCATCTGACTATTGATAATTCCCCAATTTTTACATGGGTCCGGAGTTACTTTACAAATCCAACAGAGTTTTTTCTATTCTTTCATTAAACTAAAAACCTAGATCAGTAGTAAAACATAAATGGAATAATTGCCTGTTATCCAAATTCCATGCTATACCTTTCATGTGTAATTGTCACCGACTACGTGATCTCTCTGTGGAGTAGAGGACAGCATAGAAATTCAGCTTAGTCATGCCTTTCCTGTGTGGTATTCTCAGGACATAGACTGCATAATTGACTACAGACATCTTAGTTTAAAAGCCATCTCTAAAGTTTCATCCAGTCCTAGTAATTCGTGTACAGTCCCATGGGCTGCATCCAAGGATTATGCTAATTTTATTAGCAACTCCTCTTGCTTTAATTAAACTGTATAAATTCCCATCTGGTCACTGTTGTGCCAACACCCTTCTCTCCAATTTTATTTTAATGTATAGATAATCTGTGGTTTTGCACTTCAATTCTGATGTCCCGAATTATCCATTGTGTTTTCCACATGAAGTGACACAATTTTGAGGGGTGAACGGGACTTCAAATTGAGGTAATGGGTTTGAGGCAACCTCTGGATCAAAGCAAAGACCCAAGTTTCTAAAGTTGGCCAGGTCTTTTTGGGATCAGGTAGTCAAAGTAACTTGCCCTGTTGAAAGCACCAAGCTATATGGGGCGGTTCAAAACACCTACAAGCAAGCTCTGCCTTAACATTTACTGTGTTTGTACCACAAAGCAGACCGATGTGAATTCCTCGGTGGACTGTTAATTTACATGTTATACGCTTTCAAATATTTCCGAAAGCAAATGTGAAATGATTAGTAATCTGTTCACATGCTCACAAAATGTTATTAGCAAAATGCCTTGGGCAGTGTGTTATGTTGACTAAAATTGATAATTTTGTATTTTAAAACTAAAGCAACTCCCACTGCCCCTGAGAAATTTTAGGACCTGCCCAGAGCCCAGAACTCCTGGTCATGCCACTTGTCAAGGTGTGTGTTGAGCTGAGGGGAAAAAAGACCAAGAACCCCACAAAGAGCAACATCCCCCACCCAGAGCAGTGACCTAAGGTTTGTGTGATTCAGCTCTTCTGAAAGCCTCAATAAAACTCTTCTGTGGAGTCCTGCAGTTTAAAATAGCTCATTATCTATAAAATCACCATGAGGAGGTGATTCTGGTGTTTATCACTTGTTCTGCTTATGTAAGTTTTAAAGCGTGTATGTTGCTCTGAAGAAATCAAGCCTGGTGGTTCTTTTTCCTTCTGCATAACTGTCTGTCGCCAGCTGTGTGTGGTTCTGACAGAGCCAAAGCCCTGGACAAACCATCTCATACTCCTCAAAGTGTTGAGGTTGTTCTTTTTTTTAAAGAGGACCAGAGAGCAAGCTCTGGTCTAATCGCATTTGTCAATGTATCTCTTTTTTTGAGTAATGGTTTCCATGCCTTGCAGACTCAAGCATAACATGACACTTCCTCCTAAATGCCAATTACTCTGTCCAGAAGAGTTGCCCAAAAGTCTACTCCTCAAAGTTTCACACCGGATTCACACGGGATGTTAAAATTCAATAAAAGCTGTTGTGATAATAAGGTTGTGCAAAAAGCCTATGCAAGAGCTGAATATTGTTTGTATGGGTGCAACATACGTTCCAGCAATTTACATTTACAGCTATGAAGTAATTGAATAAAGAAATGCATCATCATTTTCTTTTTTAGCACGTAGGTGAATTATTTTACCAACATGTGAAGGGGTGTTCATATAACAACATGGTGCTTTGTGCTAGAGAAAAACAATTACAGTGAATAAGGTAGAATGGCTCTGTTATTGCAGTACATAAGACTTTGATTACATACTGCCAAGATTCATACCAGCCTAGTAGTTGTTGACAGATAAAGTAACAAAAATGAAACTCATTTATTTTTTCTTTATTGAGACCTCAAGGTAAAGCAAATTTTCAGTTCTTGTACTTACTACATTGAAGGAACAGAGACTGACAGTCAAAATGTGCCAGTCCAGAAATATAAATTAAACCTAGTTTCATATCAAAGTTTCATTTAGTCTCTGAAAAGGAGCTGCTGCTTGGATTATTTTTGATCCTAAACCAAATACACTGTAGACAACAGCAGTGTATCTTGGATGAATTAACCCCCTCATACATTTAGCTTTTATGTATTTCATAGGATATATATCCATGTCTATTCAAGCAATTAAAAAATTTGTTATGGACTTAATTATTTTACTTTTTTTTCCCCTGTTTAATAATAATTTACCGTGTTTGAAAACCCAGTGAACATGTGGATGGTTTTAATAGAGTGCAACACTTTTGCTGAAGAAAAGACGTATTTTGAGGAAAAAGCCTTGCCCACCCTCCTTGTGTACGGAAGATTCTTCTGGCTTTTACCATGAGTTCTTCTAGGCAGCTAGATACTGTATTATTTAATGATAATTCTAACAAATGATTTTTTTGGTAAATTTGTTTATTTTCTAAGGAGCAGATAAAAGTAGCTGCTAAAATAGTCAAGTACTAAAACCAGTGGGTTTATCCCATCAAAATCTTGGATTAGTTACCTAGTCCAACTGAACATAATTGCTGTTCAGATTAATGAGGCAGTGTCCTAGTATCTCCTCTGTAATTAAACACTTCTCTGGTTCAATACAGTGTTAAAGATGCACCAGACGTTGAAACCTCAGTGGTGAAATTTAAAACTGTTGAAATTGGAGAGGTCAGCTGTGAAACACAAATACCTTTGCAGTATGGAAAATTCACTTGTACGGTGTGTTTCAAGAATAATTTGGCTTATATTTTGGATGCTGTATTTTAAAAAATTTTTCTTATCTTTCCGCCATCTAAATTTGAGAATTTTTTCTCATTAGTTCCTGAGAAAAAGTAACATAAAGTGCACTTGTTTCTAGAATTACCTTTTCTGACCTTTCACAAGATGATAATTGCAGTACCAGTAGGCTTAGAGGACTTGTTAAAAAAATTAAGCTTGTAAAGTAGCAAAAAATGCCCCTTTGCTTGCTGGTGTCGATTTCAAAATTAACATTTTAGTTCATGTGCTTCTAATAATCGCTGACCCTTACTTCATGTGCTTTCCACAGGAAATGAATACAGCAGAAATTACTTTGACCCGTTGATGGATGAGGAAATAAACCCAAGGCAGTGTGGGATGGAGGTCAGTGAAGAAGGTGAGGCAGAATTAAGTATGTAATTTTGGTGTCAGAATATTCTTTTCCATTCATGAAAATGAGGTGTCAGAGATCACATATGCAGTTCTATTTAAATATTGAGGTTTACAATTTAAATTCTAAGCCTTAACTGCTCTGAACACGATAGGCAGTATACATAGACTTTGATCAAGGACAGTGAGTTAATGGGCAGGTAAAAATGAAGCTGTGCTGTATTCACTCTGCTGCTGTAGCAAAATGAAGCACGCTCCAAGAGCATTGTCTACACCATGTTCTTTTTAATTAATGAAGTTAGTCCAGAACTGAGTGCTAAGCTGTAGCTTTTTCATAGCCCTGCTCCCAAAGTCCTCTTTGGAGAGCAATTTCATTATGGAGTTGAATGTGTGTTTACCTAACAGAAGGAAACCCCAGAGTGTGTAAAAGTGCATGAGAAGGCTTTTTTGGTTTTCTTTTTGTCAGTTTAGCTGAGATATTTAACTTTGCTCTTTGTGGGTGATAGCAACTAGTGGGAGGGTGTGACTCTGCAGAGCTGGAAGAACAGAAGTTATGCATAGGTATGAGAGAGATTAACCAGGTGGTATTGTCTAGCAAGGAAATTCTCCTCTGCTGTCATGGCTTTTAGATAAAAAAGGGTGGGAACGGGCCTGCCTGAATTTGCATGGACTTAAGTAAGAACATCATCATGGTAATGAAGTGCTTAGCTATGCACTGAGTGCTTTGGCCCGGCTCCGGTTGTTAGGCACTAACAAGCCGATAGCACGCAAGAGCCAGCTCTCCTGTGTTACCTTGCTAGCCCTTTGCTTTTCTAAAGCCTGTGCTTATTTGTGCTGCAGAGACTCTCGAGATGCGCAGCTGTAGTCAGATCTAAAACCAGTTATCTACTGTACAGGGTCTCAAAGTTGCTCACTGCTGAAAGTCGTGTTGAGACAAAAAACTTGTGTGATTAAAAAAAGCAGGCTCTATTGCATATCACTAACTTGAATTTCTATGTTCTGGTGAAAAAAGTTCAAGGTTGAATTACATCTAATCACAATAATTTCCCCATTCATTGCATGGGAGACCAGTGTAATACCCTGGAAGTCAACTTCTGGCTCAGAGTTTTTAAAGGAAAGATTTTCTTCCTGTTGGTCCTGCCTTGGTTCATCTTATGAAAAGGCTTTATGAGTCATGATCTGCTTCATAAGCAGAGAATGAAAAGCAGATTAGATTTATGTATCTGTGCATGTATGCCTAAATTCGTGTACAGACAGAGTGGTGACATAAGGGATATAGGGAAATACAGTTCTCATTGGGAGGAAGTGTTCTTTTGACTGCGTTGAAGAGGCTGAGTGATAAACTTAACCATAAACGCTGATTTTGTATTGTGTGGTGGGGGGTTTTACATGTTTATTTATTTTAGAATTTGGAACAGGCTCTTAGTCCACCCACTTCCAGGGTTTGGAGTGGAGAGGTGGTTTTAGTCAATTGCATATCATGCTAAGCCTGAGATGCATGTGCGAAGAGTTGTCTTTTGGTGGTCCTCCTTTTTCTCCCTGGCAAAAATGTCACTCAAAGGTTGGGATAACACTTGCTTTTTAAAAGTCAATTAGCAGCAGTGCCAGCCTCAGGCTGGCTGTGTGGACCTCTGTAGAGCAATTACAACGCTATATTTGCCAACACCTCTGCCAAGAGCAAATCTTCTAGTTTGGAGGTATTCAAAAGGTGCCTGGACATAGTCCTGGGCTATTTGGCTCTTTTTGAGCAGGGAGAACTGGGCTAGATGGGCTCCAGTGGTGCCTTCCTACCTTAAGCAGTCTGATTTGTCAATACTTAGAAACCAGGCTATCTGTCTGCCTTCTTTTTCCTTGCAGAAGCATTAAATTAGTGGAAGTGTATTTGTATGTGCTGGATGAAAAAAGACAGTCAGAACTAAAGCTTGGTCCCGCATAGTCATCTCCTGATTGGAAATCATACTGGTTTACCTCCTCTTTCCAGCTAGTGGCTTGTCGTGAGCAAGAGTCAAAACCAGAAAAACGTGAAGAAACCAGGGCACACTTTGAAGTTACACTCTTCTTAGAACTTTAGAAAGCCAGGCTCAATACCTAAAGAGAATAGCTGGTGAAAGCAAATCTGCAGCCACTCACTATTCTTTAATGAATTATTCTGTGAAAATGAAGATATTGGCAATTATCTTTTCTGTATTTGATAAATTAGATTTGTTCTGGAAATTTGTATGAGTTCATAATGCCCTGAGAGCAAACAACATCCTACTATGGATTTGCTTGCACCCCTTGCCAAGGGGATATTTCAAAGGTGCAGGATAAAAGAAATGTAAAAGATTCTGTACTTTCAGAAGAGGTTTGCAGAAGCCACTGCCTTCTTTCAGTGCTCAGTGTAACTGAAAAACTTGGCTCTGAAATTTCATGGTAAAAAAGTTTATTTTTTGAGATTCTATTGAACACTTAAAAAGAGGCACCCAAGCTTGCATGCAGCTGTACTTCAATCCACCTGCCTTGTATGCATTTCTTTGGTCTTCTATCTGCCTGTCTCCACTGACAACTTGGAGAAGTCAGGATCTGGGAGATCTGGAAAGAAAACTGTCCCAGTTGCTCATTTCTCCCTTGAATATAGAACCTTTAAGTGAATTTTTTTCATGGTCTCATGGAAAAAGATAAGTGTGCATATCCTTTGCTGCTTTTTAAAATCTGCAGATATACTGAAAATTTGAGTGATCAGCCACAAAATCAAAATTCGTAGAGTGTTGTAATGACTACTCATACTAGATAATGTGTTACTATTATGGACAGCAAGGTAAAATTTCTAATGAAGAGCCAAAATCACAATAGAATAAATTGGGTATTTTGATTTTCATTAAGAGTCAAATAGAATTCATCTGGCAATTTGAATATAAACAGTCATTTCAGCTCCTCTATTAGAAGAATTAATAAACCAGTTTCAGTCCAGATCGACATATAATATTGCCCACCATTTAAAAGTATATATTTTTGATTTTAAATTGTCTTGTATCGAACAAGTGACTGTAATTTTATTCTGAGCTATGAAAATAGCACTGTAAAAACTATTTTCAAGTGTCAAAGGACTTCCTAACTTTTGTATTTTTATATCGTTACTTTTAATTTAAAATAGTATTTCCTGAAATACTACTGGAAGAAACTATAGTTGGTTCACTGTTGTTTTTTTAAGATCCTGTGAAATTTGATGAGCAAATCCTGTACTCTAAACTGATGAAGCTTCTAGATGAAGAAAACAAGATGCTGGACTTCCAAGGTAAATAACAAAGTCAATTGCATAAAGAAAAATAAAACTCTTTTGAGTCTGCATGTGGGGAGGAGAGCGGGTAATCCATCCCCTTGAACTCAGAAGTCAAAGGGATGATGATTTTAATGCAAGCCTGTAAGGTCTTTTTCTCCAAATGTTTTTGTTTTGCGTCATGTTTATGTGGTTTTAAGTGTAACTTAAGTGGCATGCTTTCTCTAGATCGCTTCACTGCATGTTGAATTCCACATTTATGAAAGAAGACTGGAAATCTCATTGCTTATGTGCTCTAATCTAGAAACTGAAATCCTTCTTTAAGCTGATAGATGGGTGGGCAATTTGTCAGATGCACGGGTCACGTGACACTGTTTCAGATTATCTATGCAAGGATTTATACTAACAGATGAGTAAGAAAGTGTTTTCTGTGGCTTTGTTAGAAAATACAAATTGACAATTCCATCTACAGTAAAAACAATGAAGTACATGAGAAAAGATTTCTTCACCTCAAGCCAACAGCCTTACTCTGGTTTCACTTATTACTTATTTATTATTACTTAAAATCTGGTTGATTCACAAGACCTTTACCATCACAGCCTTTACACGAGGCCCACATCAGTTGCTCTCCTCTGGATCATCCTAGAAGTGATGTTTGTACAAGGCCCAGCTCAGAGCTGCCCTTGTATTTTTTGCCTATCCACCCTCTCCTTTTTCAGCAGAGGTCTTTTGTGAAAAAGTATTTTCTGTCCTTTGTATCTGTATGAGGCTTCCTGTTGTATTTCAGCAATACACGGGCCTACTCTTGTCAGAGACACAGAGCAGGCGGTTGCCTACAGCGCTGGAGCTCCAGGAGCTGCAACTTGTTTTGTGACTATTTAGCTTATAAGTAACTTTGTTCTAGAAGAGGAAAAGGTTTTCATTTGCCTAGGGTTGCAAAATCACTTGAACTGGCACTGGTCATATCAGTAACATCTTTGAAACCCATTTTATCTCATTTTAAATGCAAGGGCAAAAAAGGCAACCATCACAACTAAATTCATGCAGATAGTTTAAGCAAAAACCTGTAACAAGTTATTAGCAAGATCTCAGTTCTATGTTGATGTAGAACTCCACATTGCTGAGAAAGATTACAGCAGTGCTGTGGATTCATTGCTTCTTTTATCACACAACAACATAGTTGAAAATAAAAACGTGTTTGGCTGTGAAGTCAACATTATTTGTGAAAGATTGACTTTGATTGTCTATCTGTGGTACTTATATAGTCCCTGTCTACCAGTATTTACAGCATTTATAGACAAATTGCACCTTGGAAGCAGTTGTTCTCTTTCCTTTGGCTTTGGATGGGTCTTGGGCAACTGGTTTAGACTTGACCATTGCATTTTACCTGGCTAAAGTTAACTGAGACTAATTGTGCTGTGTGTACTTGGCCACTGCTAAGCAAGAGAACCAGGGAGTGAAGGGGAAGCCTTCTCCATCCATCAGTGGTTATTCTCTCCTTCAGCAAGGTGCCCTAAAACATGCCACTCTATTAGAAATACAGTAGCATACCCAGTGTGCTCTGTGGATAGTGAACTCACGCTGAGGCTGCCAAGGCTGCTGAGCTCGCTGCTCACTGATTCAATTCTGGGGCAAGCAAATGCATCAGCATGTGTGTCACACGCTCCATGTGCACATCAGAGCCCCCTGTGTAGGCGTGAGGGCAGCAAATGGGGGACATGCTGCAGGCCACTGCTGTTGTGTGTCTCAAGCTGTGTCTCGGTGCTTTTATTTCTTAAAAGTGTCATGATGGGTATCAGAGCTAGTCCTGTGGGTGAAGCTGCACACCGTTCTAGATGAATTTATTACTTTTCTTTGCTTGGGTGAAGAAAATCCAGAAAAGAGAGGTTTTCCTGGGAAGGTAAAGCTTATGCAGTTTCGACCTCTCTGTGCATACATCAGAGTGTACTTATTTCCGCCTGTGTTTTTCCCTCTCAGTATTTGAACTTCTTGTTCACTTCCAAACCCTTTTTTTTTTTAACAGGGAGCAAGGCTCACAGGTATGACTTCCCTACCAGTTTTATGGAAGTGGGCAGTTGAGCAGAGCAGACAAGCATTATTAATGTCTCCACTGAGGGAAAAGCTAATATGGAAGTTTGACCCTTATTAGGCATCAGAAAAACCATAGAAAACTAGGATTCATTTGGTTTCACTCTTACAGAACTGCTTCGTTTCTTCATTTGACCACTGAGCTGAAAAATCACGTGGTCATACAGTCCTAATTA
The DNA here is from genome assembly GCA_013398855.1 of Mohoua ochrocephala. Lineage (NCBI taxonomy): Eukaryota > Metazoa > Chordata > Aves > Passeriformes > Acanthizidae > Mohoua > Mohoua ochrocephala. Next base: position 210,920 of record VZTA01026841.1, read on the forward strand.
ATAGATGATCCCCAAAGGAAAGGAAAGAACGTGGCTCAGAATTTATATAATTGTATATTTAAAGCTTTTTGTCGTTGAGTAACCTGTTGGTCACTCTTGTGGTATGTGTTATTTCATATTATAAGGCAACTTAAAAGGAAACATTGGTTGTTTGTTTTTCAAGATATAGACTATATATTTTTTACTTTGCATTTCTGCCAATGTAAGATTGTGATCCATGCACATTTTAAATGATGATACGTGAACACCATAAAAAATAATTTCTATTATATTGTTCTTTGACAAGAACCAAAACATCGAAGGGCCAAGTTATGCAGAATTTTAGTTGTCTGAAACTGGCGCATGGACCTTTGACACTGAACTCTTTAGATACAGTTTGTACACAGTTTTCTAGACCAGGTAGCCAAAATTATTTTTCCATATGGACTTCGTTCCAGTTTTATGCGTTCAAGCCCATGCTGAGGTGTAGTCTGCTGCTGAACGGACCCTTTAAATTATCATCTCAGTATATAACCTGCTGCTATCTGATGGACAATACAGGACTAAATGAAGTCACAAGCAGCCAAGATAATACTGGAGAGACTGTTTTAATTGCAGCCCAGCATCTGCAAATACAGCCTGGGCTGAAGTGATTTAAGCTACAAGGAAAGCATGGTTCGCAGGGTTAAGTACATCCGAGGCAATGAAAACTTTTGATACCCATGCTAACAACTTCAAGCAGCAAGTTTTTAATTAGTTTATCAATCCATTAATGAATTTTCAGCCATTTCATCCTCTGTGTACAAAGCAGTAGAATTTTTAACACTGGCTACTTTTGTACAGCGAGGATTTGGTTGCTTTGTTTTTGGTCAAGTATTGTTCTGGGACATCAGCTTGATCCTCTGACCTGTGGATCGGTTCAAGCAAGGACCAACCTGATGCTGACCAAGTTTGAGAAATTTCTTTGAAAAGCCACTGTGGAAGGAATAGATCAGCTGAACTAACCCTGTTCTCTCCTTGTTTCTGACTCAGACAAACGAACAGCTGTGCTTAAATGAGCATATGTATCTTTTGATCAAATATTTTTCAAATCTAAATTGTAATTTATCTCTGCATTTTTCACAGCTGCTTTCCTCAAAAAGGCTTTTGAAAACGCTCTCTCTCTTCTTTTGCTCTTTTTTGACAAAACTTGTGCTAATGAGTCCAGTGTCTTCCACCAAAACTGAGTTCACTTGATATGATTCCTCACAAAAATAAGAAGTACAAAAAAGAAAAAGTATGTTTTGATGAATTGCTTCATGTTTATCTTTCTGAACGAAATGGTTTTATTCATTTTTTGACTATTGCTCTACCCTGAGACAGGAATCTACTGACTTCCCAGGATGTAAACTTGCAGAGCTCCTGTGAAAGCAGTAAAGCAGCTGATTTATACCAGCTGAGCATATGGCCCGTTGTGTACAACGCAGCATCAAGGGGAACAAGCGATGCTCCATCTTCTGCTTTTGGCAATGTTTCTTTTTCCTGTGCTTCCTGGGTTTTCTCTCTCCTTGCCAAACCCTTAATGTTACAGTAAATTTAAATGTAAATATTGTTTTGTTTTTGCAGTTAATAGTTGTAGGTCAAATCACTTTTCATTAGGCTTGTAAAGTGCTACATGAAGAGATGTGTACCCTAAGGTAATGGTTTGAGTTGTTTATATCTACTGTACATTTCCCCCAACATGATTTTGAATTGTATCCTGTTGTAATTAAACAGAAAACCCACCCTACTTCCTGTGTGTTGGTGGCACCGAGGTGATTTAAGTACTCGGGAGGCTCAACAATTAAAGTCATTAAACAACGAGTAGTGAGCAAAACTGGAAATGTTAATAGCCTTAGTTTTATCTTTCCTTTTCTGGTCTTCATTAGAGAATGAAAGACTTCAAAGGACAGTGAGGAAAAAACCCCTCTCTTTTAACCGCTTTCATGTCGTAGGATGGACAAAAAGAAGCAAATAACTAGATATGGCAATTTCTTTGGGAGATAGGCACAGAGAAATATAAAACCTCACACACAGAAATATGAAGCAAGAAAGTCAGATGTGGGCAATCTGATATCTGTTATTTTTTAGTGATCTTAACGTGGAGACATGAGCAAAAACAGTTGTCATTATTTATGACCCAAAGTAGTATTAGTACTATAGCAGATATCAATGAGAAGATCTAAATTTTTTTTTAACATAGCATGATCAATTAAACTGAAAAAAGACAAAGTTTCTCTTTAAGGCTGACTTTATGAATGGGATTTATTTTCATTTATGTGCTGCATGTACTCTTTGGCTCTGCATATGTCACTGCAGGGAAATCAGGGGAATGTTGTGGGTGAGAGCAGAACCGGACCCAATTAACTAGGCAGGAGCTGCACACATACACCTAGGGGGAGGAATCCAATCATTTGGGGTGAGTTGAAAGGAAGATGAAATGCTTGGTGTGGCTCCACCTAGAACTCCCATTCAATTGCAGTTATTACTGCTCTTCCTCAGGAAGGAAAGCCAAAGCTGTTCCAAATCCCAGTCCCTTTAAGATTTACAGGCGAGCAAAGTGGCCATGGAAATGTAGAGCATGCCTCTTAAAAAGTACCTAAGGAACAAGCTGTGCATGCTAACTTTGTACCTGAATTTAGACGTTGCACTTGAGGACAGTTTTCCTGGTACTGGCGCTTGGCACCTGTCGCTTGTGTTACTGATGCTGTTTCGTACTTGAAGTGTTGATGGGCCAAACATATTAACTGAGAAGGTGGTAACCAGTGAATGAACTCCCATTTGCTGAGAGATAATTCTGCCGCTTTTGTTTCAAGCAGCCCGTGTCGTCAGTGAAGATTTTCCGGACGCTGTAATGCCTGTCAGCTCCAGTAAGGCATGTGACCTTCACAGGGAGCTTGAAGATGAAGAGATTCCTTCATATATCGAACAGTTTGAGAGAGATGTTCAGGATGACATAATTCTGCTTGGCAGCTTTTCGCTGGAACAGGTCAGAGTTAAGAACTATAAGACAATTTTATCGCTTGCTTCATAACATGATGCTGGCTTGTTAACCTTGTACACCCCAATTCTATTTCTCTGCCTGGTGATACATATATTGAAAGAGGAAAGGATAGCCCTTGTCGTTGGCATGCTTTATGTGACTGGCACTTTGCTAAGATAACAGCGGGACCTTTATCTTTGTCTCCATTTCCATGTGAATAAAAATAGATTGCCTTCGTTGCTTCTTTCCTAAATAGTGGAGGATCTCTGACTGCTATGTAGTAATATTGCAATTGAGTTTCAATCAAGAGACTAAGTCTAGGACATCTCTCTCTGCCACATTTAACAGAGGCATATTCATCAGTGAGCAAGTTCGGATTGGAGCCCAGGGAGGATTTATGCAGCAATGTTCTTTGTACGGAGGATAAGATAATTCCCCTATTATAAATCCGTTATGTTTTTCAGGTTGGCAAAGGTTTTCTTTTTGTCATTTATAGCATAAAGAGACAGGTTCTGGTTCATGTTGACAAAGGCTCAAGTTTGCAGGGCTGAAATGATACTTGTAGGCACCTAATGACCATTTGTCCCTTTGAAAAATCTCGTACTAAGACTAGAGGACAGGAAGAGAGATTAATTGATGAATCTATCATTTTTAATTAGTAACATGAGAACAGCGCACTGACTCTGATGGGCTTAAAATAGGTTATCCAGTGACTGATGGTGATCTAAGCTTTCTTTTATTTTCAGGGGAAGTTTTTAGAATTTTTTTTTTCCACTGCAGGACTAAACCTTATCATTGCCTTCTGCATGATGGTGAGGGACACAATTCTCTTCCTTACTGCTTTCCTCTAAATCCTGTAGCCATATTTCATTCCTTCTGACTTTTTTATAGCAGTATGCATCATGCATGGAAGGTGGTATGGGTAATACTGTTCAGAGAATGTGAAATAGAAGGGAAACGTGAGGGAAAAGGACTCAGATGGTACTAAGAACCTCATCTGCCTCAAGGGACCGATGGAGTATGGACCTGGCAATAGGTGAACAGAAAGTGCTGCACCTTTCCAGAAGGTTATACTGCGCTGAGAGTTTGCACTTTAACAATGTTTGGACTATTCAGATGCCCCCAAATCTTCATGAGGCTCTGTTACACCTGAAGGAACACAATAGATGTGTCAAAACTCTGTTTACCCTCCCTCTAAACATGGTCATGTGGGTGATCATCTTACTTGGAATCTTTTTGGAGGTGTTCAGCAGAGTTTGTTTCCTAGACAGAAGCAATCTATCTGGTCACCCCAAAACAATATTCTGCTTTTTAACTGACAACTACATATGTGAATTTACATGTAATACAATACAATACTGCCTTTCTTCCTTATATTGGTCCAAAAGAAAGAAAATCCTCATATAATGTGATTGATTGAGCTGGTCTCTCATGAGTTTTCAGAGAGGGACTCATTCTTTACTTTGCAACAAAGAGGCCTTGAATGCCTGTGTAGTCTGTCCATTCCTCTCACACATCTCTAACTTCAGTTTCTCATGCCCTGCTAAGGAATTTAGTCCCACTGACACGGTATTAGCTGCCACATGTGCATCCTGCAATACAAAGAGTAAGAAGAGGATCACTGTAAAATCTGTATCGTCTTCTAGATCAATGATCTATGCATCCATCCCTTCCTTGAAAACCTACAGAAATGGTGTATTCAGTCCCTTTGAACAGAAAATGGAAGAGGTGACATTGGAAGTAGATGCTGCAAACATCATGTCATTGTATTGGGGGTTTTGGTATTGGGGGAAGGGGGAGGCTACA
>VZTA01026841.1:215731-261954 GCA_013398855.1 Mohoua ochrocephala
GAGAAGCTGCCAGGAGCTTCCCCCATGTCTAGCAGAGCCTATCCCTGGTGGCTTCAAGATGGACCCAACACTGGCTGAGGCTGGGCCAATTAAAAATGGTTGTAACACTGCTGTGAAAACATATTTAAAAAGAAAAAATAAAAAAGGTAAGCTGTCTCATAGTTGTAATTGTGGCCTGAGAAAAGCAGAGTGAGACTGTGTGAGAGGAACAGCCCTGCAGACACCAAGGTCAGTGCAGAAGGAGGGGGAGGAGGTATTCCAGGCACCAGAGCAGAAATTTCCCTGCAGCCCGTGGTGAGGCAGCTGTGCTCCTGATGGAGGACCAAACGCTGGAACAGGTGGATGCCCAAAGGAGGCTGTGACCCTGTGGGAAGCCCACACTGGAGCAAGCTCCTGGCAGGACCTGTGGCCCCGTGGAGGGAGGAGATCATGCTGGAANGGACAGGATCCTGGTGGGCACCTGCAGACCCACGGAGAGGAACCCATGCTGCAGCAGGTTTACTGGTAGGACTTGTGATCCCATGGGGAACTCACACTGGAGTAGCTTGTCCTTAAAGGACCACGTTGTGTGAAAAAGTGACCCATACTGGAGTAGTTTGTGGAGAACTGTTGCCATGGGATGGACTCACACTGGGGAAGTTCATGCAGAACTATCTCCCATGGGAGCGACCCCATGCTGGAGCAGGGGAGGGAGTCCTCTCCCTGAGCAGTGGCAGGAACATCCTGTGATGTTCTGGCAGTAACCCCCACTCCCCATCTCCCTGGGCTGCTGTGGGAAGGAGGGAGGGCTGGAAGGAAGGTGTTTTTAAGGCCTTATTTTATTTCTCAATATCCTGCCCTGATTTTGTTAGTCATAAATTCAACTAATATTTCTAATTCTAGCCTGTTTTGCCAGTGATGATCTTTAGTGAGCAATCTCTCCTGGTTCTTATCTCAACCCATGAACCCTTCATTACATTTTCCCTCCCCTGACCTTCTGCAGAGGGGAGTAGGAGAGGGCTTTGGTGGGCACCTGGCATCCGGCCACGGTCGACGCACTACAGTCACACTGGTATTCAAAGACCTCTAGCAATAATGTGAGCATGCTAATTCTTGTTTAATTGATCTTCTTTATTCTTTAATGGACATCTTTACTCTTTGATCTGTGGGTATACCCCTGCAGCACTGCAGTGTTGATGCCTTTCCACAACAGCTACAGGTTCATTGTTAGATTGCTGCCACAGTCCTCAGAATCTGTTGCTGCCGACTTTGGGATGCTTCCAGCTTTTGTTGCTTGAATGTATGTCTATTGGTTTGTAAAACTCTTTAATTTTGTGCATGGCATTTACTTCTTATTCAGTAGGAAAAAAACCCTTCCTTTCTCTCTGCAGGTTTAGTGAGTAGCAGATGTACTTTAGCCATCATAATTTATGATTAGTTAATTTAATCTGCCGTAATGACATAAAGTGAGCCTGAAACAAGCTTCTATCAATTTTGCCATTAGAGGTAGCATAATATTTTCAAATGTCTACAAAACTGAGTAATTAACCCTTGGGCTGAGTAAAGGAGTCAAATAGACATCTCCCTCGCATTCCTTTGTTTTGACCAACAAAAAAAAAAAAAGTAGGAGCCCAAGGGTTAAAAATACCAGGTGAGAGTTTACAGTACGTGAGACCGGTTTTATAGGTGAGGTTCAGAAACACAGTTGAGTTGCTGCTGTTTCTTTTTAGGCTGCCAAAAATTCTCTCCAATGAGGCTCCTGATTTACACTGAAGCGTTGCTGGAAGCGTTGGCATGAAAAGGATAGCTATGTATCAGCTATCTACCCCTTAGTTTATTGTTTTTCTTTGCTTTTAGCATTACAAAAAATGGGTTTAAACAGCAGCCCAGTGTGTGAGATGCCTGTGATTGAAAGCTTTTGAAAGGGCAGATGCATTTTTCAAAAAAATAGTTTTTGAAAAAAAGTGTTTATGTTAGATTTTAGGTCTGGAACTTTAAGTTGTATTGTTTCTTACTTCACGTCCTGTTTCGTAAATGCAAAAAAACTGAGAGTTGAGTTTGGCAACAAATGCATAAGGGGAGATCTGGTAGATTCTTGTACAGAAAGCATTAAGCAGATGTCAATGTTCTGTTAACAAACACATTAAAGAATATTAAATTTGGAAAGCAGTGCTGTTTTGTGTGGGCTGCCATGTCGACCCAAGGATTTCAAAGGCCTCAGTGACATTTGTTTCCAATAAAGAAAAATAAACTCTGTTGCAAGAAAAGCATAACTTGGGACTGTGTTGCGGTAGAAACTGAGCAGGTACAACCAAGGCTGGATATTCAGAGTGCCACAGAAAACCATTTGTCATGAGACAATGCAGGGAGACATGCTTACGGGTGGAACTTGATCTTACAGGGCAGAGAAATATGCAAGGAAATACCTGAAATAATGCTGACTTACCGTGTTTGCTTAAAGATTGGGTGCTCTCAAAACAAGACAGACTGCTGAAGATGGAGCAAACAGAGGTGGTTGGGGTGAGATTGCGCTTGATGGGCTTTTGGCAACATAATCTTACTATACATTAATTTAAATGCCATGGAAATATACCAGCTCTGGGATTTTCAGCTGTTTCTGAACTGAGACAATAAAAGTGACTGCTCGGTTTTATGTAGGTTCTCTCAGAAAAAAATTAATAATGAGGTGACAGAAAGGATCAGTACTGCCTCACAAACCAAGAACATATTTCTTGTTTGTCCACCCTCCTCCTGTGACTTGGTCAGTATTCTTTACCGGGGTGATTTGTTCACAGCCTCTGTTTCTCTCTACCAGTTTCAGCTGTTACATTTAGCCCTCTGTGCAGGGCACAGCACCTTGCAGGACTTGATCATCATCACTATATAATCAGTTTTGATCCATGACCTCAATGTGAATTACTCAAGAGCCTCTGAAAGTAAAGTGCAAGTTTTGCTCTTTGGTACCAGCAGCAGAGTTATAGTAGTAAGAAATGAGTTATTTGTTGCAGGTGGATAGTAATAAAATGTTGTCTTTCATCGAAAGATTTACCTTTTGGTTAAACAAAGGTTAATGCCTTAGGGTATTAGATCTAATACTCTTACAGGGTCATTATCATCACTGCTCTGACTCCTTGCCAAGTCACAGAGATCAATTTATATGATGATGGAGAGATCAGTTTTCCTTTCATTAACAGTGGATGGAACATGGGTAAGATTTGGTACTATGTAAGATGGTAAATTTACTCTCCAATCATGAATTTAACCAGTGGGATCAGACCTCAGTGATATAAAACACCAATGCACATTTGCTTGCATGTTCTACCCCATTGGATAATACTGTCATAGAATCATATCATGGAATGATTTGGGTTGGAAGCGACCTGAAAGGTTGTTTATATCTTGATGATTCCTGCAGACCTCCCCTCATCAAAGCTTTAGCCTACTAAGCATTGTACAGTCTGTTCTGAGTATAATCCTTGTGGGAATACATGCACCTAAGAGCAGTGCAGAGTTGAAGGTGACTTTTCCTCAGCAGAAACCTACTTTTTGACATTTACCAAGACTTTAAATTAATGTCATGTGCAAATGAGTTGGAGTGGGGATTTTTTCCTTGTTTGTTTGTTTTCTTTCTTTTTATTTTCTTTTTTTTTTTTCTCCTGAGAATTACAGGTCAAGAATACAAAAGCTGGCAATGTTTAATTTACACCATGTCTTAAAAGTGGGTGACTTCATTTTAGGCAAGCTACCTATAAGCTACACTCATTATTTGACTGTCAAAGCATTTCTACAGTCAGTTACTACAGTGGTTTCCATTTCATTTGTGTGATATAGTAGGAATTATGGGTATCTTCTTTAGCACATAATTTTCTTTTGAAATCTATCATTAGGCTGAGCTCATTGAATGCATTATAGTTCTGCCAGGTAGCCTGCTCTTGGAGTTGTGAAAAAAAAAAATTAAAAAAAATCACTGAAACCTATGTTTGGGGGCAAAAAACAAAAGATGAACTTCCCAATGGTTGGGACATTGGGCTTCTGTCCTTTGGATTTCTGATTTCCTGCTTAGTGAGAGTCCGTGGCCCTCAGATGTGTGTGAGCACCCACTCAGCAGACCCATAGTTTGATGTAGAAGCCATATATGTAGCTAGGGGACTTCTCTACCCTGTAGGCTGGTAATCTGAGATTTCTAAATATCTTTGTATTATCAGGCTTGTTCCTGCTTCCTCAGATGGAAGCCTGGGAACTTCCCAAATTTCTAAGGTTCCTACCTCATTGCTCCTGGACACTCAGATACACATTTTTTTTTTTTTAAGAAGTGGGGGGATTGAACGGGGAGTATGGAAATTAATATAAGCTTAAGCAAAATCATGGAAAATATTTGTTTGTAAATAGTATGTCACTGTGCTGTCACAATACTCACAATATTGCTATAGCTGCTCTTTTAAATTGTAATTTTTTTTTGATTGCTTGGTTCGGGGATTACATGAGTTTCATCTAAGTAAATATTTAAATGGAAGTAATGAAATTCTTCCATATTTCCTATGTTTTTCACTAAAAATGAATTCACTTAGTTCTTACTGTGTTCTTTCACACTTTAAGATCAGAGGGGCAGTTAAAGAACTGAAGTAATTCTTGATATTCTATTGAGCTGGAACAATGACTCCTGCAGCTGCTGTACGTGATGATACTGCATTTGCTGCTGCTTAAGGTAATCTGACTGGTCAGCTCTCTGGCTCATTATCCTACTATAAACTCCAGTAAGGAAGTCCATTTCTATGGTTCAATAAACAGAGGCAATTGGAAAGATTCTTCAAAGAGAATTAGTGATTGCCAAGTCCTGATGAAGTTTAAGAGACTTCATCAAGTACGGACCACCTGTTAAAAGAAACAGAACTCAGATGAGGATTGTAAGGAAAGAGTCAGCATTACTGATGAATGGAGGCACAAACCTGCAAAAAATAAGTACAATAAACCCAAATTTTTAACTGCTCATGTATGCTCCAGAATGATTTCCCCCCCCAGGGTTGTTTTATTTGTATTTTTAATACATTTGGAGCCAAACTGTAGTCACAGGTGTAGCTAAGTCTACCTTTGGTTAGCTTTTGTGACAAGGGGACTCCTTAGCAGCATCAATAGACCAAGTGGATTTTGAGCTGCAGATAAAGGAATCTCTCTAAATGCTGGAATGTTTTGCTTCTGCAGTCTTACAGTAGAGCAGAATTTGCTGAGCAGAACCTGTGCTGTATGGTGCATCTGACTTTTACTTCATAGATTTATTCAGGTGGAGAAGAGCCAGACCTCTGGAGCCTGTCTAGTCCAAACTCCTGCTCTTGAGGTGTATTGGGCTTTTCATGCCTAACCTGACTTTTTAAGGGCTTTGGAATTCACAACAGTTTGTTAGTGAGAAATGTAACCAGGTAGTCTGTAAGTTGAGAGATGTTGAAATACTATGAAAGAGAGTCCAGTTGCATTACATGCATGCTTATTTATTTAGCACAAAGCTGAAAAATCATTGCTTTTGTTCAGCCTGCTGGCAACCTGTTAGCACACTTGGTTTCTCTCATTACTGTGCCAGACCCTTAGTCAAGATGCAATTTTCAGGACTAGGTGGTTATGATGAGAATATATAATAAAGTTAACCTGTTCACTCAAAGACATGTCAGCACAGTATGATGTTATTATACAGTTGCTCATATCAGGATTCAAAACAGAGAAGGATCTCAGCTGAGTACGTGAAACAATTTCCTTTCAGCAGACACATGGAGCAGGACGTGGGCTTGCAGGAGGAGGTCTGTTCGTTACAGAGAAAAACCATTAGGCATGGCAACTCATCATTGCCACTGTTGTATTTAAGACTATCATACAGTAAACTGTGCTTAAAGTGTTTTTTCCCTCTCTGTAATTTTCATATACTAATTGTAAGTGAATGTCTCTCTTAATTATAAAGTGTTCAAAAGTGTCTGCACACTTGAAACAGAGGATGATGTGAAAGGCAGTACAAATGGAAGTTATTGGATAAAGTTAAAGTCTATACTTTTTGATTACAATTTTAGTGGAGGCAGATTTGTGAGGCAATGCTTTATTGACAGTAAAAAAAAAAGAACGGGAACTCAGAAAGATGAAATAGACTGTAACCTCTGACCTGAACATGATTTTTTGGGGCAGCTGTAACAAGCAAATTTGTTGCCATAACTCAAGTTTTCCCTATCTGCAAAACAGACCTAAAATTAGATACCTGCTTTGTGGAAGAGTAAGAGGATTAAAGGAGTAAAGTTTCATGAGGGACTTTGAAAAGGCTTTACAAATAATGAAAACATTCTGTGCTGAAATTGACAAATATTTTTAAATGGAAGAAGAATGGGGGAAAACCACAAAAAAAAGTTTCAATGTTTCCGATTGGTATTTCCTTTCAGTTTCCCTTCAGTTGGTTGTGTCTCGATTTGCTGTCGGCATCCAGAAAACAGAAAGGTTGTAAAATGCTGAAGTTCATTACATGGCTTATGAACGCTTTTTCTTTTTCATTGTTAATGTAAACTATTCATTTTAGATCTACAGATTGGCATAGTTCACTTTGGTTTTCACTGGCATCGCTCATGCTGCATGGCATTATACTGGAAGGAATATGTTCCCTAATAAATTGTGGTTAGTGTCTTCCATCATATCTTGTTAGCATATTCCATCATATCTTACTGTTTAGGCTAAAAGTGCCTGAATCTTCATAGTAACTGGTGATTTCTAGGCTAATCTGGAGTCATCCGAACCTGTGGAACTTTGACAGGCTAAGACGTTTCTGCTTAAAGTCTCTTAATCAGTGGCAAATGACGCTTCAACATTACATATTTTCAGTGCTCAGCTGTGGTAGTCAGACATTCTCATAAATGGCCTTGCATTCACTTACAACACTCTGGGTTTTGATGAGGATACCAAAGGTTTATGACCTTGAAGCTACTTGTTCTCAACTGTGAAATAGGAAGCATCTGAAGGAGTACCTGGTGGTTCTGAAGAAACTACAGGTGATCTCTCTGTGAATAGCAAGACAGAAATGAGAAGAGTGAGTTCTCTGTTTTGAGTCTGGAGAGGCAAAATCTTTGTTTTGCAGAAGTTGGGTAGCTCTGCAGCAGACATCCCTCCAGAGTTTTCTCAATGCATCTTAAGCACAGTGATTCAAGTTATTTTAATTTGTTAGTCCTATCAGCTTGGATCAAAATCCTGAATGAAAACATCTCTGAGTTTCGAGGAAATTCAAGTCCTTGTTTATCACACCTACTTTACAGCTGGATCTAGTTTCCATATCTGTTCAAAATTAGTGTCTTTGATATATATGTCTTATAAAAGCATTCACCTTGGTAGCAGAATACTACTTTCCTCTGTTGACTGGTAGCTCACTCTTCACTGCGTTGTTAGAGATAAAGCGGTGCTTTACAGATTTATCAAAACCATCAGCCCATAATGTTGTCACTAAATGTATCTGTATCACTCAGTGTAATAAGGCTGTAGCATGACTAAAGTAAATCTCACTTTGTGTTCTACAGTATCAGTTTTAAAAGAGAGTTTGAGTTCTGTTACAAAACACTCAATTGTCTAAGTTTTAAATTTGATTCTCATGGACAGTAAATTATTTTTCTATTTGAAAGGAAAGTCAGGGAGGATTTGCTTTGCTGTTTTTTCTCTTTCTCTTTAAAAAACATCTAAGAGTTTGTAGCACATTTTTTGGCAAAGCACACCATCAATAATACTTCCATGTGTCCAGGGTTTGGCACAACTTTACTTTCTGGTTTGTGGCCACCTCCTTGACAAGGTCACGCAAATTCCAACAGGTAATGGGTAGTGCAATTTTCAAAGCAGGTCTTATCCAGCTACTGGAGTCTTTGCTTCCAATGAAGGGCACTCATTTAACTTACCTCTCCATGCTTCCCTTCCTTGTGATCTCTCTATAGTCAATGTGGAGCAGATAAGCCTCTTAGAATTTCAATTTGCCTGAAAATAATGTTAACTTTTCTTGCAATATTTTTTTTTTGTTCATCTCAAATGTTTCTTCATTTTTTACTTATTTTGTGGTATAACAGTGCATTAGATATTGAAGTCACTGGGAATGAATCTCCACACAGCAGCCAGACTGTGAAGGAGGAGAACCAGGTGGCACCAGTGGGACTAGAGATTTGGAGCTTGTTTCTAGTCCTGCTGAATTTGCTCAGTGAGCTCTCCCTTCTCTCATCCGTAAAAATAGAGTGGGCAGGATTTCCATCACTGAAAAACATTTTAGGATGGAGAGATGGACATTTTAAGTAAAAGCTTTTATTTTGGCATCTGTTTACACCTAAAAAAAAGACAACGCTACCTGTACTGTGATGTACCAACATATCTCAAGGAGTGGAATGAAGGAGAAGCACCAGCTCTGCATGTGAGATTGCTGTGGGCAGTGAGAGGCCGATGGAGACCGCACAGGTTGTGTCTCCATGCTGCCTCTGCTGCACTCTGATCTAGTGAGGAAGACTTCCAGGAAGGTGGACCCCTATAGCACTACTTGCATGGAGTATGAATTTCACCAAGGCCAGTGCTCCACTGGCTGCTTTAAATTGCAATAGGGAGAGCTCCTCAATAGGAGGCTGTAATACCACTGCTAGGTCTGACTAAAAAGGGGGGGTGTGTGTGTGTAAATGTTTTCCCTAAATGCTTCATTTTTGCTGAACAATAAAAGCCAAATTGATTTTGCTTCAAAGCTTTGCTGAATTTTGTGGGCTTGCTTTCAAGAGGAAAGGATGTGTTTGGGTGGGGTTTTGTTTAATTCTTTCCCAAATTGAAAAGTACTATACAACCAGGTCCTGCCATCTGTGAAGCAGTTTGACACTGAGAATAACCAGTCAGCGCTGATTAGTAGTGTTGAGTCAGGTTCTTGTCTTTGTAGAAACAATGTGCATCATTGTGTGTGTCAAGGCTGAGCTCAGACTGAAAGACCTTTTCAAGTCCTGCTCTTGACCACAGGCTCATGAAATCAGTAGATAGGCACAGGCCTTTTGTGTAACTGGACCTCAAGAGGGCTGATGAAGAAACCGAGAAAGACGTGCGAAGGAGCTGGCTCACAGCTAAAGCAGAGCCTGGTATCAGGATGGGGAGTAGGACAAAGTAGCGCTGTGATTGAGCCTTTCTGCCTTCAGACAACTCCCTGCTTTTTCCAGTACCTCCCAGACCAGCAGTTCACAGATTTTAGCCGCTTACTTTCTGAAGGGGCCCGCAATGTCTATACAGACTTGGAGCTAAACCACATTTCATGCCTTCTCGCTGGGAACGCCCGTTGTCAACAATGGGTCGTTGTCACAGTCTAGACAATGCTGGTGTCATGATGAGAAACAAGCGCCTGGCTATGTGTGCCATGGTATATGCCATTGAGAAAAAGCACTTGGTTTATTCCAGTAATGCTCTGATTCAAGGGATATTGCAGAAATGACTATTCCACATTAAAAAAAAAAAAAAATATATATATATGGGCTGTTCTGTTTTTGAAAACTTACACATTTTTTTCCTCTATTAAATTGCTTCCTGGTGATGGAAATGTCTGGGATTTTTTTTTTTTTTCTACTGCATCTACTTTCCTTTAGCTTGCACACCCCTGAGGTAATTAGTGTAGGTTAAAATTTACATAACTGACTTTGGGGTTTTGCAAATAGGAAAGATGGAAATTTATTCAAGGTGGTGAATAATTCATTTTAAAGCAAGTTTCCTGTTTTTTTAATCATGTAGAAGATGTATTACAGACTCATAGAGGTTTTCGGAATAGGACCTTAAGCACTGAATTTTTGATATATTTTTTTTTCTTAGTATAGGTAAAGAAATATTAACCATGACTCATTGCACTTTTCCTGTTCAATAAGATTTGAATAAACTTAACAAATTTATTAGGCAGATGATAGAGCTTTTTAAAAATTATCATGACACACTGTGACAAATATTTTACTAGGATCCAGAAGAAATAGTTTTAAATCATATTCCCATTGCCACTTCAGAGGCAGAGATGGAAAACAGTGCAGTTCATACAGAGAAACCTGATTCATATTTTCTTCTGAATATTCATTATTTAATTAAGATTAGGAAGATAAACAAGGGGATTGGACAGCTGTGGGAATCTGGTAATAAAATCAATTTTTTTTAAAAAAAAACTTCTTTACTACTGGCTCAGTGCAAGCCTGGAGTGGTAATGTCTGAATGTAGTTACAGTGTTATGGCTACTTAGTAGTTTACATGAAGTGAGTTTACTATGTCATCTTATTTCTTAATCTAAGTGCCCACCTCAAAAATAGCTTTCACAGACATCACCAAGAACTGCATCCAGGAGAAAAAACGTGAACCAAGCACTACTCCAACTTTCTGAACTTTAGCTTTAACTTTCTCAGCCCAAAACTTGAAACCTCTTGACATGTTCCCTGGTGACTGCAGCCCACTGGACTGTGGGAAATGTCACAAGGTGGGGCTGACAGCCCTAACCAGACAGCTACCCACTCTGCTGGAGCAGAGCTCCAGAGCAGAGCCAGCTCCCAGCCCTTCCTGGGGAAGTGGGGTAGGTGGTGATTTACCAGCCTGGGGAAAGAAAATCTGTGCCAGTGGGCATGTGAGAGAAACCAGTCCTGCTCCAGAAAGTCCTAGTAAATTTTATCCAAAAGCTGTCCAGGAGCAGGAGGGCTTGGTTCTAGCCAATGGAGGAGCATTGCCCATGACACAATTGCCATACGGAGGACCAGAAGGTCTCATTTTGAGCTAGTTTGGTCATGTCACCTTTGTAATTGTTTATGTATGGTGCTTGACCTCCAGGATTTATAGCATCCATCTGAGGATCTCTGCTGGGACTGCCAACAACAAATCACACTGTTCTTTAAGGCATGTTGTCTCTGCTTTAATTTTACGGGGTTAAAGAAAGTTACATTAAAAGCTACATGCACAGGCTTTTGTTGTTTTTGTCTGTTTTCACACTCTGACAATTTTAATTTTGGAAATAAGTAGGATGCTTTGCCTTAGTCTTCAACAGACATTTCCAAGCTTCCTTGAAAACAGCCAGAAATTTGTCAAAAAATTTAGAGATTTGGAAGAAAGGAGAGACTTTAACAGCCAGATATGGAGTCCCCAATGGGGAATTTTTCTCCATTGACTATTGCATTGTCTCCCTACCAGAACGATTTTTTGCCTTTGAGGCTTGATGCGAGTAGAAGTGGAGCAAAATTTCCCACTCTTTAGATGGCAGTATAGGGTACACAGCAGGACGCTTTCTTCTGTATTGGCAGTGTCGTATTCACATTTTATGTTGGTCTCAGGGACACCAGTAGAAGATCCAGAAAGGAGAATTGCCCTTGAATATTCAGCAAGATCTCTGAACAGTGCAGGTCAGGGGGAAGAATTTTGTTTTCGTGAGTGTGCAGCCCTCAGCAATTATGGTTATGAATTTTTGCACAGAGAACACAGCCTAATAGATGCTGATGCTAGCTTCTGGATGGAAAGACTTTTTCAGCTTGCTGTGCAAGAGAAAAATAACTTCATGTCCTCCAGCTTTATGCTGGAGAGCTGCAGAACTGTTGGGGGAGAGGACCGCTCATGTGAGTTAGCCTCCCACACACTGTAACCTCCAAAAATGCCAGTCCTTCTCACCAAACATTTAAAAACATTTGTGGTGAGACGAGAAGGACATCAAGATCTGGAGAAGATTGAAAGCAAGGCTTTAAGGTGTGACCTCTCTGGTCTATGCCCGACTGCTTCGTATGCTGTTTTGTTGCGTGTGAGCAAACACACTTGCACATACACAAATGTATGGATGCTTATGCATGACCGAGTGATTGGGTCTTGTAATAGTACGGACTGTAGGATGCTACCATGTACAAATATACATTGTATCAAAAAAGCTTTTAAAACAAGATGAGAGCCGAGTTTCTCTTGGAAATAATGCAGTAAACACAGAAAGACACACGGAAAAAAAGTTATGGAAAAAAAAAGAAATAAAGTAATGGTGGCTAAAATTCCTCATTGCTTCTGAAAAGCTTCAGCCAGAAGACCAAAGGCAAACCCTTGGAAAATTGCACATTTATGTCTTTTATTTCCATGTTATTTCTGTACATTTGGAAATAAATTCTGATTTTTCTTTTTCTTTTTGGCATGTGGGACTCAAAGCCCAAGGGAGCTTCTCAGCACAAGAAACAAAAGTGGAGAGCCAGGATTCATGAACTCTTTGAAAGGTATGTCAGATAAGGGCTACTTTGTACTTCCACCCAATGTACATTCCTTCTAAAGGTCTTTCAGTGCTTTACAGATATTAATGAATGGAACTTCTCCCAAACAAAGGACCTCAGGCCTAGAAAAATTAAGCCTGTGCATTTGAAAGAGGTCTCTGTTTTGGATTACCTCTGTTTTCAGATGCCCAGCTTGGGCTGTATTTTTTAAGTGCTACACACAGTACACTTCAAAAGGTGACCAAATGGCTTCTCCCAGCATCCTTCATCCTTGCCTCTGATTTACTCTCAGAGAGCAAAGGAAATAGGAATCGGGGCAAAGTTTTTGTGATCAAGCTATACATGACCTTCAGATAAATACATGCATCAAATTACCTGTAAAGAAATGAATGGAGGAAATAAATAACCCTCATGAATAGAGCAAAGGAAGCCATGTTCTGCTGTGACAGCTGATGAGCATGCTGCTGAGCACAAAGGTGGCCTAACTTCACTGGATAAATTATTCTCTTCAATCTAATACCCAGCCAAAGGAGGGAAAGGAGAAAAATGGTGCAACGAGGAAAGAGATCAAATGTGGTTATTTAAATGTTTGATGTTCAGTAATGAAAACTGTTTACCTTCATAATTGTGTATTAGCAGCTAATAAAGGCAATAGATACAGTAGTTTAAAAGTAATAAAATCAACAACAAAGTGTATTTAATTTTAAATTGAATTGCAAGCAAATGGGTGTCCTAATGAACCCCTGTGTCAATGCAACTCTAACCAAATTAAGTGAAATAATTTCCATCATGAGTAGCTAAGTAAGTACAAAGTTCCAAACAACTTCTCTCCTTGAGAGGAATACTTTAACGTCTCATGTGTTTCAGATCTATGAATTAGCTAGTGCCATTCAAGAATCATCTTTTGTTACTTCTGTTTAGGACAGCTGGACCCAGGTTGATGTGATTGAAGCTCAGGGATAAAAGTTCAAAATGGTTGACCCTGTGCTTCATGTATTCACTTCTCAACATTTGAATCTTGTCTTATTTCTCATCAGTCCTGGCTTGGGCAAAATTTTCATGTACTTCATTGCCACTAGCATCCACACAGACCTCCCAACAGATTCAGTTATTTCTTAGGAATTTCTGTGATACCAATTCTACTGTAGAGGAATCTGGAAAATAGTTTAGCTATGAACCAGTGGTAATTTTACTGGTGTGAATGTGTGCATGTTCAAAAGAAAAGAAAAAAAAATAGGAAAGGTCTCAATAGAAACTGATTTGTAGCAATGTCTCATGATCTTGGACGCAGGAGCATCTGTTTCAGAAGAGGGGAATTTGAACTATGTGTTACCTAAGTAGCAAGTATGCATGAGTCTGGGATGTTTAGCATGATTGCAGAGTCTATCATTTTCTTGATAAACAACCATGTTGATTTTTACAAATGTGGAGACTTCTTATGTAATCACCGAGAAGGCAAAGGGCAAAAATGGGAGTGAAGATACTGCTGTTGAATTTTTCAAAAGCAAGTCAGAAAATACTGAAGGAATGCTTCAGAAGTTCAGTCCAGAGAAATATTGTTGGGTTTGAGTCTTGATTCTTCTCTTTCTCTCTCTTTTTTTTTTTTTTTTTTGAGTGAACACCAAGTGATGGCATTTTCTTTAGTGGCTAAAAACTTAAGTGAGTGCATTGCTTGGCAACCTAAGACAGCCAATTCTCTGATGCCTGTGTCGTAGACACCCAAGTCAATCCTGCATTGCAACTGCACCTGATACACTGATTTTTCCTTGGCTCCATGTGACTCCTCTCAGTAAGCTGCAGGCAGTTCCTTTGACCTCCAGCATGTCTCTGGGCTAGCCCTGAGCCATGAACAGCCTGCTCAGACTGCAGCTCCTGAGAGCCACCACGTCTTTGTCTGTGCCTGCCCCAGCTCCACCTGCAAGCGTGGCTGGAGCATTGCCAGCACTGGCGTGACTGACTGACCCTCCCTGGCCTCCTAAAGCACATTGTGGATGCAAGAGCTGACGTGTTTCCAAGCCAGCAGAGCATCTACAGATGTTTTTACTTAGGGTCAGTAATATTTAGATGCTGATGGCACTTAGGAACAGAGGAATTACTCATGGTTCTCTGTCTGTTGAAAGATGGGACGGGATTGCCAAAGCATGCAGCTTTATAGTGCTCATTGTAAATGACTTAGTTTTGCATTTGCTCCTGCTGTGTTCTAGGAATGAGGTTTTCTCCATAGGGTACCGTGCCTTTTGTGTGTCCTGTGCACTAAGCAGGACAGCATTGGCTCATCCAGTGTTGGGCTGTTCTTGCACTATTTGCTGGTATTCTGTGTATTATTTGTATTACAAATTTTGGTATTTGACCTTTCATCAAAACCAAAAACCCAACAACTTTGAGTTGATGCAATTACCCCCCAAATCACTTTAAATACAAAAGAAGTTAACATGTGAATAACAAGGAAGGTTCAATGGTTCACATGCATCTGAAAATTTGTGTATGTGGGTGTATATAATTTAATATATATAGCTCTTGTCCTATGTATATTTTTGAAGATTTATAAATTATGTAAGATTTGCGTATAAAATTACAAGATTTTTTGGGGTAAAAAAAAAAAAAACAACAACAAAAAAAGATTTTTTAAATAGAATTATTTTTTTTAGTGGTTTAGAGCAACCTAGGCCCCAAAGAATCAGTGGTTTCCAAAAACCTGTCCAAGTTTATTGAAGCTCTCAGTCAGTCCTCAAAGTGATGACAGAGGCAATGGCTTCCTACTGGAATATTCTTAACCTGGATCCTAAGCCCCAACGCCAGACACAGCTGATTACAGACAGGCAGTGAAACTTCAGGTTCCTTATGTCAACCTGTGGCACAGACTGACAAATATTGGTCTTGGTTTTTTTTTTTTTTGGTGCTACTTTTTAAAGCCTATCTGTTTCTCTGCTTTAGCACACTCTTGTTTCTCCTGGGCACCCTGCAAGTCTTATGTTCAAGGAAAACATCAAACTGCTGCATTTCCAACAGCGAGTGCTTTCTGTGTGTGCATTGTAGTTAATTTATTTTCCATTCTTCTTCCCATTCTAACTTCTGCAGAGTGGGAAGTCAGCTACTGAAAACAGAGGAGAGTGGAACTGAAGAAGAAATGGTAACCAGCCTTGGTAAGCTTGCAGATGTTAATACTGGATTAAATGGAGCAGCAGGACCTTGTGGGAAGGTGAGATTCTCCATGAGTGCTGTTTTCCCTGATGGAAACTGCTTAATCACTGGATCGATTGCATTCCATTATTATTTTTTTGTTTTGTTTTGTTTTGTTTTTTCTCTTTTCATAGTATAAGAGGATAGAATTTAGCAGGTTTCAAAATATGCTTTCCAGCAAAAGTAACCAGATGCTTAAAGAGAATGTCTAAAGCTATTAATGATGAATCATTTGGGCATGGCAAGAGTTCTTCAAAACAGTTTGTCAGCGCTGGCCAAGCAAAGTCTTTCAGCAGGAGATGAGACAGCTATGCCACCATGCAAATGAGACAGGCTTGAAATATGATGAATCTTCTATCTCCTTTTCCTACTCGACTGACACTCGCTTTGAGGAAGGTTGTAAATGCAAGAGAGATTGTGGTATAATTCCTCAGACTGGCGTTTCTGCCCCCCAGTCACTATTCGATTATCTTCCAAATTGCTGTGTTTCAGAGAGATAAAGATTTTTTATGGCTTGCTGACTTGAAACAACCAGAAGAGCCAGAAAAGAGATGGCTAACCGGCCATGCATAGTAATTCCACTGGTAAATGACAAAATCTTTGTTTGTATGACATTTCCAAAATTACTACAGAAGATGAATCTAAAATACAAAATGTCACATTTGGCATGCAAAACTATCACAATATATTTCAGTATAAAATTCATAGAGGCGTTTAATTTAGAATGTGTTTAATAACGAAGGCTGCCTGCATCAGTAATCCTGCCTTGAGGTTTAAAAAGATTGTCTTATTTATTCATATAATGTTAATTTTTTTATATATGATTCAGAAACCAAAAATATTAAGGTTAAATCTTCATTGTTAATTAAGATTTTCTAATTAAGCTGAAAATAATTGTCATTCAGATTAGTTGTTAAGTACGGTTTGTGTTGAGAAACAAAAGAAGTTTAACAAATTCAACTGTTTATTTAACTGCTTAATTTAATTCCAGAAGCTTTCTATCTATATGGAAATATGCTATCTCTTCCAAAATAAATCCAAGACAGGATTAAAGAAGAGATTATTAGCTACTGTAGGCTTAAACTGTGAGACCACTAAACCTAGTAGTCAAGGTAGCCATGTGATTCCAAAGTGTGGCGTGGGTTCTGGCACTCAGTTGCATTGAAGGAAGACCTTAGCACCCATCTTTTCTCAAAATGATGGAAGAAATTGATTTCTTGGGGAAAAGAGAAACAACACTGCTGACTTTAAGCACTACATAATTAGTTATGGCAGAAACAGTTTTATCCATTCAAGTCAACACCGGAGCCTGACTGGGACTCCCTGTCGTGCGCCTGACCCTGCAGATTGCATTTGGGCAGCACCAAATTATCCGCTGGTGCAGTGGGACCGACCGCACGCCATTATTCGGGCAAAGTTGGGTAAAGATAACGCCATCGTGCCTGTTCCCCTCCACAAACCTCCACGCTGAGAAGCTGAGCACACAAGGAAAGCACCAGAAGAGCATTTCTGGTACGCAGCATTGATTCCATACTAAAATCCTGTAACTCAGACAACATCTTGTCAACAGCAAGGAGCAGATGTTTCCTTTTGTCTGGACTTGGAATAAAGGTGCCTGTAGGGAGTTGTTATTAAACTCTACACGTGTTGCACTTTGATTACTATTTTTAAGAGAATCTGATTATATGATAATCAGAAGGTGAAAGGATAGTCTGAGTGTTACACAGCACTAATAGCTTTGGCAAGGCTAATAATTAGTATAAAAACATGGCCTGCCCTGTCTTTCACTCTGTGCCTGCAGCCTGCTCATCACATCACGCATTGTGCCTGTCTTGCAAAGCATGCCGTATTTTTGAAGGTATTGTTTTCCAGATAATTCTGCCTCATTACTGTAGGGTAGTGTCTTCTGGTGTCATACTTCACCAGCACCACCTTCCCCCCAAGGATGCCGAACATTTTATTAGTTGTATTTGTATTGTTTTTCCTTTTATCTGTCATCTCTGTGACTTTTGACCTCCTTAATTGCAGATCCTTGGTAAGCAGGAGGTAATTGCAGGTTGAACAAGAAGCGTGTTGTCTGCTTTTCAGTAGTTATTTTCTGGAAGAAATTTGTCCTTGCTAATTGTATGGTTAAAGTCAGCCCAGCCCAGGTCAGTAACTCCAAACCTTCTCCCTAGGTTGACTGCTCCAAGACGCCACAGCCAATAGAAATTCACCTCAAATGCCTGAGGGGAATCAAAGATAAGGTCCCTAAAGGCCTCTACACGCTCAAAGTTTCTGTTCTCAGCCGCTTAGGTGGTGCCTTGGTGGAGTGGCCTGAACTGGAGGAGCAGCCTCAGGCCAGGACGACACGGCCTGTTAGTCATGGTGGAAACTTCTACAACACTGAAATCTACTTTGGACAAAGCATCCAGACGGTAAGCAACACTTCTTAAATATGCTGCCGTTGCTTTGAAAGTTAAAACGCATCCGCCCTTTCTCCTTTAGGCTTATATATTTAATGCATTCCATCCTGTTAATAATTTATTTAATAATTTAAGGTGGAATTTAGGAAGGTGCAATTTTTTTTCCCCCTAGGTTAACCCTCATCACTCACTTTAAAGGTGCCAAACATACACTACATCACATAGTGTTGTCAGCTAATTTTAAATTTTACTTTTATTCTCTCTTATCTATGCAGCTTGTCAGCTATGTAATTTGATTTCTGTAAAGTAGCTTTAGAATAATAAATGAACGAGTGGGTGTATATAAACACACGAATGCCCAAATCCTTCTGTGAGTTTTTAGCTCCATTGACCCCCATTTGCCAAAAAAGCAGCATTTGGATTATTTTGGAAGGAGCCCAAACACTTGAGGCTCTATTCTGTCTTTTGCGACTGAGGCACACATATTTTCCTGCCTAAGCATGCTGTGCGTGGCGGGATTGTTGTGTGTCAGTTGCTCACTGTTTTAGCTAATGCCTAGTGCTGGTTGGAACATTGGTCTCAGATAAACTCACTGGCACATGAAAGCTTCTTTACTGTTTGAAAAACAATTTTCATCTCTCTTAGTGTGGATTTTTTTTTTTTTTTGGTGCATGTTATGAGGCATTGGTAGAATGAGGAGTCTTTTCCGTTTTCAGTCATTTATTCTGTGGTATGACCTGAATGGGAGATTTCCTCCTCCACATGTTCTGTTGTGTAGATACACAACAGACACACAGCCCCCATCCCAAAGAGCTTTCAGATAAAGCAACTTCTGTGTATGGCACTGATGCTTTCAGCTACTTGCAGATAGACCATTGCAGATGTTGGTATTGTTATATGTAAAGTGCTGCTAAGTCACATTTTCTACTTTTTAATTGTTTATCACCTGTAATGGATAATGAACACTGTAAATACAGCAATCAGTGTGAAAGGAGTTGCATATACAGAGAGGGAAACTGTGAATGGGACTTTCACATGATGTTAAAACAAATACAGGCATCTGTCAGAGAAATCAGTGAGCTGTGATTCTTTCCTAGGCAGGATGCACCCATCCTGGTTACTTGCCTTGGAGATGAAGTATTGTCTTGAAATGAGAAGACTGGGCACTAGGATTGAGTGACTCTAGCGTGCCCTGCTTCTTACTTTCAGCATCACGATTCTCCTAGGTTTTGCATTTTCAGGTTTGCTTCAAAGGTCTCTTGGAGCTTCACAGGGGGCGTTTAATTAGCATCTTCACCAAACCTCATTTTTAGTCTCGTGAACTGGGGTGCAGGTCTTGGGCAAGTTCCCTTAAAATACAGGAACAGGAGAAGTTGGATTAAACAACCTTCTGGTAATTCCCTATCTTCATGACTGAGTGACGTACAGCAAAAACTTAATGTCATAATTTTAGAGAACCCTCTCCACCAGCTCATTTTGGAGACGCAGGGTGTGCTGTACCCTGGATGATTCTACCTTTATGTTCTTCTACCTTGGTGTTGGTGCACAACCTTAAGGACCTTTGAAAAGAAACCCTTAGGGCGTATGCTGAGATAGGAGGCAAATTTTAGGCTTCAGATGGTCAGCATCTACCACAAAACTTAGGGTAAGTAGTGAGGTCTTAGTGGTGAGGTCCACATGAACATCTGGGTTTGAACAGAATCTTACACACAACACTGCTGCCCTGGGATATATTATGGTGTGAGAAATAGAAGTGCTCACAAATGAAGAATATGCTTTTGTTTCCACTGGCCAGAATAATAATAGGAGTTCAGTGTAAACATGGCGAAAATGAAGACATGCATGCTTGATATTGAAGGAAAGCCTAATTTTAACTAATATATTAGAGAAATTGTTCCAGAACACTACATCCTTCCAAAAATAATAACCCTGTCATGTCGGCAAAGTTGGTGTCAGCGTGGGTTACCTGCTGCGTGCAGAAAGTGCTGGTCATGTAAGTTAGATCTGCCTCAGGGCTAGTCTGACTTGCACACCCGACCTTTCAAAAATGTTTTTTGTTCATTAATCAATGTTCTTTGCTCCAGCTTGCCAGCTTCCCCTCTTTCCGCTCCTTCATTGTCCTCCTTTTTAGTTTGTCAACCTACCTCCCCCAATAACCTCTGACTACATACTAGACAGAGGCTCCTAATAGCTCCAGTTGAATTTTATTTATCCTTCAGTAAGGCCAGACAGTCACACATGTCATTTATTTTCCTTAAATTATGCTGAAAGAAACATGTATGAATGCTTTGGATTGTGGTAAAATACGATTGCTGTTTCAAGTGATTTTTTGCAATTTTAGGAATAGCAACAAACAGCATGATCTGAAGGGGACTTGCTTTAGACTCAGAATTTATAGGATATTTTCATATATTTAGTTTATGCAAGTGGGCTTTAGGCTTTGATAGATCAAGGCTGTATGGTTCAGGCAAAGTGAGAGCCATTTTGAAGTTTCACCTGCATTACAAAACAAACTCAACTTGAATTCAAGATTAAAAAATTGCCGTATAGGTTAACTGGTAGTGAAGAAGTTTTGTTCTTAAACGTTCAATATATTTTTTTCGCTGCCATGTTTTTGTCAGGTCTGGAATGAAAGTTGAGTAAGGAGACGATAGGAAAGGAGATGAGATGCTTACTGTGCGTACAGTAAGGCAGTTATGCAACAAGGTTGTCCTTGGCACCACCTGTAGAGATGTCTGCATCATCTTTACACTAGAACAAGGATTTTACAAGTATAACTTCCTTATTGCTGCCTCATGGTGGCTAAGATCCTACTACAGATAAGACCTAAGCATTCAGCAAATATTGTTTGATCATGGTGTATTTAAAGCAGTGCTTTACTCCACAGGATTATGTCCCAGTGTTAGCAGGTCCAGATTACATTTTTCATCTTAATGATGACTTGAAGAGCACAAATGAGTTGCAGTATGCAAAAGTTTAATTTCACTCAGAAAAAGAAAGTGCTTGGGTTGGTTTTTTGTTGGGTGGATTTTTTTTTTTTTTTGGCCGGCTTTTCTTAAGTTCAGTAGACATTAAAATAATTGTATGAAACAATTACAACAATAAGAACAAATCCTCACTTTTCAGAATCAAAATATTCATTGGCTTCAATGGAATAAAAGTTGGAGTGTGGTAAAAATGCTTCTCTTCTTTTGAAAAACTATTTTCAGCTATGATTTCAATTATCAGGACCAAAATATTCTGTTGAAAATTGCCAACTTTGCCTAAAGGGAAGGAACCTTTAAGGGAATATCTTCCTATTTCAAGTATTTGCAATTTCTGAAACACTTTTCTAGAAAAAAATATTGCCTGTTAGGAAGAGGTTTTGCTCGGAATGGGAAGTTCAGACAGGAAATTTTCAGCTATTGTGAAGGGCACTATAAGCCAATGAGGCTGCCTGCAAGTGACATTTAAAAAACATTCATTACACTGTCCAGTCACCTGGGAAGTCAGTCCAGCACTGCTGAACAGAAACAGGAACAATTGTGTCGGGGCTGAGCTCCCCAAACTGGTTTTTAACCCCAGTCCTGCTGCATCCATTTGTCATCAATCCTTGTTCCGTGAGAGCCTTTCAAAACTGGCACTTCAGCAAAAGAGGTGTGAGCTGCTCAAGGGTGTAAGCCCTGGTGCTACACATTTTCCCCAGCATACCTGGAACTTCAGGTAGTACTGAATCTGTTCCCATGCATGAAAAGATACCATTGCTGCCAGAGCAGTTCACAGAACTGAGGGTTTTTAAAGAGTATATCAACTGGTTAATATTTATGTATCAGCGTGGCGAGGTACTAGCAATATTATAACAGTAGCTGGGTACCATTTTGTTTTACTTGAGGGAAATTCAATATGAATAAAACAGCAACTTTTCAAACATGACATTTAATCCACTCATGTAAATCATACCGGGAGATCTATTATTCATTATTAAAAGGGCACCATATTTTTATTATACTGAAAATGAAACACAAATGCTGTGAAAAATTTAGTGCCTTTTCCTGAAGTTTCAGGACACTTATCATGCAGTCATCTAGCAGGGGCTGACACTCATTTTAAAATATAGCTACAAAATTAATAAATTTGAACTCTTTTGCTTGGAACAAGAGGATGTTCTATTTCACTGAATGAGGGATTTATTATTTATTTAAGGCTTCCTAAATACTTCAGATGGCAAAGCACTTTGATAATGTTCACATTTGGAGCTAGATATGTAATGAATAAAGTTCGTGTCTTTGTTGTTATTAGTCATTTCCAGCATTTTCTTCCCTGAAGTGCATTTTGAAAACTACATATATCAGAAACTGATTAACATGACCTAAGGTATTAATTCTTAAAATATGATGAAACAAACAGTTTCAAGGACATTATTTTCTGTATGTCAGCAGCTGTCTAAGGACTGTGATGCCTTTAATAATTACAAATCAAGGTATCATAAGGAAAAGTAGACCACAAACTTCCCTCCCCCCACCTCCTCCTCTCCTCCTGGTTTATTTTATTCTTGAGCGAAACGCTGGCATAAATGAAGAACATCTAGCTCTAGGACACTTTATAGGACATAATATAAGAGTTTGATACAATATGAAAAAAAGATAGTGCTTGGCAGTGCCAGAGGACTTTCAAAATGAGAGCCACTTAAATTTTCTCTGGATGCAATTATTTGTAGTTAGGATAAAAAGATGCTACGTGAACCTTTTGGTAAATTCAAGAACTAAGCTTATACAGATGCTTGTATTTATTTGAAGACTCCAGATCTGATTTTTTTTTAATAGAGAAGGAATACACACTTTTTACTGCTTTTATTTTGTTTATCTGAGTCTGTTTGGGGGTCTGGTCTTTGATTGCCATTTGCTAGATGTTTCTGCAACAGCTCCTCAAAATGCATGTTCTCAGTGCAATTCTTAAAAGCTATTACATATTAGAATCTATTGCATCTAACTCATTTAGCACTGTGCAATTTATTTATGTATCTAAAAGGTTGCTGCTTATCCCAGGTTTTGATTTTTGGTGATTAATGGGAGTTACTTTTCACATGTTGTCTGGTCATTGTGCTCCAGCGGAGGAGTTCTTGGAAGCACCTGCTGGAATGCAGTGTGTATGCTGGATCACCTTAAAGCAATGCGTGCTGCCCAAAAACCTCAGAAATGTGACCTGTGTTATAATGCATCATATCTGACTTGACGAAAGTATGTAGCCAGCTTTGGTAAATCTAGCCAACATATGTTAAACATCAAAAGTGTCTGGGGACAGCATTTTATTTTGGACCACTCCATGGTTTATTCCCTACTTAATTGGAAATTATATCTGTAAGAGAGCTTGACGTGACCCGTAGGAACTGTAGTTGTAAAAAAGACATATATTATCTGGGGCAAACCAGCAGGAAGGCAGCATGCAACCTCTGCCTGTATCCTTAGCTCCAAGTGAACCCCAAACAACAGAGAACACCGAGTACAAAATAAATGCCAGTCCTGACAAAAAATTCTGTGATTGGAAAAAAAGAGCATCTTTGTGGCTCACCAGAGCTGACCGTCTGGAACTGTGAAAAGAGACCTAAACTGTGTTTTGGTCCAGATCTGCAAATCATGGGAGCCAGCAAAACACCCTCAGAAAATGCTTTTATTTTTTTACCTTAACATATCTGGTTTTAAAGCATTTCACATTTTAAATAATTATCTGTGAGCTCAGGATGAGCAGGGTAGCTGCAAAGCTGTACTACAGAAATGGGAAGAGTATTTTATGCAAGCAAAGAACAAAAAGTGATCTTGCTTAATCATGCAATTTTTAGAGTACACAAAGAAAAAATATTTTGTTCTCAGAGGCTGGTCTTCCTCTCCTCTTGTGGAAAGAGAGCAGAGCCTGACTGAGTCTGGACTATCCAGGAAATACTGAAGGAGCATGAACTCCGGATTGTCACTACTTCCCTTGTGAAGTGACATCTCCTTCCATCCCTGGCTGGACTGAAGCCTATGTTTGAAAAGGTTGCTACCTGAGGTGTGATGAGGAATCCAGAACAGCATCAGGGAAGAGACATGAGATGGAGCAGCTGCTGGAACAAGAAAGAGAGGAAAGCTGCGTGCTCCTCCTCTGGAGCCCGGGGCAGGCAGAGTGGCATTGCTGCGTGACTCAGCCCTGAATGCCGAACGAGCCCCGTCTTCATGAGACTCCTTGGCTCCAAGTGGTTTCTGGGCAGAGTACATGTCCTCTTGACACAAAAGAAATAAACTCTGCTGTATCGTGTCTGTAGTCCACGTTATCCTGGGAAACTCATGCTCCGACCGTGCTGAAATCAGTCTCAGGGATAAATAAGTGAAATGAGAGTGTCAGGAGAAGGAACTGGGGTTCCTGCTCTCCTCTCACAAAGACAGTTTCTCCCTCTCAAGATGAGGTCAGAATCCACCCAGGCCAGTATATCACCAGAAGCGCTCAGGGAGGCAGGAGCTGGATGTACCATACATTACTACTCCCTGCTGGTCCAAGAGCAGAAAAGAATTAGCAGCAGATGTGCCAGGACAATTAGCAACAGATGCGGAGGCTAAAGCTCACAGAATGCAAACATTATTCCCCTATATTAGGGAAGATAAAAGGCCGGATTCTGGTCCTCTGGTGTAAGGTACTTGTGGAGCATGCGATGCTGCTGGAGTTAACTATGGCCTGAGTCATCTCTCCTAGAGGAGAGGCAGGCAATGGGGAATTGTCACAGCTCTGGCAGCATGGGAGAGGGCAGGTGTTTGCGTAGGGGCACTTGAGTGAGGCTCTGGTAAGACACTGGAGTGATTTGGCACAGCAAGCCAGGAGGAATCCTGCTCTCCGCCACCACTGAAAGCAGTGAATAAAGTGCCTGCTTAAAAATACTGCTGTCCCGTGCTCCTGGCAGATCATAAGCCTGAGCTTGTGTGCTGTGGCCCAACAGCTTCTGGTCCATACTCTCCTGCTATCAGGGAGGCTAGGTGCCAGAAAAAATTGTGGTACCTCTCAAAGGCTTAAGGAGATCTGCAAGCTGCAGGGAGAGGAGTCAGGGAGTCATTTGACCTGTGCCAGGCTTGAAAGGCCTATTCTCTCAGAGAACAGGGAAAAGAAAAAAAATGGTGGGGAAATGAATGATATTGCACTGTATGGCCCTTCTCTGATTTGTGTGTTATTTTGTATTCAGATACCTGTTCGAAGACAAGCAGTGATGGAAAGCTGGGGAAAAAAGTTTTCAGCTATTCCAGAACATTCTGGTGATAGATAGGGACTTTTGGAAAAACCCTAATAACATGATATTTTATTTTTATTTCAGTCCATGTTTCTATTTCCTCCCCTCTGGCCTTTTATAAATTTCAGAGTTACACAAACACTTCCTAAGAATGCCCTTCTCTCTGCCTGTATGCTGGCCTTGCCCATGAACAGGGAGACCTTGAAATCTGGTTGTGAAAGCTCCCCTTTAATTGGGCAATAATAGCCTCATCTCCAGCACTATTTATTTTACATAGTAAAGCAATTTTTGTTTGTTAGTGATGGGAACTGTTTCCTCTTTGAAAGGCTTTCCACCTGTGTTTTACACCAGTGACATTCATGCGCTTCAGTTTTCACAATCAGAAATGATGGGGTGTTAGTTTATATGGCATTTTTCAAGATTCTTCTATGTAATAAGTAAATATTGAATTGCCTTTGCATATTTTAATTCACTTTAATATGTTTGAATTTTATTGGTCAAATTTTTGCGTGACACGAATTAAGTAATGTGACTGTTGTCCGGTTTTTTTCTAAATTGAAAACATTTGAAGGTGCAGAGGAAAGAAGCAAAAGTTTATTTCTTCTCTGACAAGGTTAAAGCCCAAGAGTAAGTCAGACAAAACCCCCCCAAAGCTCACACAC
Source organism: Mohoua ochrocephala (assembly GCA_013398855.1). NCBI lineage: Eukaryota > Metazoa > Chordata > Aves > Passeriformes > Acanthizidae > Mohoua > Mohoua ochrocephala. The sequence goes on from VZTA01026841.1 coordinate 241,386, forward strand.
TGGATCTGTTTATTTAAATATTCAAATAGAATTCATTCTCTCTATAGAGTGAAACTATGGTGGCATATGGGGAAGTAAGATATATTACAATAAAACTGATATAAAACAGTTGAATTCAGAAATAGTGACAGGAGATAATTTTAGTTCATTATGATTTAATTCAATTAAATGCAACACTGTTAACTGCAGACTAAGAAGTATTGCTTGTGCCTGTACAGGCACACACAAGCATTATTTATTCTCTGCCGCATCTCTCTTTGCAGAAGAAATTACACCAATAATAAGGGGGTGCTCGATGCACCGTAGCACTGTAAAAGTCTCTGTATCTCACAGACCTCAATGGAAATTTGACCTGAGCAAGGAGAAACATTGAGATAAGGTGCTGGAGAGTAGACCCATCAAAACCCAGGAAGCAGTCCTTAGGTAGTATATGCTCTTTGAATATCACCGGTGTTGGTGCAGGCTTGTGGATTAATTTATCAGATAGTGCCTCAAATGAGGTTGCCACCAGCAGGGAAAATATAACTGCTGATTTTATTTTTTTCTCTTCAGAAACACTCCATCAGAAAAAACTGCTCAGTTTGAGCTGCCTGTCCCTTGTCTATCCCAGGCACTGCCCTGAGTCTCTTGAAGGAGAGCAGCTACTGATTCCCATGCTGCTCTGTTTACCTGAGCTGTTCCCTGCTCTGTACCTGAGCACGACAGCTCAAACCCACAGAAGCACGCAGACATTCAAGGACTGTGGGTTTCAATCTGAGCTATCTGCCTAAATGCCTTTGTGCATCCATGCCTAAGGGCCGTGCTGGCTGTGCCCCAAATCCCAGCTCAGGCTCACAGCCTAGGAGGAGGCTAATGAAGGGCAGGTGGCACAAGATCGAGCTCTCTCCTCTCTCCCAGGGCCTTCTGACTCTGCGGGTGTGGGACAGTGAGTGTGACAGAGATGTGCGTTTGTCGTGGCAATGGGAAAAGGTTTAGCATGGATGTTGAGACGACCTGCCTCCTTTTCGAAACTCTCCTGCTTCAGCCTGGCTATCCCTTCCTAAAGAGCAGGTCCTCCCATGTCAATCATACTCCCAATGTCCATCAGGATGGAAATGAAAGCCCACAGGCACCTGCATGAATGCTTGGCATGATGGCATAGAGTAACAGGCAGAGGCTTGGCTGAGATTTTTGTATGGATTCAACAGAGAGAAATTTCTTACTTGACAGGTACGTTTTATTTGACTGTGTAAGCTGAGATGTGTGACGTTGTCCCACCTGGGCCAGGCACCCAGTGTTCATGCTTAAGGACTCCCAATAGTCCTTACAACCTCAGACCTTGTAACAGATGGGTGTATTATAACGTCCTTGTTTATGTTTTGTGATTATGTGTTTCTATCGTGGCATGATTTAAACACCCAGCTCCTGTAACTTGAAGCAAATGGATGCTTCCAGTCCCAAAGAGTGAGTCTGCAGTCTAGGTCCAGGATAAAAGCTCACAGCAAATGAAGAATAACGCTGAACCAGAAACAAAGAAATAAAATTTTAGTAGTGACAATGATTATCCTTACGCCAGCTGCTTGACCGCTGTCTGCTTATATGCAAGCTAGCAGAAGAGCATATACTGTTGAATTATTCTTAAGAAAAGAGTAAGCCTGGGAAACGAGAGAAACTGAAAAGGGTGCTGTGATACAGCAGCGATCTCATCTGCGAATGCTTTAGGATTGTTCGATATTGCAGGTAACTGTCTTTGATCACAGCCTTGTAACCATCACCTTTAATTTGTAGCACAGAGGTTACTATCTAGCATCCAGCTAGCCAAATGAAATGTATGGCTTGATTAAGGATCTCTTTTGTCAGTAATTTGTGCCTAATGTTTTTAGCTTTCCCACGGGCTGTTACAGAAAATGGTAAATCTGGTTTAAATGAAACCTGATACTGTTAATGGTTTAATAGCAGCTGCCACAGGGTTATGGCATTTTTCAACAGATGCTTCTGTTTCATTTTAAGCCTACACTAAGTCTTAGAATATATTTACATAATTAATATAAAGTACACCTACATAATAATGGCAATATATATAATTTTAAAAGATTTCCTTAAATGACTTCCTCTCTCTTGCTGTTATCTTATCACAATATAAAACTCGAAAAAGGAAGGCATATTATTAGAAATAATAATTTATATTCACCTCTTCAAAAAAAGTTATAGAATGCAGCGCTACTGTGAACACTTACCATCTCCTAACATGCCAGTTATTGGTGTAGGCAAATCCCTTGCTGCTTCAGAAAAAGAGAGACAAAAGGCTTGGCTGCACCTGAGTTATGCTTGTTATCTTACCTACTGTTCAGTCAGGAGTATAAAAGAAGTGATGCTTGCATTCAAATACACACATCAAGAGAGGGCTGTGTCGAGGTTTTTTGTCTTACATACAGAAATATTTGAAGCGGTAAAGATTTGTGGCTGATCATTGGCTGCAGAATGTCGTCTGATTGAGGAAATCCCCGCTAATTTAAGAAGACTTTGGCATTTTAGGCTGTTCACAGCACTGTACTGTACGCACACTGTACTGAGGAGTAAGGTCATTTTTGTTGTCCTATATCTTCTACATTTCTAGGTTGCTTTGAGATGCAGCAAACCACGAATAGCAGATCCAAAAGGAAGAGTTGCAGGCAACTCTTATCAGCAGTGAAGAATTATGGACAAACTTTTAATGGATCAAACTTGTTTGGTCCGACCATCAATCTTCACATGCATTTGGAAATGCACATAGAGGGTGCATTGGTTTGCATGGATTCCTTCTATTTGGAGGTCTTATTCTTGACTTGCAAGAAGTACTGAGGTTATATCCTACAGGATACTCAGAGTAGGGAGATGCTCTTGAATATTGTGGCCTTCTGCTAGTACATGTCATTTCACAGTGAGGAGAGAAGGAGAAAAGGCTCCTCCTCCTCCTCTGCCTTGGCTGGAAGGCGAGGTAATGTTGAGCAGGTAAGTGTACCAAGGCATTTGCTGCTATGAACCGTGAGGACTGAAATGGGAACAATAAAAGGTGAAAAACATTCAAATAACAGAAAATTGTCTCTATTAAAGAAGCATCCACGATTGTTTATTTAAGAGATTAGGCAGTCCCAGTTCTCTCAGGAGAATGTGTAGGAGCAGTGGTGAAGCAGATGTTTCACTGTGTGAGAGGTGTAGCTGATGCATTTTCTCCCCTTTTCCCCGAGGTGACTACCCTTCAGAGCTGTTAGCCTGCGTATGAAGGTAGTCATCTTCTGTGTTCTAGCTTTTGTGTGGGTTTTGCTTTATGTGTCCTTTTGAATGTATGAGAATTGTTCAACAGGACCTGGGTCAACACCCACCTTAATTAAAGAAAACAGTTAAAACTGTGGCATAGGACCAGATTTATTTTTCTTTGTGTTTACCCTTCTTTCTTCTGTACCCGCCAAAACCTTACAGAGGGATTTACATAAGTTCATTACTTCAGGGTGTTTCTTCACCATTAGGTTTCAAGTCTTTGCCATGGGAACACAATTGCTCCAGGCCCCAAGGCATTGGTAACCCTCTTCCACATCTCTAAACCGCTCAGAAGAACATCTATACCTATCTTATGAAAAGTGTAAACTGTGTTTGCCAGTCTCTGGTATGCTGAGAAATTTTTACCTCAAAATCCTTTTAAACCCTACACTGGGGTTCACATACTTTTCAATAAGAGTTTTAATTTAAAGGAAGAAGGCTATTATGTCTAACATCATTCCCACAACTGGGTGGAGAAGAGTTTGTGACTCAGTGAGGAGCAAGTTTGCAAGTGTTCCTATTGGGTGCCTGGATGAACTTTCCAAAGTTGCTACAAGACGAATCCAGCCGCGAATCTCAGCGAGCCCTCATAGGGACACCTCAGATTTCCAAGTTGGTTAGTTACTCTGTCTTAAATTCTAGTGGCAATGTTTTTCCACCACTGGTAAATGAAGACAGAAAATGAATGTTTTCAAAAGGCCAAGGGGAAAAAAAAAAGAAATCATAAAATAACCACACAAGAAAAAGCACATCATTTTTTGTTGGAGCGGAAAATTGTTCAAATATATGATTTTTGGGAAAAGAAGAGTTGTTAATTGTTTTAGCATGCAAAATGGGTCCAAAGGTATGAAGTTTGTAGAGCTTTATATGATAAAAGAAAGTCAGTTCCCTTGTGATGTTTTTGTGACAAATAAATCTTTTTTCCTCCTTTGCTAGGTTCTACCACATAGAAAAGCTGTGAAGCCAGGCATGGTACTCCTCTTTGAACTCTTCCTTCTTCGTGGCACCTATACCTGGATTGATCGAGAAGTGGGGTGGGGAGCTTTTCCCTTATGTGATAACAATTTTAATGCTCTGGAGGGAAAATTTAAATGCCCCTTCCTCAGAGGCCACTATGACTCCAAAGTTGACCGATTCAAAAAAATTGAAAATTTTATTTCTCAGGACTTGGATCATTGGTTATGCAATCTCTACTTTCAGGTTTGTATTTTAAAAAATTGTTTAGTTTCCTCTGTACTTTTCTATATGATTCTGAAATTGGATTGTGACTCATCCCCCATTTACTGGGCTGTCTGCTTTAATCAGTAAACATGGGAAAGACATACATGGGAAAATTATATGGGAGGAAATTGTAGTAAACAGAGTACAGAGAAGCAAGGACTTCCTAAAATTCTTATAGCAACGTCTTGGGCTGCTAGGCTTCACAATCAGTGTACAACAAGTGTGTTCTGGCTTTGTGGAGTTCCCAACTGCCTTTTTTTTTTTTCCTCCTCCTCATAGATAATTAAACTACCACAGGATTCAGATAAGCAAAGTGTGTGTGATATGCATCTTCATCTGCCACCCGAACTTCTCATGTATTCAAGCACTGCTGGGAAGAATGGTGTCTCAGAGAAGGTTGTACAGTCTGGACCACAAGGTGATGGATTTAAACTTTGATGTTTACATTCAGGTTTTCACTGGAGCAACCCATAGTTTCTCTTCAGTGTTGGCTACTCATTTTTGTTCTTGTTAAGCTGGTTTCTCTTCATTCAGATATGGGTCCAATATGTGTTATAGCAGGGATACTGTGACTCTTTTTATTAAGGGGGTTTAACTTTGTTTTCAGGTGTGAGCAATTTAAACCAGCCTCATTTCTGAGGATGAAATGGCCATGCTGGCCTATGCTAAAGGCTGAATAATGCTTGGAATGTCACAGCAATAACAGTTCAGCTGTTTATGGCACCAAGCTTACAAGAAGAGAAAAAAAAAAAAGATGGTTTTTTTGTGTACTTCTGGAAGAACTTTAGGACCTCCCTGGGCTACAGCAAGGACTTCAGATTTGGCAGGGAGATAGTTCTGGCATCAGAGTATGCCTTCTGCTACTCCTATGAAATTCTGTTAAGATTCAATCAAGTGGTAACCCACAGGAAGGATGATTACCATTTACTTGTGTACAGCAGACCTCCCCAGAAGCTATCTTAAAACACTTGCTGGATGTTCCTTTTAGTCTGATCCTCCCTGGCCCTTGTGAACCTTCTGATGTAGCTGTGCTAGGGACACAACTGACCATATCGCAATGGACTCACAAATTATTCCTCTACTGGTAGGAATCCAGTAATGAGAAGAGTGCAGGACGCTGCTGCCATTCTTTTCTTTTCTCAGCGTGTGAGATCAGACTGCCATGAACAAAAAGAATTCATTTTTGCTATACAGATATTTCTATACTCTCTCTTGTTTAATGAACTGGAGCATTCAGCCAACCCATAGATTGTAGCGTTATGTGTGAATATTACGTGCAGATCTGAAACAGAGAATTAGTCTAGGAACAGAGGTTCCTTAGGCATTTGAGAACAGCAGTAGTGATGCACTGTAGATGGGACAGGAGGAGAAAGGAGAGGATATTGAAAGGAAAGAAAGAGAACGCATAAGCAATAATCATTTAGCATGGTAAATGGGCAGCTCAGGTTGGAAGCATAACTTGAAAAGAGGCAAGGAGAAGTGTTTTTCAGACAGTTAGTGGTGTTTTAAGAGAGAAAGAAAATGAGGTTTGCCCTGAGATGCTTTTAGGCTAAGTAGCAACTGCACTGTGATCAAAAGGCTTTTATATAACCACCCTGATAACAGAAGCATGGAGGTGTAAACATACACTGTACTGAGGAGTAAGGTCATTTTTGTTGTCCTATATCTTCTACATGTCTGCTACGTTGCTTTGAGATGCAGCAAACCACGAATAGCAGATCCAAAAGGTAGAATTGCAGGCAACTCTTATCAGCAGTGAAGAATTATGGACAAACTTTTAATGGATCAAACTTGTTTGGTCCGACCGTCAATCTTCACATGCATTGGGAAAGGCACATAGAGGGTGCAGCTAAATAGGTCATGCTTTCTGGAAACACTTGGAGAAACTCATGGTACTCGGTTTGAAAAGTCAAGAAAGGCATGTTTTTAAGAACTGAGAAAGAGCATTAGTGTATGCACTATTTCGCATGCAGATCTCTGAAATTTGCTGATAAGGCCATCATGGAAGATCTGCAATTTTCCTGCCTAGCAGATTTGCACTAACAAAATTTTTAGGGGTAATTTTTGATATCGCTTATATTTATTTATTTTTCTTGGAGCATTCTTTAAAGATATTATTAGCTGCCAATATCCCCCATGGGTTTGTTTTTTAATGTATCTATGCAGTGCTACAGTATGCTGTTTCTGCTGGTGATATGTTGCTAAGAGATTTAATAATGGGTAAACAAACACAACATGTGGTAATCCATTTCGAATTAAAAGTTTATTAAACGCTAGCTTGATGACTTTCTGGCTATTTACAATTAAAGGAACAAACCTTAGAGAACTGGAGATCACGTGGCAAAAATCGCAACTTCAACATTTCCAACAGAAAAATGTGTTTATGATCAGTGGCAAGCTGTCGCACACTGATATGCCCTATAAATACAGTATTATATCTGTTAAACCACCAAAAAGCGGGGTGGGGAGGGGGAAGCTCTGTTAGAGTGACATTAAGGTTGAGACACAAACCAGAGAAAGCAAGAACAGTCTAAATGAAGACGGGTGCTCTGTAACTCACTCTGCTGCAGTAGTCTAAATAGTGAGTGATCTTTTATACCAATACCATATGTGGTACTGCAACACATAAGCAAAATAAAGCAGGTTAGGAGATGGTGTTTTAACCTTCACTTCAAGTTTGTCTTGGTTTTAGAAGTCTAAAACAGAACCTTCACATTATTTCCATTAACTCCAGGCTACATTATTCTTTTAAGCCACAGCTCTACGTAGGGCTCGGCAAGGCTCTTCCCTGCTGCACAGGCTCTCTGGTCTAGAGCACAGTGCAGTGAAATGCAACAGAATGCCTCCCATTCTATCTCCTTTGCAGATCACAGATCTGGTGTGTCTCTTAGTCCAAACCATATCTTCTCCCTGTTGTTTTGAAGTGGTATTCTCTAAGAGGTTCATGGCAGAAGACAGCTTCTGTTTTCACTACCACCATATTTTGCTTAAGAAAATGTTCTGCTGTTGATCTGTTGCCCCTTACAGGATCAACAGTCCCTGTTAGAGAATAAATGACATTTTCTGAGTGGAATTCATTATCTGCTGTTGTGTGAAAGGTGATCACAACTCTGGTAGAAGGAGCTTAGGTAAGAAAATTTGATGCAACTACCAGGAATGTTGCCTTGGAAGGCTTGGATCTAAGTAACACGGGCTTCTAAAATGCATGAAAACTTCAAAACTTTGAGTCTCCATATAAACACTAAATATACAAATCCATCAAGAAAACATTCTCACAGTGAAATCCAGCAAGACCCCTTTTGACTTTAGTATCCACAGGAAGAGGGGATTCACATGTGCAAAATGTCAGCATAACAGTCTTTTTTGGAATTGGCAGCTCTTTCATCCTCATAAAAGTGGATAGACAGCACTCATATATTAGTTCTCCAGCTCAAACACTTTTAGGTCAGACACAGGCTCATTTGGGAAGTGTCACTCTGTACTTGTTGGGAACCTTCTTCCAAATTCTTGCTTTTCCAGCTGTGCCGTTGATCTGACTTGACCCACAAACACCAATTTGTGCCCATCTGAACCTGTGATCAGATAAAACAGGCAAGTGGAAAGCTAGGGATTATTTTATCCACTGAAAACCTTTTTCATTCCAATTGACTTATTCATACCACTCAAAGGTTGACCATTTTGAAGTCCTGAAGTTATGGTCAGTTTAGGTCTTGATGTGCACTCAAGACCTAAAAAGGGTGCTTACAAGGTAGAAGGTGGAACAGTCACTGAGGATTAGGATATTGAAACAGTATTTTTTTTTCTCTTTTAGTGCTAAGTTTTCTGTATTTTTGGTGAACCTAAAGAGTCATGACCGATTGTGCATTTTTTTTTATTTAAGCAGTAATTATCCTAATCTCTGGAGTGTGAAATCAAGAAAGGAGTTTTACTTAGCCTGGCTATGCTGGGGGAGAGGTGTTATCAGACAAGATTTTGAGGGAAACTGTTCAAAGGTAGCCAGGCTAGTTTGGTCCCAGCAGCAGGATGATCTTGCTGTAATAGAACTGGCACAGTGTTGCATTAGCATGACTACCCTGCTCCCAGTGTCTGGGCTAGCAGGGATGTTTGTTGCTATTGCTTTGCTGGGTAGATTTGTCACATAGAAAGACTTCCACTACCGCAGCTGTCTTTGGACTAAACACCTATATGCAGATTTTCTGTGTCTAGCATTTTCTTTCCAGAAAGTCTGCTTGTCCTATCCCCCCCTGCTCTGCTATGGGAGCATAAAGAAAAAAAAAAACGCAGCTGTTCGAGAACGGTTTTAAGGACACTCATTTGTTTTTACAATGAACAAATATCTCATTTTTCCCCTACACTTTTTTTTCTTTCCCCTTACAGGGTTTGCTGTCTAACAGCAGTGCATGTGGCTCCCATGCCCTATGCATCAACCAGAGGAAAAGTTAGAACCACTGAAATGTCTTTGGTTCTCAGACTATGATCTTATAACAGAAATAAATATTATACAGAGAGATCATTTTCAGGTGTACAATTTTTCTGGTTACTGTACAATTTAGAGCATTTTTTGGTCCATCTTCCTTCTGTCTGTCTGCCTGGCTGTTAAGGTTGGTTTGTACCACTTGGCTTCACCAGTCCTTGAAACTCGCCAGGGTTGTAAAGCTTTAAACAGTTGCGCAGGTCTTTGATTGTAAATTAGTTTTGACAGGACTGCTAAGACAAAGGCCTGGCCCATCCCATCGTGATACTAGCCGACAACCCCTTACTGCTCCTGGAGCAAGGAAACATGTGGAAGGAATTGTTCTTTTACATTTCACAGCTTGTCATTTCCTCTGTAGGGCAACCTCTGACCTCCCCGAAAGATCCCGACACCCATAAGGGAAGTATTCCCACTGTTGTAAAGGAAGTGGAAAAGCAGTTTAATGCCACGAAAGGAGGAGAAGAGCGTGTGTCAGAAGAAGCTGGGAGGAAAAGAGAAGAGCTTAAAATGTTTCCAGCAGGTTAGGACTTTTATTGCTTTACTTAATTTACTGAAAGTTTGCAAATAGATCTGCTTGGCATGTGTGTAAATACCCTCGTTTGCCTTCCCCCTCGCCCTGTGATATCATCTCGTCATTATTTCGCTGGGCAAAGGAAGTGATGGAAGAGTTTAAATCAATTGTTAGGGATCAAAAGCAGCTTAGGCAAAAAGGTACAGAAGCGGTGGACTCCCCTGCCTGAAATATATTTGTAGGCCAAATGTGTTAGTAATTACAAGGTGTGTGTGCAGTGCACTGACAACATTAGATTACGGCTGGTGTTTCCATGACATTTTTACATCCTTTCGTTTTATTTGGTCATTTATATCCATGGATCACAACATGTTGCTGTTAGGTGCTTGGGAAGTACTTTTTCTTCCTGCAGCACATTAATAGCAATATCCTTTGTTAATTGTGCTGAGCTAAATTGCATAAAAGTGCCTGTCTGTATTTACGTCAGGTAACATTTTCTTCTGGGACGTGGGATTTCTTCTGAAGGCAAAGCCTTGCAAGTTGCTATGGTGTTTGTGGTTTTTTTTCTTGATTTTGTTCATTTGTTTATTTGTTTTTGTTGGTTGTTTTGGGGATTTTTTTGTTAGTTTGTTTTTTTGTTTTGTTTTTAGGGTAAAAATTATTTATCTGAGAATTGAGTAATACAACCCCTAGGTCCTCTCCTAAGCTCAAAGACAGACATGATGTCCAGAGGCAGACTTACCACGGAACAGGGATTTGAAGGTACCAAGGATATGGATACCTACTCCCACTTCATAACCCGAGCCAGTGTGTAGAGATGAAAGTGCAAGCGGAAATAAATTAATCCCACCTTTTGAAGGGAGAGGCTGACTTTCCTTCTGTGCCAGGAAGCTGTGATAGGTCATGGTTAGACATTGAACTGTGAAATGTTAGGTAAGAGAGAGCTACCTGAGGTCTGATAGCTACCTCTTGTCTGTGTAAACAGTAGCTTGTTGTCTTCAAGCCTGTGGGCTCCCTGAAATGTTGCAGTAGAATTTTGGATGAATGTCAGTTTGAAGCCAATAGACATGCCAACTTCCCTTTTACAGCAACCCATGAAATATCACTCAAAAATAATTTCTTTGGAGCCGTCCCTCTCTGCTGACTGTCCAAGAAGGCTGGGACTAGGCATCTGCTGTTACAGGTGCATGTGCTGAATATGTCAAGTGGGCACAAATAGAGGTGGGAGCCAGTATGGCATTGCCAGGTCAGGATTCATAAATGCTGAATGTTGATACTGACCATCATAGATGTGTAAGAAGCAGAACACAGAGCTGGTGTCATTTTTTGTTAAAAGGGTGTTTGTGACAGAAGGTTAAGAATATTACAGGAAAAAGTAATAAAAATTTTCAATCTTCCAAGGGTTCTCATTACATGTCCTGATAAGACCAACACTTAACATGTCTTTTCTAGATGTTGGTCCTTGTAAGAATATAAACAGAGCCCTAGCTTATAAAATTTGTCCAATTTCTACATTGTTAGAATCTACTTTGAAATTTATTTTGTTCATTTGCCCAGCATTAGTTGTGCAAAGCAGCTTAAAATACTCAAACCAGTAAAAACGTAAGTAACCTGCATGAACGAAAGGGTTTTAAAATAATGTTTAATGGTCTTTGACATCTGATTTTGTCTGCTTTTAAATTTTTTTTCTGATTTCTTTTCCTTGCCTATATTTGGATGTTTCCACCTTCAGAGTGTGTCTTGAAACCCAATTATTAGTTGTGCAGGTGGACAGGTATTCCTTCTCCCCTCTTCCCTTCACCAATGTTTATCTAGATCTAAAGCTAGCGCGTCGAATTCTTGTACAAATTACTTATGTGGAGTTTGGCAGAGACCCAATGCCAAACACAGCATTTTAGAACCCACATTTTCAGCTCAAGAGAGTCTCTTACAAATACCCTGGAACAAGTGGCCTGATTTGGAAAGGTACTGAATTACCACAACCTTTAACGAAGCAAGGTTCAAAGGGCATCATTTTGCATCACTATCAGCTCTGACTAGGTATATTTAAGAGATAATACTATAATTGCCTGAGGACTAAAAAAAAATAAATTCTGAGTTTACCTGAACTCCCTTATTTTGGAGTAGATCTCCAAAATATCCATGGATTTTGAATTAGGTGAAAAAAGTTTTTGTTTATCTTTGTTCACAGTACAACAGAAATTTTCCTTGATGAGCTCAGTTTCTGGTACTCGCTGCATCTATTGCATATTATTTTAATGAAAAATTTATTTCAAAAGTCACATCGCTAAAGCATAGATTTTCTGTGATGGAACACTGTCAGTAATATCACCACTAAACTCATTACCTACACTTAGAAATAAGGAGGGAAAAAAGGCTTCATTTTGAAATCCCCAGATACTTTCTGCAGAATGACATGTAAACTGGGATTTATACTGTACCTGGTGTTTAATTTGAAGCTTCAACAGTGCATTTTTGTCCCCACCAATGCTCATCCCAGCAGGCAACTGATCCACAGTCTTTCTCTCATATGAAGCCTGATTTCTTTTTTCAAAGCCCTCAGTTATGCATGTACCACAAGTAAAACCCCTGGAAACACATGAAATATTTCTCATAAATATTGTTAGTCAGACGGTTACAAGCAGCTGGCATTCTGCTCATTTTTGGGGTTTGACAGAACCTCTGTGATTCCTTCAGCTCTCTGTTCTATCACCTTTCTAGGGCATACCTAGGACCAAGTTGTAGCTCCTATTTTCAGATCTTCCAGCTCAGAAGGAGTCTTTTGCTTGATGTCTGTCTTCTGAAATAATCTGAGTATTGAAAATAAAGTGTTAAATAATGTTCATATTTAAGATCTCAAATTCAACACCCTTCCTGCATCTGTGGAAAAATGTTAATCGTTGGGAAGTGGATTGTGTCCTTTTGTGATATCAAAAGACATTTCTGTCAGAGCAAAGCTTCAGAATAAAATCTAAGCAAAGATGCCATCAGGCTAACCAAGGGGCTTATTACAGTAGCAGCTTATTACTCAGAACTGTATTCAGAACTTATTAAGATGTTCCTTTCATATCAAAATAACACAGAAACAGCTTCATTCTAATTTTATCGTTACCTTTGGAGAGGAGGCTTTACATTTGTTAAAATGTGCTTATATAAGTGACAAACAGTTTTGTTGAGAGGATTATATTTGTACTCACGAGCACTTCTGAAACAATTTTATGAAAACCAGTGAATCTTCATTGCAATATTTCTCCTTATACTGCAATGAGGTTCTTTCCCTTCTGAGGTGCTGTTTGCTTCTACATAACATTTGTATGCAGATGCAAAAATAATTACCTAAACAAAACAAAAAAAAAAGCTGTTCTCATTGGTAATTCCTCATGGGTGCCACTTTAAAGGAAACAAAATGATGTTTTAAAATGAAGATTGCTTACGCCTCATTTTTTAATACAGGTAGGGCCCCAGAGGCAGAGCCTCATATGGCTGAACCTTCTCTTTCTCTGCCGGTCTTTTCCTTCTCTGAGCAGGACTGCATAAAGGATTGCATTGATTTTTCCAATTAGGATCAAATTCAGATCCTGCTTACAGTTCTGAAATCCACACAATCCAAACTCTTCAATTTTCCAGCTCTTGCCATGCTATTTGGTTTCCTGCGGGCCAGTGCGTTACTAGGAAGGGAGCCCAAATAGGATCTCCATCTTATTTTCTGTCTCTGCTGTGGTGATTTCTTTGTCTCTTGCTCCACTTTTGGATTGCACCACTCTAAAACCCTTTCCTACTGACTTAAAGAGAGGTTGCAGCTATCAGAAGGGGCTGCACTTTGCTGCTCTTCTTTGGCCCCATATAAATCAGAAGTACTTCCCATCAAACTTCTGTAAGCTAATTTCCTAGCTGTGCTATTTTTTCATGTCCATATTTTAAAAAAATCTTTTAGACTCCCCATGCCNACCCACCTCCCCATACATAAATAATAAATATCTCACAGTATCAGTCCTATATGCATTTGGGGTGAAGCTGAGTAAGGGGATGTGCTTTAGATGTGTGTATCAGGTATGAATGGGCTGTCAGTTACCAGGACCAGACTAAAAAGCTGATCTGACATGAAATCTTCCACACAGTGGGGTCCCCACTCTTCAGTGGTATCCCCCCAACCCTTGATTTCATTCTGTGGATTGACTCCTGTTGCACCACAGTACTTGTTACAGAAAACATAACCAAACACGGCAACTTCCAGACTGAATGCAGAGGGTAAAAAATGATTAAGTTTTATTCTGCAAGGATTAGGAAGCAGTAAGACACTCTCTAATTTTAAAGGTCATGCTATTATGCTTGGCTGTTGCCTTGAGAAGGCTGATGTGGAGAAAGGTATCAGAGTAGCAATAATGTTTTTATTTCCAACATCTTTCCATGGTATTTTAAAAACGTAGGTGCCAGCGGAACTCAGGGATTTTGTACGGGTAACCCTTTCTTTGTATTCCTTATCAGTCACGATCTATGTGTTATCTAAAGTATTTGGTTGGGACTTAATATCACTCAGAAATGACTGCTCTCAGCATTGTCAGGGTCTGGAAATAACCTTCATATCGCCATGATTTCCCAAATCCAGACATTGGTATTGTCATGCCCATTCCTCAGTGGTGGGAAAAAATGCCACCCTATTTTTCCTATGTAGACACTTAAACTATTCTGCTGGATTTCTTGTTAATAGCTGATCACAGATTTATAACTTTGGATTAAGAATCTTATTGTCTTTTCCATGCCCTGGTGTAATCATATTTTCCTGCTTTTATGCATATGTTTCTTGACTTCCAAATAAACCTATTAACAGAGTCTACATCTGCCACTGTGCCTTTATCACAGCTATGATACCTGTCTTTGATCATTCTTTCTTGGTGCTGTTTTCTCCTCCTCAAATTGTTCATTTTTAGCATGAATGATATTATGTTCCCCTGTCAGGGAACAAAATGTATTTTGAGTCAATTTACTAAAATAGTCACCGCTAAGTGTTATATCTGGACAAAGCTGACACCTTTGACATTTTCTAAAATGGCAGAAATAACTGTATTTAAGGTATGATTTATGGGTACTGTATGTCAAAGGAATTTCTAAGCTACTACAGTTTCTGATGCAGCAGCCCCAACTCCCTCAATGAACAAATTGCTGATAGCACAGCTAATTAATGCTTTATTAGTTTTCTGTGGTCAATTATAAAAAGTTATAAAAAAGTAAAATGCAATTTAATAATAAAGAACTGTGTGGCTCTTGTTTCTCAGAACAGCTTTGTTTTTTGCATGTGGAAGAAACAATTTCTACACAACTCAGTTTTATAAGACACATTCCCTCCCCCGCCCCTCCACTAAGTAAGAGCAACTCTTATGATTAAAAAGTAGACTGGAGTCTTTAAATGTCTTTCTGATTGCTGGCCTCTATTAAAAACTTCTTAAAATAATAGATAGGTTTAATTCCTCAAGCCAAAGAAAAATTGTATCATCTTAAGTATTTTCCATATTTATTATATTGATGAGATTTGGCTACTGAAAAAAAAAGGAAGTAAAATCTCTTGTATTGCAAGTTTTAAATGTACCAGGCTAAGGTTTACTTAATTAGAACCTCCAGGCAATAAAGGAGCCCTTTTTTAAAGTCTGTGAATCTTAATATGCTAAATAATGCAAAGCTTCAACTCTTCAAGCATGAGACACACATCTGGCAGCTTAACATTTAAATTACAGAAAAAAAACCACTTCAGTAGTAATTTTCATGAAGAAAAGAATGGGAAATGTATTACAACTAAATTTAATTTCTTTTTAGATTTTTCATCCTGTCTAATTGCAGGCATTTCCCATCTCCTCTTTTATTTATTTATTTTCATACAGATTTTTTCTGTACTTTTTATTGATCTTTAATTTGAGCAGTTTCTTACTGTTACAGCCATTGAAGAATTACATTGTGTTTTTACTTAGCAAAAATTGTTCAGAGAAATCTATGAGGAATTAAAGTAATGAGCTCACTGGTATAGAAAGAAAAGAGCATTCAGAGCCTTACAAATAAAATATAAAAAGAGCATGTCATGATTAAATAACAGACTTGAGTTCCTTCTCCCTCCCATTTCTTAAATGTAGAATATTATTGTTTTCTTTATTCCTTTTATTGTCTCATTTTTTTTGCCAAGATAATTACTGCTTTATTCATTTGACTCCAAAAACATTGTTAAAGTATTCGTCATTTCAGCAAGGCTGTTTGGAAACCCATTTTTGTGTACTGGGGGAAAAAAAAAAAAAAGAAGAAGAAGAAGAAAAATTAAACAAAGAAAACCACAGGAACCATCTTTACAAAGGTATATTTATATTTTAATGTGCGTTTATGGGTCCATACATGCATCCCATACACGAAATACGTGGAGACAGTTTGAACAGGTTATACTGCATGTGTGCACACACGTGACATACCCAGCAGCTGTGTTTTATGCTGTTTCACTGATTTCAGTAGACCTCTTCTTTCACCCCAGATGATGCAAATATCTGTAAATCCCTCATTCACTACGAATGCTCAACATATAGACACCTGTACATGTGTGTATATGTATGTAGAAAGTAAGGAAGATATCCATAGGTGTGTACATAAATACACAGGCCTAAAACTGTGACATCGTATATGCATATATTGTGTATCAACCTCTCTAACACCTGAGAGCAGATCCTTCCTGTACTGTGATTTTAAATACACTTCGCTGTCTTCTACTGCATGGAACTCAAAATAACTTAAAAGGAAAAAAAATGGAAATAATTATTAAGTGTGTTTTTGGCTTACCCTCCATGTGTCATACATTAAAAAGTGTAATATAGACCTTTATTTCTGCCGCACCACTGCTTGCTATGAGGTAGGAGTACATTTTCATTCATTCCACAGGTCACTGCTTTTCAGGAGCTTGGGGGACATGTGGCTTGTGTTTTCTAAGCAAAGTTTATTCGAGTATTTTGTGTCTCTGTGCCTCATTCTTCATCCACAACTACGCCCATATAAGAAAATTAACCTTCTGTCTTCTGAAGAACACTTCCTGGGGTGTTTAAAATACCCTCCCATCTCATTATTTTTGTGTCTATTATTTCTTTATTTTAACTTTTTCCCCTGTTTTGCGTCTGTGCAATTGTTATTTCCAACACCACAGATCTGAAGTCTTCTCTGCATTTATCATACTAATACTTTTGGAATGTAGGAGAGAAAAAACCACCTATTTATAACTCAGCTGGAGGAGGAAAAATGATCAGCCTGAAGTCAGTCAGGATCTTGTTCGGAGAGGGACCAAAACCCAGCTGCTTCCTTTCCAGAGCATTATCTTATGCACCAATATAAAAATAATTTATCTTTGGGGTTTTTTTTTCTACTTACAGAGGATTACCAAGATTGCCATGGCAGTGCAGACAACCACTGTGGCTCGTTTTGGCTGAAGGAAGTCCAAGGAGGACATCACAAGGTACTGGTCTTGATACGAACATCACCGTCTCCCTTAAAGCTCACAGAGAAGCCACTGGAGCTTCTACATATGCCATTTGAGAATGATTTGTGGGCTTGCTTGCTGTGGTTGCTGTGCTTTTTAAATCTATCCCTGTGAATTTTTTTATGGCCACAATAAGGCTTCACATGTCCAGGTGTGTTGCTGTCTCCTGTATAGGTCTGTAGGGAGCTAATCTGTCCAGCAATTAAACCTCAAAGGAGTAGTAGGAAAGATCACTGAGTAATCAAACAACAGAAGCTTGACCAAGCTGCAGGATAATATTATTTCAGTAATGTGTAAACATGAGATAGGTTTCCTATGCATCCATAAGCTTCAGGCTCTCGTGTACTTGTGCAGAAGACCCCTACCATCAGAAAATTTTAGTGTATGTACTTGTAGTATCCTGGCCAAGGACACCATTAATTTGTGAACAAATATTGTGTGCAAGTTACCATGGAACTTTATCTGCAACATGACAAAGCTTTCTGGGTGAGATGCTACTGAAACTTTCAGATTTGATGTAAATCCTGAGAATTAAGACACAAAGAAGACCCTGTATTCCTAAAAAATTGCTTCTCCCTGCACTATATTATTGAATTAGGTATTTTCCAATGATAGTTGCAATTTTTTCTCTGTAAGTGTTGCTCCACTTCTATCCTTAAATCAGCATGGCTGCGGTGAACGAACTACAAACATGAATATTCAAATTAATCATTCTGGTAATTTGTCTCACCCTGTTCTAGATACACTCTGAAGCATTTTTAATGCTTTTAATTGCCCATAGGAAAAAAAAATCACCACAGTACTCGGAGTACCCGCAAACTTGTCTAGCGTAGCACAAATACTCAATGGCTGGGGATTATAATTGCAACTTTTAACTTTAGTAGAGTGATGATCTACATTTGTGAGCAAAACCGGATTGGCCGACTGGAAATTCCCTGTCTTTTCAATGCCTAAGTTTCCAAGGGATTTATTTTTTCTGGAAGGTGGTGATAACTTGAGGAAAACAGGGTTACATATAAATGTAGCTGCAGACGGAGGTGTGCATGCGTGTGTGTGTTTAGCCGTATATCTACAGGAGGGATGATTTAAGGACCGATGGAGTGGGTGTGATGGGCAAAGCAACCCAACCCAGCCCATGGGAGTGGCAGAGTGAAATTCATTTCCTACAATCCCATAATAACACAATGCCTTTGAACAAAATGCCATGGTCTTATAGGAACCTCAGTTGTGGGTGGCTCTCAAAGCCACATTAAAGTGACCTGGTTTCAGTGAGGTGCGCAAATCCATGGGTAATTCAGCACTGTCTAGTCCCTTTGGACTCAGTGAAATGACTCACAAGCTTACAGTTATTGACATGTTTGAATAGATTTCTGAACTGAGCCTCTTACGAGAATCCTTCTGCACAAAAGAAATGTGAGCATGTGAAATCTCCTTTCAGAGGCTGTGAGAGCCCCTCATTTTTAATGGGATGAGTGAGCCCTAATGTTCAGAGAGAGCCTTGCTTTGGCATGTTCAAGATTTAGGCATTTGGCCTGATTTATATAATTTGGGTCTACTTGTATCTCTGGATACCATCTTCTAAAAGAATTTTGCCTAATGATCATATATATGAAACAATAACAAATTAACGTAAAGAAAAGACTCAAGGAAGAAGACAGAAGTTCATGTAGTGGTTTATTCTCCTCAGCAGTCTCTTTTCTCTTTGTCAACAGATATTTTCAATTTGTGGTTTTCTATAGCAAAAGGAATCAGAAAGATCTTTGAGTCTGATCTCAACTTTTTTGGGGAATATGGATGTCTCTGCTTTGCCCTCCCTGCCCCCAAATTCATCTATGCTGGAGTTGAAAATGGTCTCTCACTGAGTGTGTTCTGAGCGGTGGGCATTAGCAACAACTTAACCTTTGTCGTAATGAGTGTGCAAACCACTGCATGTATCAAGATATTGAATGGAGCAATAAAAGAGAGAATGCTCATGGTCAGTGATTTCTGAGAGAAGTAAAATATATTCTGTGGTTTTAATGCCATCTTCATGCAGATGACTGAGAGTCTGCTTTTTGTACCTCAGACAAGAGCAAACACAGTCTCAGAGAAATTAACTCGTAATACTCTTTAACACCTTTGGGATTTATGTGTTAAGTAATGTCTTTACGTCTGCTTTGCACAGGAATAGTTTCGTGGAGACAATGCCGGTGCAAGCAAGGTACCTTGCACACACTACCCCTTCTGAAACCTTGGCTTCTAGGGAATGAGGTTGGGCAGCCAGGTGGCTGAAATTCAAAATGTGCATGAGATCTGTGTAATTCAAGATTCAGAATGCAAATTTGCCTTTTAGAGCAGAACGGTTTACAGAGTTTAAAAAAAAAAAAATCTTTACAGTTTTCATAATTAGCAAAGTGTAAAGTGATGTGACTGCAACAATGCATCCATCCTCTGGTCCTCTCTCTGGTATTGTTCACTAAACGTTAGCAAACCCCTTACAGAGTTTGGTTTTGTGCCTGGGAAGGTGTTAATGCATATTTTTGTTGCAGTGACCTGCAGATGTTTGTCTGGTAAATTACGGCTTCATCGTGTCTCTTGGTGGAAGTGATGTTTGGCTCTCTGTCCAGGGGCGATAATGCCAAACATCCAGGGAATCTGGCAGCCAATTCAGAGAGGCGATGCCAGTGCTGAATCAGACCCTGTGCACACAAAGGTGTTATTCCAGGGACGAGCACAGATCGGGATTCTCCACTTTGTAGCTCAAAGAGTAGTTTAAATGAGCATAAACTGTCACCAGCACTGAAAGATGCCGTACTGTCCCTCTCCTTTGTGCTGGCAACCAGGGCAGGGTGGCCTCGATCAGAATGGGTCCAGCTGAGAGCTAACCCAGTTAATAAAAGGAAAAGAAAAAAAGAGAAGCCAAACAGTATTAATTCCATTCCCAGATCAGTTCCCTCCATATGGCTTACTATGTCCACGTCCAGATTTTTGCACTGACGGAGTGCGGTGTGCAACACAGGAAAAAATTATCGCGTGGAGGAAGACTGGATGCCTGCTGGTGTCATCATGAGCTTGCACCTCCTTGACAGGGTTTGTCAAACCACAGCCTTACAGGAGCATAAATCAACTCACAGAAAAATATTCTGCGTGCAGCTCCAGGCCCCATGATTTTAGAAGGTTGTAAGGGTCCTTGCTTGTGTCCAGAGGAGGGGAAAATAGGGGGCTGGAAGGCATGTCCTCTCAGGAGTGGCTGAGGGCTTGTCTAGCTTGGAGAAAAGGAGGCTCAGGAGAACCTTGTTATTCTCTACAGCTTCCTGGGGAAGGAAAGTGGAAAGGGAGGTGCTGAGCTCTTCTCGCTGGTATCCACTGATAGGACATGTGTGAATGTTTCAAAGATGCACCAGGGGAGGTTCAGACTGGACAGCAGAAAGCAATATTTTATTTAACAGGTGGCCAAAAGCCTGGGACAGGCTTCCTAGAGAGGTGGTTGATGCCCCCCCCAGTCTTTCAGTGTTTAAGAGGCATTTGGACAATGTCCTTAACAGCATGCTTTAACTTTTAGTCAGCCCTGAATTGGACCACAGATGTTTATTGTAGGTCCCTTCCAATTGAA
>VZTA01026842.1:0-11058 GCA_013398855.1 Mohoua ochrocephala
TCTATGCTTGCAGGGTTTTCCACTACTGCATCCTAAACAAAACCTTCAAAAAGATCTTTATTCTTTCAAAGTCACATATCTCATCTTAAGCAGCTCACTAATTTCTCAAAACCTGGATGACTAAACCAGACTCATAATCTTTCTTTTCTGAACTGTCTAAAGCTTTCCTTTAAAGTTTTCATGCTACCACCCTCAGTCATCCAGAAACAGAAGTCTCCTTTGATACTCTCCCTCTCCTCCCCCTACAATTTTCATATCATAACCAAACCCTTTTGCAACTTGCTCCGCATTTTAAAAAATCCCTGCATACATCTACCCACTTCTATATTTTCGCTTTTCTTCTGAAGTCTGTCATTCAAAGTAACTCCTCCACATCAGGCTTAAGAAAATACATTTTACAGGGTTCCTCTAAGATTAATATCTGTAGTTTTTGTTGTTTAGATATAAATACATTTGCATTTATACATATATATATATATACATGCACAGATTATTATATCAATGGAAGAACAGAAACAGTATCAATCTGTTCCACATGAAAATGTCATATCTAAATTACCTAAAAGAGCTATGAAATTCTATGTTGGTTGTAAATTTGACCATACATCTACCCCTTTTACCTGATCAGTTCACAAAATCTTAGAGGTTATGTTTTTCTTTATTTTTCCACTATCGTATACGTTTGTATTCACTCTAATACAGCCTTCTAGTATAGAGACTAAACCTTTTCCATAAAACATCTAAAGATTTTCAGCTGTTCCTGAAGAAAAGATATAGCCGAACTTGAATCTCTATTTGTAGGAAATTCTCTCTAATAAAAAGAAAGAAAGTAGTCTAACAGAAAAGAGTAACACATCTACTCTCAAGCTAGCTCTTAAGGCAAAATGGAAGGAAGACCCTGGAAACTTCCATGGAACTGAGATGATTCACTGTGAGTTGTTTGTTCACTTCTAATCTCCAGTTGTTGAAACTTTTCCACAACAACAGCAAATATTTTTTTTCCTATTTTCTAAACTGTCTGCAGATCCTTATATCAAAGCACAGTTTTCTAAACTCTAACTTCATGTTGTTTTATTTTTGTCAACATTCAGTTGCCTTCAATTTTCTTCAAAAAATCACCTCCTGTAACAAAAATGCAGAAGACATCTCAAGTGAATCAGCTAAATTAAACAGCAATTGTATCTCTAAATCCAATTCATATGGGACCACTAGCTACAACTTTAGAAGCATTCAGAGGTAAACAGAAATTAAACATCACCAAACAGTATAATTATTCATTTGAAAAATCCTTTCAAATGGCTGAAATCCTCTCTTCCTCTTAAAAGACATGAAATTAATAATAACAGCTGGTTTGGATACAGCCCTGTTGATAATTGTATGATGTCCCATTATTGTGAATGGGGTCTGGCTTCCTGCCAGATCCTGATGTGGCTGCAAGCTGTTTCAAGTACCAGCTAGTATGGAAGCTGTCAATCAAAATATGCTTCCTTTATCACCACTGTGGTATTTTATGAAATATCAGAACGAGATGCCACACTTGCATCTGCTCTAGTGCGAGATGCAGTGTATCACCCAGGTGCGGAGCCAGATCCTTTTGAGTGCTGTGCCCATGGGTATGCTAACATCAGGACCATCCTTCAGAGGCTAACTTTCCACTGGGTAATTTGGAATCTTATCAAAAAGCCCATTGAAGTCAAAGGAAATATTCCCATTGATCTCAGAGGGCTTTGATCAGGCCCATAGTGAGCATGTACTTTAGCAGTCTTTTAGTGCTCTTGCAACATGCACAGCCAAATGAATACACTTAATCTTTTGAGTAAAAATATGAAAGTCAGCACAGTTCAGCTGACCGGAGTCAGAAGTCAGAAGGGGACTTAGCATGTGGAATTTGTGACCTCAAAGCCTTTTTAGCTGTGAAAGTTCAGCCTTTAAGCAATCAGGAATATTCACAATTGCCTTTGCCTAGTTGCTGTTAAAGTCTGTCCATTCCCATGTTTCTGCTGGTGAGGTCCCCAGGATATTTAAATTATTACTGTGGCACAAGGCTCTGATACAAAGCCATTTTCTAGTTACCAGTTTGCACCTAAAACCCAAGGGCCCTAATGAAATAGATGTGTTTTTGCTGAGCACAGGTGTTTCAATGTGTGCTCATGCCGTGGCTAACCCTCCCATGTTTTTCTGCGCCTGATCAGTGTGTTTCACACGTGCGAATCAGGAGTGAAAACTTCTCTATTCGAGAGTTTTTATGTGTGGGCCTTCCCACTGACACTGTTTCAAACCCCATTGTTTGACTGGAGAAGGATTTAAATAATACCCACTTTCCCTCAAAATTTTAATTTAATTCTAATTATTGGATTAATGTGAAGAATGGGCACAGGCAGTGCTTTCCCGGACATCGTTTAGAGAGGATATGCTGTTCATCTCCTGGCTATTCCAAGGTGGTTTCCCTCCAAGCAGAGTGATGTTTACTTGAGGAAAACCTCTCTCCCTCATAAGTATTTCAGGGAACTTCTATCTTGCTGATCTCTGTGAATCTCTTTTCAAATGGTGTGTGTGGGAAGTTATGAATTTGGCAGTAAGGTGTAAGGAAAATACTGCAGCAGATGTCACTGTTGTGGTTTTATGTCATGTTTACCTTTGGACTTGCCTCAGCTCCTGCAGCTTTAAAGCTACACTCTTCGGGAAAGTACCCTTGCATTGAAGTGCTACAAAGGTTAGAATTAGGTGACCCACTAAAGACCCAGAAGAGATGTATGGTCTCCTAACGAATGTGTTTAACATTGCTTTTATAACCAAGATTATTTCAGAATTGCACTGGTATCAGACTTCTCTGAAAACAGAAGTGGGAATTCATGCCTCTAGCTGGAGTAGACTTTAATCTTTTTTTAATGAAGTGACCTAGTAAGGAAAATCTAAATGAACACTAGGAACTTGCTGGCAAGATACAATAGCACTGACTCCCCCACTGAAGTATTTAGCAAGGTAATACCTACAGATTCAGCAATTTAGTGATATTGCTGGGGTATCTAAAGTGGCAATAAACTAATATATTTATGCCTATGCTTCTGAAAGACAATTTTAAAATTATTTTTCAAGATCGCCTCTCTGTAACTAACTACTGACTGCACACTTAGAAACTGCAAAATGTGGCCTGGCATTCAAAACAAGAATTAGTGCTGTTGAACACCACTCCCAAAACCATGTCAGTAGCAAGTTATATTTGAATAATAATGAAGTGAGTAGGACTGCATACTCTAAGGTCAGTGTTACAGACTTGTCATAAAAATAGGGAAAACTCCAGGGCAAAGTAGCTGGTAGGTATTTGTCTTGTTATCAGAAGCAAAGCAATAATTTCTATAGCAGATTATTGCTCACATAAGGTAGTTAGTCACAGACATAACCCCCAACAACTGAACTTTTTCTGATAGTCTTTTATTCAAACAGAGGTAGAAGAAACATTTCAAAAGCATCAAAGTGACTTCAGGGTTTGAAGGAGACACTTCAAAAGCAGTTCATACATATTGGGTTTTTAAGGTCCCTAAAGTAATGGATATGCATCACCCAGAGCATTTGGGAGTGCTCAGACCCAACCACGAAGCCTAACAGGGTAACTTTGGCTACAACATAGTGTTTGAAAATGCGACTAGAGCTCTTAATTCACTCTGCTGAGAAGGACTGCAGTGCTACTTGTAGTCTTTTACCTCTAAACTTAAAAGTTGTGTCTCTGTGTGGTGAACTTTGAAGAGGTCACTGTTTGGGAAATAACTCTCACTTCAAAGTTTTCTGACTGGTGAAAGTTTTGACAAGGGCTCTGTTTAGGAGGAAAAAATTTTTGGAAAAGACCATAGGTACAGGTAAAAAAAGTCCTTAGAAGGATCCTGTGATTTGGTGAAAAAGTTTTAACACTATCTGGATGGTGAAAAAGAACTTCAATTGGTTCTGCTTTCACAGACTGTTGTTTATTTTATTTAATTTTTTTTAAGACCAGGTATTTTGTCTCCAGTTTGGTTTAATTTTGGCTGTTTCCGGGGTTTTTTAATTTTTGGGACTTGGTTTTGATTTTGGTTTTTACACCCAGACCAGAGGCTGTGACATTTTCAAGGCTTCTACACAAAGTTTAACCATTAGAATATTTGGAAATCTGTGACAGAATCAGAAGTCTGGCATAAAGCAGTGGAGTACTATCTACCGGTCCTTTGCCATGGAAACAGAGGGATAGACAGCTGTGTCAATGTTGCCATGGTGAATAAGGTGAGATTAGTTTGTGGCTGGCAAACAAGAGCAGGCACGTTCCAGACTGGTAATGCTATACTCACTTACCTGGAGGAATACGATTGTTTTATATGGAAAAAATTGGTCCTTGTAGCAGTAGAGGCACATTTGTACAAAACCTGACACTCACTGTGCACCACTGAAAATTCTGCAGATAAAATTTCTGAGTATTCCAGTGCCAGAGATTGATCTTTGCAGTTCATGGGTTTGGGTCCAGGTGAGTTTTGAGGCTTTTGTCGTTTATTTTGGGGGGAGGGGCTGTATGGATGCTGTGGCAATAGAAGGTGATAAAATATTTAACCAAGTGACTAGCTGCACTAAATCCGATGTAGGAATTCACTATCCACTTTGCAATCAACATTTCATCTGCGATTCTTGTATTGAAATTGTAGTAAGAAATTGCATCTTTTCAGCTCTGGTGATGGTTTAGAACAAAACCCCGTCTTTTCCTGATGCTGCTTCTGTAAAGAGAGTTGCTAACAGGCATGCTTCCATAAAAATCCCTTTGTTCCGGCACAGAAAACTTTATTCCATAAAGATGGACTTCTGACACTTTGCTACAGATGATGAGACAAAGCCGTGTATTCATTAGTCACGGAATCTANNNNGAATCTAACACACAATCACAAAACAAAATAGAAATCCTTTTATCCCCCAAGTGGTCAAACCCTATTCAGTGTTAGACTGTGTTATTTATCTGTCTATCTGGGATTGTGTCATTCTTTACTGCTGCAGCTCAGTGACTTTGTGAGAGGAGGATATTAGTCTTTAAAAGTTCTGGTAATGGATCGTACATCGGAGTACAAGGGCATCCTAGGGGAGAGAGAATCTGTGTGCAGGATTACTCTTTTCTTAAGTAAAAATGCTACATCTTATCTAGAAAACTGGCAGCTAATTTTGCTGTCAAACATCTGCAACCCTTTTAGGCTTTACCTCTTCTTTCCTCATATTAGTACATTCAACATCAATGAATAATAAGATGATGAAGTATCAGTTAAATCCAGGGCTGAAGTGGCAGCAATAGTATCTTTACTTCATTGCAGGAAAGCCATCAAAGAAAAACACAGAAATCAACAATCCTAAGGTTAAGTCACTGATTTGAATGCCTAAACTATGTATTTAGGTGCTTAATCTGAAAATGCTGTTCCATTCTATGTGTTTAACAAATGCACCTTTAGTAAAGCATCACTTTGATCTATTGCCATTTCAAGTTCTGAAAGCATTATTCTCATTCATAAACACCTCTAAAAAATACAGAAATTTTCCAACATTTTTAAGGTGATGAAAAATATGAATTATCTGCACAGTAGTTCTATGAACAATTGCACTGCATAAGTCCATTAAATATAAAAATCATGTCCTTTTAAAACTGAACATTGTGAAAGACCGTGCAGTTTAATAATCTCTTCAACTAATATAATTTAGTCTGGGCATCGAGTTTGTATTTTGAGCTGAGAAATGTAGTTTTCTGAAAATCAACAGATCTACAAATGTGTATCAGGGTTCTTGAATGTTTTTCTTTTTTGTCACCACAGATGGTGCAGTTGATCTCACTGGAACGTTGATTTAAAAATCTGAATTTGATACAGTCAATATTGAATACTGGCTCTCATTTGCGTCACATAAAAGTAAGACTATTTTTAATGATGGATATAAAGTTTCTTCTCAAATAAAAAGTGAAAATTAGAAACTAACAATTGCAAGTGGCAACAGCACTGCTAACAACTGAGTAATCTATTTCCCCATGCCAGAAATGTCTCCTTACCTCCTGCTTTCAGAAGCAAATGGTGAAATTTCTTGTTAAATTATATCAAGCTAGCACTGAAAACAGAATTTGAGGTGTTAAGATCAGGGACCAAAAAAAAAAAAAAATTCAAAGCACTCAAAATTAGACATTTTACAAAAGTGATTTTTGCTGAGGGAAGTAAGTCTACGGTGCTAATACAAGATAATGCGAGCAGATGTATTAAAACCCTCTACATTATCTAAATCTACTACATTCCTCTTTGGCTACCACCTTGGGGCACAGTTACATTTGTTTTTCCTTGACTTTAATGTGAACTTAAGGAATTACTGCTTCTTCTCCTCCTCTTTTCATTTCTGCTCCAGCACCGATCTCAGGTCAGCCCCACAGCCATTTTTGCCAGCACCACTGAGTGAGTGATACACCACAAGTGATGAAGGGTAAGCTGTGAAGAAGGGTTGGGAAAAAAAAATTTCTTCGACCAGTTTTGCCTCTAGGATGTCTGGAAATGAAGATTCTGGTGTTGATTTTCTTCTCAGATCAGTTCAGGACATTACACTACTTTTTTCAGGTTAGGTTATGAGGATATTACATATCTTCAGAGCAGAGAAAGCCTTTTGAAAACTTATTAATGATTCCAAATAAGTTCTGGGGAAAGAAATACCAATATGGGAAATTAAAGTCTTTTATTAAACATTAAAATAGAATTATTTCAACTACCAAGCCTATGACGAGGTTAAAAATAGAAGCCTGAAACAAAAAGGGAGCCATTACATAAAAAAAAAAAAACTGAATGAAGACAGAATTTCTTGCCAGTAATATGAAATGAATTAAACATTTCTGAACATTGTGAGGAATTTTTTAAAACAAGTTATTATTCATGTGGCTCTTTTTTTCTGTTAGTGTTATATCTGTTCACATATAGCCTTCAGCAACATAACTGCTATAACTAAATAACTTAGTACATATCTGTAGTTCCTATGTAGAACTCCCTATAAAATCACAATAAGTAGCACTGTTATGTCATTTGGCCTGCCCAGTGATCAGAGATTTGGTGTCTGAATCCTTTCAAACCACTTCAGAGTGCTGTTGAGCACACAAACATTTTTGAGTATCCTGCACTTGGTTAATAGCTGATTTTTCTCCTCAGTTCCTCCAAAAGTCTGTAGAGCACATCCAAAATGATAGCGATTTGGAGATCAACACTAGTAGGCTGTTTCCCTTGTCTGTTTCCCTTGCCTGTCTTTGAGTCTTTCTGTAGGATACTATCTTTCCTCGTAAGCCAAGCTCAGTCAGATATCTCCATACACTGTGGTATCTACAGAGACTTTCACATCAATACGCTAAGCTTTTGCTTTCCATCTGAGAAAAAAATCTCACTTTAGAGGAGAGCTGTAAATCCATTACTTTAAATTGCGTAGGCTCTGGAGCTGACAAGCATGCCCATGGATATCCATGCCACGAATGGCATATGGTACATCCGTGTGGAGTGTTCCAGACAGACAAAATTCCTACCCCTGAGAGACCCTAGTCGTGCTCTGTGCAGCACACAACAAGCACTGGGGTTCAGACACCCAGCACTTCAGTGTGCTCTGCCAAACTTGATCATCTGTGTCTGCAAAAGCACTTTCTGACTAAGCCACACAGACCACCAAGTTATCCTCACTTTTGTATTTATATTCCGCCCTCACTAAACAAAATTATCATAGATATTCAGAAGGGCAGAGGAGGAATGCACTGCCAAATGTCTTGCCTACAATGAAAACTTCATATATGAAACTGAAGAAATACCCAGTAACTGATTTACTAATGGCTGAAATACATTGCTTCTTCCTCTTTTCTAGTAAAATGTCAAATTCCATGGTGTAAAACATGGATGTTTTGAAAATGGGTGCATAAGATAGAAGTAGAAAGGTGAAAAGAGAATGAAAGTTAATACTTTAATAACACCTTTATCTACATATTTTCCTTTGTTTTCCTCCCCTCTTTCTCCAGCAGCTCTGATGCTGTTTTTCACAATTTCTTGTGTGTTTCACATTTTCAAACATCTGAATCAAAGAGGGCTGTGGTTTGATGTCCCAATTGACTACATTTTAATTCTACTTGATTCCTGGTATCAGTTTATATAGTAACATTTAACATACTCTCTAATCATTTGAAGCCTTGTACATGTGTACTTGCCAAGATGTTGACCCAGTAATCCAAATATCGACTGCAGAAATAGTGACTTTATATATTGTATTATCAACTGGAGAGCTATACACCGTAATAATTAAGAGCTTGGCTACAAGAAGGAAAAATGCAAACCTAAATATAGCAGAGCTCCCAATATATAAACGTATTATCCTTAAAATTATGTACCAAATGTGATTATCAAAAATCATAGAAGCTGTTAAGTAAATAAATGTTAAATTTTCAAGGCAAATTATTTATTAATTTTTGATGGAAGACGAGGATAGATCGATTTGCTGAAATTGTCTGCAATTCAAGGACAATTTCTATTTAAAGTCTGTTTACTTTAAAACTAAAAAAGGGTCCTTGACATCCTGCCGTCTGAGACCCTGGAAATCTACCTTATTATTAATGGGTTATTGGTTCATGGCAAGGAAGTTTCAGAACTACAATGATTAGTTGAGACTTGAGAATTCCAGATTCAATTTTCAGCTATTTCCCAGGCTTCATATCTCTTCTCCAATATAGGCACATCTTCATTTTCCTTATCTAACTTTGAAGTTAGAAGATTTTATCTGAATTTTCTATATAGATTCTCATAATGGTTGGCATATCCTGTCCTAATATTATAGGAACTGTCCTCTGGAAATGCTTCTTTTCCTTTCTGTGGTAAAAAGATTTAAAAAGATTGATTTTGTAACTTAGGCAAGATCTAAATTTAGGCAATATGAGCACATTCCTCAAAATATATTATTTACTGAGGAAATCTAACCTAGGCAAGGCACCTAAATATTTTTAATCTTAAGCTATCTGAGAAGGGTAAAAGTAATATTATTGTGAGCCAGTTTTCAATTTATAAATGCTTTCCTTCTAGATATGTCCAATTTTCTTATTCAGATTATTATTTATATCGTATGTATGAGTGTTATTTGTATGTGTATTCCTTTTATTTTTATTATTTATATTATTGGTAATTGTTCATATTAATTCTTGCTCAACACCATCTGTCTGTCGGTATCCATCTGCCATCTCTAGTTTCAGGCTTAGATTGCAAGATCTTGGAGCATGATTCATCTTTTTTCTTCCTGACCCATTACAAGTACTCTTGTACTTCCTACAATGTCTAGGAAGTCTAGTTCTGAAATAGCGGCCCACTTAAAAAGGTGGTTTATAATCAAAGAATAAAACAATAATCCTTGCTCCAAAGAGGTGGGATAGCAAGTAAGTATAGAAAGATAGACAGCGCAGTACAGGGAGGCAATGAGACAAAGTTAGCCAGCGTGACAGGTAATGTACTACAACAGCCTTCTTATTTTTCATGTCTTTTGCAGACATAATAAGAAAAAAAATTATATTACAGGAAACTCCTCTCAGTGAGGGGCATGTCTCAGCACCAAAGGAAAAAAAAAAAGATGCTTACTCAAAAGTACAGGGATTTGGGGAGTGAACTTCAGATAAGTGATGGGAGTACCATTACAGAAAATTGAAAAGGTCATGGAAAGCTTCTAAAATGGAAAGAAGTCACTTAATTTGTGCCATAAAGGAGCACTAAGAAAATAACGCAAAGCTGAGCAGCAAGATGATCAAAGCAATGAGATAGGAAAATGGTATTTGCAGCAAAATTTCAAACGGCTGTGAGCAGGGCAAACCAACAGGGACTGCAGTCAGAGAGGTGGAAAGTGCAGTCATGAGACAGGAAGCAAAGGTAATTGGAAATGCTTTGGACATTTAAATATTGTTTCATTACACAGAACAAACTGCAACTGCTGAAGTAGCAGGCACATGCAAACAGTAGGCAAGATAAGCTTCTGGAAAATCTACATTATTGGTCACATTTAAGCATTATTAATAGAAGAAAATAATTAGTCAGCAAAAATCTACTCTGTATGCAGGGGTTTGTTGCAGAAGCACATAGCGAGATACACTGCCCATGCACATCCCCAGCAGCCCGATGACAATTTCTTGATTTTGATTCCTTTATGGACAGACCAGACTGAAGCGTCGGTCTGAATTTCTTAGATTATTTTAGTTGTCCCAGTGTCTGCGGTAATTCATAAGATTTTCCATTCCTACCATGCATTATTTAAATTTGTGAGTCATTTTGAGTTAAAGACAGAAACTGAGTAAGAGACTTGGTAAAAAATACAGCTTTACTGTACTTACCTGACATGTCTCCTCTTCCTTGCTACATTTATTTATGATAGAGAACATGTGAAAATTATTTCTGTAGGTCTTAGATTCACTTATTCATGGATCGCCTGTTCACATTCAGTTTGCTCCCTGAATAGCAGGATCTGCAAAGGACAGAGTTCAGAGATAGTTTACAATACTTACACATAGAAATGTTCATTAACAAAAATGAACCAGCTACCCTCACCACATGCTAACTAGCATTTCAGAATCCTGAAAACCTTTTTTTTCACTTAAATTTATATGGACTTCTAATTAAAAATGTAGTCAAATGTGCTGCAAATGTATTGGACTGAGAAATATGTGTTGTTTTTTAACTTCAGGGCACAATAAATCAAAATCATATAAGTGTTTAAAAGCAGAAGACACAAGGTTAAGGACTTGACTCTATTGACTCAGTCCTCAAGAAAAGGTAAATAGCTGTCTCACAGAATCATAGAATTGCTGAAATTGGAAGGGACCTCAAGATCATTCCGTCCAACTCTCTGATCAAGCAGGGCCACCTAGACCTGGTTACACAGGATCATGTCCAGACAGCTTTTGAATATCCCTCTCCAAGGATGAAGATTCCACAACACCCTTGGGCGACCGGTGCCACTGCTCAGTGATCTTCACACTGAAGAAGTGTTTTCTGATGTTTAGACTGAATCACTCATATTTCAGTTTGTGCCCATTTCTTC
>VZTA01026845.1:0-11116 GCA_013398855.1 Mohoua ochrocephala
AAAGCACCACCAGGTCCGCACAGTGGAAAAACCCAAGACCAATAGAAGAAGGCAGCAGAATTTCCTGCCTCTCAATAGTTGGCTGAACTGCGGCCGTTTGGCATCAGCTGAGTTGTATATGACTAATGTGTTGACAAGTCGTGTGGGGGGACTGGAGGAGGGGGCCCTTCTAGAAGGTCACAGCCCAGACAGGCGAGTGCATCAAATAATTGACTGGGATTCTGTACACCACCGAAGGAAAATACATATACACACACACACACGCACATCTTGCAGTGCTTACACAGGTCCAGATACTATTTGGCCTTTCATCTGCGTCTCTTTCTGTGGAAGAGACCTTTTTTCCCCCTGTAGTGAAAGAGTAAATTACAGTCTCTCTAACTAAAAGCAATTTCTGCGCCTATTCTTTCTTCACATCTGCTATGTGAAGGTTGGTCTAAAAAGGAAAAGGAAAAAAAAAAGCAAAAAGGGGGAAAATATTAAATGAAGACAGCTGAAAAAAATCAATATTGTGAAATACATAACAGCATTAGGGCAACTCTGGATTTAAGCTGTAAGATGAAAAGCAAACACAACAAAGCAATAAGGAATCTCAACCTGCAGAATCCCCAGTGTGTTACCAAGAGGATGACTTCACATTTGGGGGACGGCGTTTTTTTAAGAAAATGCTTTATAGCACCAGACGTTGCCCTGCTGCCAACACCCTGCCTCGTGCACTGCAATGAAATCCAAGAAAGGACGTCCCCCAGAAAGACATTGGGATGGATATCTGCAGAAGGCTCAGCAGCAGAGCTGTGCAGGGAAGGAGATCTGTCAGGAGATGTTTCTGAAGCCGTAGAGGACAGATCAGAACACATCCCTGAGGCATTGTATAAGGCCCTTCTTTCTAATTCTTGAGAAAACCAAACTGAGGGACAGTGGAAGCCATCGGGAGAGAGCTCAGTTCCCTGCATCCCATTTGGGCTGGGCTATCAGCCAGGAGGGACCGAAGCCTTGAAGGGAAAGCAGGAGAGATGAGACCAGTATTGGGCAGGGAGTCATGGCTGCATTTAAGAAAAAAGATGCGGGCAACCAGGGAAGCTCTTCGGGGGAAAATAGAATCTGATACTGTAAAACAAAAAATAAAGAGAGAAGTGCAAATGTCTTGAGGGAGAATAAAAATAAAAAAAAAAAAGGAAGAAAACAAAAAAATTTGGTTTTATTGGGAGTGAAGTTCTGTTAAAAATAACAATACTTTAATCTGTCTGTTTAGAAGAGAGCTGGTGACTAGCAGAAATGTTTAAGTATAGATTTGAGAGCATTTGGGAGAAGTTCATGACAGATTTGTTCAGGCAGCTCTTTCAGAATTGCTTTATTTCCTCTTCTGAAGCCCAAAACATGTTTGAGGCTTAGGAGATACAATGTTCTATGACATAGAATAAATAAACCTCCTTCTTATACCTTTCTACCTCCTTTACTCATCTACATAACTCTGGTAGCCCTTGGCAAATTTCAGCTTCCTGTAGAGCTGTCTCAAACAAGTTT
The DNA here is from genome assembly GCA_013398855.1 of Mohoua ochrocephala. Classification (NCBI taxonomy): domain Eukaryota; kingdom Metazoa; phylum Chordata; class Aves; order Passeriformes; family Acanthizidae; genus Mohoua; species Mohoua ochrocephala. Next base: position 1,525 of record VZTA01026845.1, read on the forward strand.
CTGTTCATTTCAGTTCATTTAAAACAACCACAGCAGCTGCAAACTGAAAGAGTAAATCTTTAATTTGTTCTTCGCTGGCACCAAAAGGCAAAGGGACCAACTCCCAGTGGGTATATAACATTTTTTAGCAGAATCCAGCAAACTAAGCGGCATAATCCTTGTCCTGAGCTGGGTTTAAGGAGGGGAGGAGGAAGGCAGGATGCAATTTTGCATGGAGGCAGGGTTCACTGGTCCTGCTGCTCAGGGAATGACTTGACTGAAACCTAAACTCAACAGTCTGTCAAAGTGGAGAAAGGAGGCTATATGATAACTTCCACACAAAGTACATGAAATCAGTCAGGATGCTACTTTTCAAGCCTGGAAAATCAAGCATGATCAGGCTTCAGCTGCAATCAAGGCTACTCAAGGTCATGAACCAAGGAGAATCCCCATTTATTTTGTTGCTGTTTGTTTGATTAAAATAGAATGTCCTAGATTAAGTGGCTGGAAATTATTTAGTTCTTCCTAAAACAAATTCAACAATTTTCCAGCAAAGTATCTCAATTAGACTTTGCATATAACTGCGTCTTCTCTGAAAAAAAAAAAAATTAAAAAAAAAAGCTTTTGAAGTTATTGATTTAGTTGTAAGGATCAAAAAATCTTAAAATAGTCTTAAATTCTTAAATAGTCTTAAATCTGGGTTTGGATCTTTTGCTGGTTGACTGTATCAGGCTGACCATCCTTGCTTCCTGCAGCTGCCGCACAGCTGGGCGAGGAAGATCTCCTGAAGTTAACAGAGACATGGCAGAAGTTCCCATCAGCTGATGATCGCCCTAAATGCATCCCAGGCAGCGTTTCAGGTCACATTGTACTGCAGGAGGCACAAGGAGAAGATTTTGTATTAGGACCTGGCTGAAACTCTAAAGCATTTGAGCCGTCTGGTTCCAGTGGGATTTCCAGAACACCACTGTTCTTTCTGGCAGTGCTGGCCACACACATTCCGGTTCTCCCCCGAGCCACCAGTAAGAAGAACATGCAGAAACATCACCAGCATGATCAGTCTGACAACATCCCACCCAGCCATCAGCTTGCAGGTGAAATATCTCAACTGAAAACCACGGGAAGGGTTAAAAGGTGAGGTCTGCACACCAATTTTGCAATTCACCTGCATCATATTCTCATAGTGAGTGAGCAAACACACAGGGAACGACCACAGCAGACCAACACACCGAGCAAGAGCTGCCTCTTGGAAAGATTCCTTTGAGGAAATGAAATAGGTTACAAGGAAGGATCCAAGGGGCTGAATGTTTCCACATTCCCACATTGGAAGATGATGCATCTGGTGGATAACTCCCATAACCAATCTTGCAGGGAAATTCTTTCTTCAAAGAAAAAGATAAAATGGCCTGTCTACAATGAGTCTGCATTGATTGGGACTTTAAAAAAAACCAAAAAAAGAATCTTCCAAGGGGAGACTGGGCTGGGAGCAGCAGCAGTAATTGGTTCTATTCAGGTCGTGGGTGGTTTCATAGGCTTTGGGCTATAGGGAACTCAGTCAAATATCTGCCATTGAAGCATTCAGCCATTCAAACACAGCCCCTCATTGTCATTCAGAATGCAAAAAACTCATTTGCAATTTCTGCTTTGAAAGTGGTTTTAAAAGCACCTGAAGGAAGAAAGAATGGGAGGGAAGTAGGGAGGAAGTGAAGGGAAAGCGTGGTGGGAGAGGAAGTTCTCAACAGCCGGAAGACCTGGGAAAAGAAACAATAAAATATGAACATGCCTGAAATCAGAATCTAAATGACTGATCAGCCCAGTTTCTGGGAGAGGGGACACCTTGGCTCGGTCATCCCTCAGTTTCTAAATCATTCTGTCTCTCCTCATTGTTGACCTCTTTCCCCGACTGGAGTTTTCTTGGCTATTTTCTTGCAGCGTAGTCATTTGAAAAGAAAATATGAGTTATTAGCTTATAGACTAGGTAAAGATAACCACAGAGGGCTAAAACTAGGCAAACTCACTTAGTTCTACATTTAGTCATGATTTTCATTTTAATAAGATTTAGAAATACTTTCAGTTCTACTAAGAAAGGAGTTGTAGTCCCAGTCAGTTTGAAAACAAAACCAAAGAAAGCAGCATAGCTCCTAGAGATAATAACAATAAAGAAACAAAACCTGGAATAGCTCAGAAAGCATTTTTTTTTCCTTTTTTAACGAAAATATGGAAAGAATTTGTTACTATTTGGCTGAAATACAGTCCAAAGCACTCAAATCTCAGTCTTCTGAAACAAACTGTGGGATATTCTCCATCTTCTCCCTAATTCATATCTGTTTTAAAGATGATGAGTTTGAACCACTCTTCTCCAAATGTTCAGGTAAACTGAAGCTTTGTCACTGCACCCATAATCAAGGGAGACAAACTCAAAGAGGGAGAAAGGGACCAGGGGTTGAGAAGGGAAGAGGAGCAGAAGTGGGAAAGCTTTTTAGTAGGTTCCATCAGTCTGGAAAGGGGAGAATCAAAAGCCTCGTGAGAACAGGTTTTCCTCAGAAGACTTCATGCCCGATTTGATGCTGGAAAGATTCAGATAAATGTTGAATGCTTGTCAAAACCAATCGCTAAACCTTCTGATATTCACTGGCTACCAAGCTTAATGCTCATATCTATAAGCTCACAGTCAGCCATTTCTATCAGGGCAAGCTGCAAAAATTAAATGTTTTCCACGAGGCACTCAAGAACCGAAAAGGAGTTTCCAGTTGTGTAAGTACCGTTAAGAAGATACCGGTTGAAAAGCTCCGTTTGTTACCGCGCATCTGGGAATGCTCAAGATGGAGAAACAAAACCTTAAAACATCTGCATGCAACTACTTGTGAAAGCATCCACGCTGCTGATACCTATCTATTCCTACCCCAAAAAAAAAAAAAAAAAGCGAGGGAATAAGTACAATTTGCTTCATTTGAAGCCATTGACTGCTCCAAGCTGATAATGTGCAGGAATATTGTTATCTGGCAAAAAAAAAATGTGCTCTCTCGCATGACCTGTTCTTACAGTACACACACAATTAGCCATTCACTCTTGATATGCTCATGAATTAAAGCAGCAGCTTTCAAAACACTCCGGATGGCTTCATGCACACTGAGCTTTAAAGCATAAAATGGGGATTATTTTATTTTTCCCTGCCTGAAGTTACTCTTTTCTCGTGCAGCTCGTTCCTGGGGTTCCGGCAGCCTGTGGGAGATGTGAAGGAGCCAGCTTTGCCCATCAGGTGGTTCTGTGAGCACAGGATCGGTGGGAAAAGGAATTTCCTCTGGATATTTGGTCAGAAGACTGAAGACCTAAGTCAGATGTCCATGAATTTTTCCAATTTTTTCAACAACTTGGAGCTGGATTAATTTCTCCCTCTCCTCTGCCCAGGTGAGTGTTTATACTCTTACATGCATATGAAAGCAATGAATTAATTATATTCCACTTAAACCCAGCAAGCAAATGGATTGAGACTGGACAGCAGGTTCAAAAGTTATTAGAGAGAAGGAGGGGAGCAGCTGGCAAAGGTGTTTCTTAGAAATCCATGCTAGAGTAAAGCATGGAAAAATCCATTCTGTGGGAAGGATTTTAAAGCCCCGTGTATGATTCATGTTTTCTTGAGAGAATACCAGATTTTTCTATTTCGAGCAACATCATCAAAACATAGGGTAGTGATTTTTTTTATTTTTTTTTTGTGCTGTAGACTTCTCTTTGCATTGCACCTTGCAAACAAACAGAGAAGGTAAAATTCTCGCTGCTTAAAGGACTGTCAGCCAAAGGAAAAATATTTCCTTTCAGAGGGGAGAAACTGGGAGAAATATTTTTTTTTCTTTCAATTTTCACATCTTCACGCAGACAGGTTTGCTCCTAACGTAGGAAATAGGGTAGGGGAGGAGGGTGGCATGTAAAATAGCTAAAGAGGAAGGGTAGGGACAATGTCTTGGGTGAAGGAGGGCAGAGAGGTGGGCTTGAAGGTGGGCTTGAAGGAGGGCAGAGAGGCTTCTCTCGGCGCTAATTGGTTGTCCCAAGAGGAAGCAGCATGACATGACACCCCAGCATTATGGCACTGGAGATATCCACTGAAAGCCTCCAAAGAAAGACGAACTGAACCCCTTTGGGCGTCTGATGTGTGTGCAAAGACAAGACATGAAAGAGCGCGGCGTTAAACGATTGTAATGCCAAGATAGGATGGAATGAATTACATACACTGAAATCATAGGAGTGCCACACTGTACATATCATAACCTTGCAGCATGAAAGGGATGAGTCAAGAGGACTTTTTCATTTCCAAATCTGATTTTCCATTATTTGGGTTAGGAGTCAGAGCCTTTTAGCAAGACATCGAGGACTCCTCTGGGTTTGGAGGCAGGCATGTCTGTATACACACAACTGCTTCTCATTGGGAAGAAGTGGTAGAAACAAAAGGAAATTTGAAGGAATATCACAGTTTCTACAGGGCTTTAAAAAAAAAATAATGATGGTTGCAAAGCTCTGCAGACCTCTCTTTAATAATTGTTACAGTGCAATCCATTAAGGACTGCAATTATGTGGGAAGAAGGTTACCTCTGGTCCTGAGCCAAATACTGATTTCTGTTACCTGCTCTGGATGCCAGTGGCTCACAAGGAGTAGCAACCACATAAACAAAGCAAGAATTAAACTATTGGGAGCCAATACCCCCCTGGCCAGAGTCAACACAAGGAAGGCATCGGGAAGAGCAGAGCTCTCCACGCCTCAGGCGATGCACAGTGTCCTCCACATTTCCATCTTCCTGACTCCCACCTGCTTCCAGGCACTGACGAAGAGACGATATCTCTGCTTGCAGATTGCTGGGAGCACGTGTGAGCGTGGCTCTTCCCAACCCTGGTGCAAAGGAGGGGCCACAGGGGAGCAGCAGGACCGCAGAGCAGCGGTGGAGCAAGGATGCAGGGTTGCCAAGCAACAGCCTACCACGGGAGGGGGAGTTAAAACGGGATATAAACTGTGTTTGCTCGTGTGGGGCCACAGTGGCCCTCCCATCTGCTTTTCCCCCTGCTTCCATCGAGTTGTGGGTCTGGATTTCACGAGAAGGTTTGGCCACGAGTGTGTCCTGCACCACGAGCTCCAGCCGGCTCCTCCAGGAGGTTGCAGCAGGGAGAACCGTAAGAAACATTTCCTTTGCCAACTTGTTGTCATGGATAATGCAGCGAGAGCAGGAGCAGGCTGCTGTAGGTTCTCCAGACAGCCTGCCCCAAGGCTCGGGAGCACAGAGTGAAACCAGACCTGCCCCATTCACACGTCTGTGTCAGCGATGCTCTTCCCTTTGTCTCAGAAATACAACACAGGGGAGATTTTTTCCTTCAGACCGTTCTGTGCAACAAGTGGAGCCTCTGCGTTATTTCCACCTAAAGTTCTTGTCTCTGTTCCGTGAGGACATAAATACTTGAGGGCATGGCATCAGAGGAGACCTTCAAAAAAGTTTTAGGCAAGAGCCTAGAAGCTTTCAGCCTTCACTTATTCTGGTGAAGAGGGACCAGTTGGAGAGGATGGAACAAACAAGAATAAAAACTCCTAACAACTAATGGGGCTGGACAACAGATGCTGGAAAAACTTTACTGAAGGCTGACCCCAAGCCTCTCTCTGCAAGGACAATCTACCACCAACCCAGCTCCTCCTGGCAGTGCCCCACACCACAGCGTTCACCCAACCCAGCTGCTGGCTCCAGCTGCAGAGCCCTGGGCTGCTCTGCCTTGTCCCTGGTGCAAGGTTTTCAGTTTACCACAAAAATTATTTGTGATTCCCCCCTCTTCTGTTAACCCCTTCTTGCCAGTCCACGCTTTATAGCCATTGGCACCAACAAACTCTGCTTACAGACCACTGCACAAATAATTGTGACTTCATATTGCATTTTCTGTAACTTATCCTTATTTACAGACAAAGGAAACAAAACACTGTGAAGGAAACCGCATTTGCATTTACTTTTAAGCACAAAACATGAGTTTTACCAATGGAAATTGATCACAGATAAGATGGATACATTCTCTGTGCTTTTCAAGTCACTCAGTCATCCAGGGAAACAAAAAAGGTTATAAAGCAGACACTTATCTCTTTCTTTCATCCACCTATTTCGGTCTCCTCTAATAGTCAAAAGAGAGGAGAATGCACATTTCAGAGATGATCCCTCCACCTTAAAATGACTGGCCAAGGTAGGAGAGAAATCACACCTTGGAAGTTCCCATTCCTCTCTCTCCAAGTACTGCGTGGAGAAGCTCCAGTGAATTGCACCATAAACACTTTAAATTAAGCGAGATGAGCAATGTCCAGAGCAGCCAACTGTTGCTGAGGTTTTAAATAGCAGCAAGCCCACAGGCAGGATTTGAAGGCAGCTAATGGAGATGTTGTTTTTTGGGGAGGAAATTGTTCTATGAGAGCAGAAAAGCACTTGACTGTAAGTCTGGCAAACAAGTGGAATTTCACATGCTGGCTGGAGATGGAAAATAACTCCAAGTACTTCGTGGGAGAAGTTTGGTAGGGCTGTGTTGTGGAGGACTTCAGCAGTGGAGCAGAATAATGTGAGAGAGAAACAATGGGATATCCTGCCCTGTGAAGAGTTTCAGATTAAAATGAAAGCCCGGATGAGCATGAGTGACAGCAATACTGGTATTGCTGGAGATTGTTATTAATGAACTGGTCTTTAAAGGAGAAAAATAAAAATTGTCATGTCATGAACTGGTGACAGCACATCTGGAGTGCTGTGTACCACTTCTGGTCTCCTCAGATCAAGAAAAATTCAGACACACTGGAGTGAGTCTAGTGAAGGAACCACAAAAATGGTTTAAGGACTTGGAGAATCTGATGCATGAGGAGAGGCTGAGAGAGCTGTGACTGTTTAGACTGGAGAAGGCTCAAGAGGGTCTCAGTAACGAGTAAAAATAGTGGATGGGATGGTGTAAACCTGACTCTTCTCAGTGGCATTCTATGTCAAAATGGCAAAAAACACAAACAGAAACCAAGAAGCTCCATGTAAAGATAAGATTTTATATACATATAATGCATTTACTTTTTCAGTGAGGGTAAAAAGCACTGCCAGAGGTATCCCACAGAGTGTCAATCTTTGAAGTTATTCAAAATTTGACAGGACACAGTCCTGAGCAACTGCTGTAGTAGTTGACCCTGCTTTGGGCAGCAGGGCTGGTCTAGACCTGCCAAGGTCAGCCTCATGGGTCTGTAGCAAAACCATTGATTCCATTCTCCACAGAGAAGCTGATCTGGCCCAACACAGACTGGTGCTGTGGTACTCCTTGTTCATTTCCTTGGGGACTGTTTTGAGGGTTTGGTTGGGTTCTTTCATCTTTTTTTCTTTTTTTTTTTTAGTGTATGGCCACCTGTCAAAAGTGGTCTCTTAACCACCAACACCTATTTTTAGGTAATGGCAGCTCATTTAAAAAGCCTGCCTTTCCTAACAGTTACCACAGCTGGATTTTCTCTGGGCTGAAGTGCTCGTGAAGTTTACTGAGTAAACAGAGTCAATATCATCCGTGCAAGAGACAAAACTGGGCAAGTAAAAAGAGCTTTTTAGCCTTCCCTGCAAAGGACTTCAGTTCAGTGGAGAGGGAAGCAGGTTGAAAATGCATTTCCTCCACTAGACTGGAATAGTTCTCCCAAAACCCCAGGCCAAGCAAACCCCCCCGTGGCCCCCCACACCCCGGCACACGGAGGTGGGTGGCGTGCAGGCCACGGTCGTGTGCAGGGAGGGACTTGGGCACGTGGCACCTGGCCCAGAGTGCCAATGTTTGTCCCCAGAGCAATCAGGGATGCACGTTCCACGTATCCTGCTCTATCCACGCTTATCACAGCCTTGCTGATTCATCTCTTCCCTCAGCACACTGTTTCCTCTCTGCCCACCTGACATTCTTCTCACACAGAACCCCTCCCTGCTCCTATCACTCTCCTGCGTATCTGGGTCCTGTCTGTTTCTGCTATCTCCTTCTTTGAAACGATATGACCGGAACACAATGAGCTTAAAGCATTTTTGAGCTGAAGGTTAAGCCCGAAATCTTAAAAAGATACACCTGTCTTGCATAACATCGCCTGTCTTTCCTGCACAGCGACGTGGAAAGAATAATTTCTTATTGTTTTGGTCTCCCTGCTATTGTCCAAAATGTGGATATGAAAAATAAAGCTCTGTTTAATTAGTTACAAGTCAATAAATTAATCAAGAAGATATTCTATCAAAATAAGTTTATTTAAAGAAAAAAAAACCTCACAGAATATGCTAGATGCCGAGGCACTGAATTATTGAATTCTACTAACTTTCATATTTAGGTAGAAGTTTAAGGTTGAACAAAATGTTAATTGACATAATGCCTCCTTTTTGGAAAACGCTGAATTCAGTACATTTGAAACGTTTTGCTGCATGAGTTCAAAATTTCAAAGCAGTTTCTTAACTAGCATGTTCAAATGACAATAACAATTGTTTCACAATAAGAAAACCATAATAATTTTGGGGTTTTTTTCCGTGTGAAATTTGGGATTCCTGTCAGTTTAGAACTGAAATTATAGCAGGTTAGCTTTTGTCATTGGACATTAAATCAAACTTCTGTTTTTCAGTTAGTTTTAATGCATATACCAAGGGCTTCCCTGTAAGGAGTGGTTTTCTAATTGTTTTTCTCTATTTAAGCATTCTTCCAGACACATAGGAAAAGAAGTCTGGTGATCCCACTTTAAGCCCTAACAGATAATTATCATAGACCATGGCACAGACAAATCTCTGCCCTCGGAATTTGCAAAAGTGATCAGCAGCTGTTTCAGGTCATGACTGATGGGAGCTGGCAAAGCTTTGTGGGAAAATGGCAAAATGCCGACGTGTGCACGTCCAGCTCGAGTGTCACAGACTTTTCACCTAAGGGATGATCAGATCCCCCTAAACAACCTCTACAAGATGAGGGAGGGGTGATGGGGGCAGGGAGTGGTGAGATCTCATTTGTCTCCAATAGTTAATATTAAGAAATGAGTTCTTAATAAGTCAATACTTCCTAAGCATGAGACAGAATTTTTCTCTGTGCATTGGAAGTCTGGCTCAATCATTTCTTGACCCAACACCCTTCCACAAGTGCAATACGTATAATTTAAACCTATTTCTAAATTCAGCTTCTTAGAAGAGATGTTTCTCTAAAGATTAACAGGAAACTGTTGGAACCCATCAGAAAAGCCAGATGCAGCTACCACATATAACCTTCTCAGAACATACAACACCATCTAAGATCTTTCAAATACCCCATACGTTAGTTTTCTTTCCTATGCAGGGTGGCAAATGACACAGGGGTAGCTGTTTCTCCCGTTTCAGAACACGTCCTTTTGCCAAATGGTGGGGGGGCCGGGAGGACGGCAGGGGAAGGAGATGTCCTTCGTGCCTCCCCCCGCGAAGGATGCTCTGATGTTCGCAGAAAAAGCCGCTCAGTTGCGGGCTGTCCCTTGGCGAGGTGAGCGACTTTGAGCTACCACAGAGCTCGCCCGCCCTTCTCCTCGCGGCTCCCGCAGCCAGCGCGACGCGTCCAACCCCGCCAGGCACCGCCGTGACCCAGGGAGCGCAGGAGGGGACAAGGGAAGGGATCCCCG
>VZTA01026849.1:0-10801 GCA_013398855.1 Mohoua ochrocephala
TTAATAGTCCTATATGGCCAGTATGTAGGTCCTATGGAGAGTGGAGACTGACAGAAGACTATCATCACTGGAAAAAACTCCAGCAGACATTTTTGAGAAAAAAGAGAAGATAATCCAGATCCTCCTGAAGACTGGTTTTGCCATAAAACAAAGTAAGGTTGAGGTAGGGGGGTGGTCATTGATTAGTGAAATAATACCTGTGCTTGTGTATAGTTATAGGTGTATATATATGTATAGNTGTATATATATGTATAGGTATATATTTGAAAAGTATGAGATCTGGGCATAATGTACGTGGTATAGAATAAGGGGTGGAAAATGTCCTGGTTGCAGAGAGAGGGGTGCAGTGTAGCATGGTGTGGGTGTATCTAAGTTGTTATTCTATACCACTTAATCAGTGATGGGGGACATGGTTTTTAGATGAAAATGAGAGCACTCCATGGAAATCAGCACCATTTTATTTCTCTCTCTCTCCAGTGGGAAGTGTTAAAGTCAGACCCTTTGGCCGTGTCCCCTGCCTCAACCACCAGTTCCCCTCCTGTTTTCTCCAGAACCGGGCTGCAGGATATGGTGCTGAAGGGGAAAGCAGCGAAGGTGCAAATTGACAGGGGTGCTGAACTGACAGCACCAGCACAGAGGCTGCTGTGGGCAGACAGCTGGCGGAGGCGACATCAGGTCAGCCAAGCCTGTTGAGCCCAGCAGAGGAGACCTCAGCTGGGCCTAGCTGAGCTGAGCCAAAGGGAGCGCAGCAGAACCGTTGAAAAATCAGCAGCAACATGTGGGAACAGCCTCCAGCATGGGGGAGTGGTACAAGTGGCGGTGCAGGCACCTGCGCAGAACTGAGCCCAGCAGGGCGGCTGCGCGGCCCAACTTGGATGGTCCAGCTTTCATGGGGTTTGTCCGTCATGGCTTTTCATTGTTTTGGTCTAATGGGTGGGAAATGCTAGCCATAATAACTTCCCTGCCATCTTGCTTTCGTTCCTGACTGCCACATGAGCAATGTGTGAGCACAGCTGCCATAAGCCTTTGTCTGGGGAAAGCCACAGAGATGCGACCTGTGGGAAGCGGCTGCCATCTTGGGGTTTTTTTGTTCCCAATAGTGAACACCTTTTCTGTGGGCAAAATACCTTCTGGTTTTGTATATCTTTGTTATTAATATTGCTGTTGTTATTGTGTTTGCCTTATTCTACTGCTTTGTGCTTTCAGTAAATTGTTATCTCAACATATAATCTTTGCTTTTGTCCCTTCCTTACTGGAAGGGGAAGGGGAGTTGCTTATTTGAAGTTTAATTTATGGACTGGTATTAAAACCAGCACACTTAGAATTACGCTTAATCTTTGCCTTGATGAAATTATATTCGAACATATTGTTTTAGTTGCTTAACCTCTTTGCTCCTAAATTGAATCCTACTTGGTGACCTTGCTTTAAAACAGAGAGAGTTCATCTTGACAAATATGAAGGTCATCCAGCCCAAAGTGCATTATTTGTGTTTTAGCAATTTAATAACAAGGTGAAGTGGAGCACTTCAGAGGATGGCTATAATAGCTTTATTGCTTTTTTGTTATTAAGACCTCTTAAGATAATTGTTTTCAAAATTATAATATAAGCTTTTAAGAACTTCCAGCCTGAGCACTGATTTATGCTGTCTGTGATTCCATTTCTGCTCTGTTTCACACTGTGTTAATTTTCATTAAGTTCATTATGTTTGAGACCTCTTAAGGGATTTATTTAAAATTCATCTCTTGATTAGACACATACTGTATACTTTTACTGCTGTAACAATATCTATTTTTTCCCAGAGATAACAAGACCTGAGTTATGACTGTAATGCTATTCCTCAGAGTGCCTATATCAAGTCTCTTAGCGATATTAATATGTTGCTGTAATTATTTTTTGATGCATGTAAACCATATAGGATTTGATCAGAAAAGATATGTTTAACATAAGTGGGTTAGTGAAGTAAATCCCAACCACATATTTTACATTGGTTGCTTCTTTAGGTGCTATAAAAGATTAGATAAACTTCAAAGTAGGAATTCAATATCATTTTAAAGGATTTAGTGAAGGCAATTCACCAGAATAACATGTGTAGAAGTTTAATTTATAAAACAGCAGTTTGCGGACTAGTATAAAGCTTTTCCTAAAGACATTACATTTTTTGCTTGACTTAAATAGTCTTTCAAATAAAAGACAGCCACACAATAGATATTTCTCAGTTGATGTGTCATTATTATTATTATTATTATTAGCTACTGGTCAAATGTATGTTGAATTCATTGCCAGTAAAGGTAGTCTATGTTTTATATATGTAGATATAAAACACATTTGATGAAATAAAAATCTAACAGCCAGGACAATGTTACAGAATATAATAGTTTCTCTCCTAGGATTAGGAATTAGCAAAATCAATACAACATATTGTGTATGGATAAAATATAGCTTAATTCAAGAGAAAGGAGAAAAAAAAAAAGATGGATAGACTGAGCTATATTTTTGCAGAGTCTTAATACTGCGTGTTTTATTCTTATTCTAAAACCATATTCTTGTCACAGTTTCTGTCTTTTAAGCTTCAGCTACTTTCACTTTTATTTGATGTGCTCCTGGATACTTCATTGCCTGTGAACAGGACAGGTCTTACAGAGGCACACAGCCTGGACGTCCAGAAGACTAGTTCTCTGAGAATAGTAATTCACATTCAGCACCATGTTCTCACCTTTAAATGAATAATTTGTGACTGTTGTGCTGTATTACCTCAAACTTCTTTCTATGAAACAATTCAAATTGTGTGATATTTAAAAAAAAAAAAAAACACATTAAATTTAAAATATATAAATTAAAGTTCTGATTCTCCTGGTTTGGATGTTATTGATCCAAATAACACCTGCATCTCCCCTTTCTGTACACGCCAAGGGTTACTTTGCATGAATGGAAGTTCTAGAAAGTTCTGTTTTGGAACCCAGATGCATTTATTGTAACTCTCAGAGTGAAATACTACTACCTTCTAAGCCACCTCACTCAGTGTTTGGTTGAGGCATATATATTTTTCTTGGTTTTTATTAAGTAATGTGGTGCTTTTAACCAATATATGTATGAATATTACATACATTCATACACAAAAAAGTTACGCAAAAAAGAACACAAATCTGCATGGACAATTTTTGAGAAAATTTTGAGAAATTGATGTGTTCGTGAATTCTTCTCATCTATTGAAGTATATACTCTGTAATTTTTTATAACTGTTGTTGTCCTTTCTGACTTTTATAAAATTTTAGTTCTAATAAAAAGTATATCATTTATTCAGAAATACAGGAGAGGCTTGGGACAGGCATTAAATAACTGGTTCAAGTAGTTGCCTCCTTTTTGTCATGCACAGTAAAGTGGCTTTTCCCACATCATGAAAATACCAAGTTGTATGTACCTTGAACTCAGCTACTGGGACAGTATTTTGTTTGGTTTGGTAAGCTGTCTGTGTACCACTGTGGATGTGTAAATACTAGTAAAGTGCATTAATGTTTACCTTACTCTAAGGTAGATCCTCTTGTGAAACTTTTGAATTGTTGTTCAGGCATAAAACTTCCCAATGAAGCATAATTTGAACCACTGAACTTCTGTCCTCTGTATTTCTTCACATGGCAGAACACCATACAGATGCATACAGTAGGCTGTCTTAAACAAAAATGGTTCCAAAGTTAATGTAATGTATCTTCTGCAGCAGCACTTTCCCTGATCTGTACTGCATACTACTAAAACTCCAAGACAGGAACCTCAATGTTCATTTTCAGTAGGTACCTACTCTCAGTAGCTGCTCTGTGATGTTTCTCTGAGAATTTTGACTATTCCCTTGGGGTCCAATGACAGGGTTTTTCAAAAAGAAAGTTACCGTAATTCATAACGGAGTAATTCATAACAGATTTTTTTTAAAACTACATAGACATGTTTAAGATTGCATAATTTTGATTGAAAACCTAGTAGGTATTTTCAATAGTCCAGTTCTTAAGGTTTCTCTCTTCAATGTCTTGTACTGGTAAGATACTGGTGAGAAGCTCTTCAGGCCACTCTTCCATAATTGCAAGTAGCATGCATTGCCTAGAGAGCACCTGAGGGTATCTAGGATGATACTCTTACTTGCTAAAGTAATTTTCAGTGGGAGCAGGCTCAGTGGTAGTACTCCCTCATTCATCCACCCGCAGTTTTGGGAAGTTCTTAGGTAGGTGCAAAAAGATAGCTAAGTAATATCTTTAAATACTGAAACCAAATGATCCTCCTTTTTTACCAGGATACTCTGAATCCAAAATCTTTACAACTTTATTACAATACAAGAGGTTATCAAAGGACAAAGTGTAGAGATGTTCATTTGATGATATCTTTATTTAGAGACTGAATCTCTAGTGGCAGCTCTTTCTATGAGTTTTTAATTGAGGCTGCATTTGTGATGCTGACATTGTGAAATAACTTATTCTTCATGACACTTAAAACAAAAACAAACAGTAAAATGAATTTGGTAATGAGAAACATGCAGTACATTGATTTAGAAGGAGGCATGATTTTCAAAACTTTGTCTAAAGTACTTACCTCTGTGAGCCATCTCATTTTTTAATCTTGTACATCAAGTGAGCTTGTGGAAGTTGGCCCATCACAATAAATGCTCTTTGGGTCTGCTTTGTCTCTACAAATCTCTGCCACTGTTTTCACTGCAGTATCTATTTAGAGGTTTTAATCAGCAAAGTTGAAAGCAAAATTGACCTTGTGAGCTTTGGACATTCTCCATCCCCTATCCTACCTGAAATCCAGTGGGTTTTTTATAAAACTGTGTGTTTTAGGAGCATATTGAAAGCTATAATCCTTATGAAGGGACATCAGACTTTCACAGTGGCTTCTACAAACAGAGATTAGGAAGGCATGTGACATGGAAAATATGTTAAAGAGGTGGGTGATTCTTTCCCTTTATTATTAGGTGTATTTCAGTAAGTAGCAGAGAGAAAGACTGAAATAGGTTGCAGATGGCAAAACTAAAGTAAATAATTCTAGCATGATGAAAGATTTTTTTTTTTTTTTCAAGTTGGACCTATGTAGCTGAAAATCTGATAAATCCAGAAATATTGGCAATTTTAAATGAAAATTAATTTGAATGCTTCTTTTCATCCATTCTACCTGTTTGTGGGATGGTTTTTTGCCTCATCTGACTTTTCCTACGTGTCTTCCTATCTAGAAATATTAGGAAAAGGTGTACTTTTACTTTATTTGATGTACTCTAAGGTCCTTAATTAAATTATAATACCAATTATCTTATCCCAGTGGGAGAAATATTGCCCTGGCTGGTTAAATCGGTGCTTTGTGCTACAGAAGTGCTGAACAGTTACCAATAGAGTAGTGAGAGTTGTAAACTTATTGTTTGGTCTCAAATGAGTACAAAAATCAGGATACTCATGCTACTAAATAGTCTCCGTGGAGATAAGGTATTTATCTGTGTTCTGATCTTTTCTGTCTATGATTGATAGAGTGACTTTTAGGGAGAAAAAAATCACACACTACTACGTTAATCAGATATGTGTTGCACAACACACACATTCTAAGATTTCTTTGAAATATGGTATCATTATGGGCTAGAGCTGGGTTGGAAGAACAACCAATTCCTTCATCTTCCATCATCTCCAAAATTGTTTCATATTGCGAAGTTTGAAGTCTGAAGTCTTGAATTTACACAAGAGACCTTTAGAACTGGTGAATACAAAGGGATCTTTAAATCTGATAGTTATTTTTTTTATATTGTTAGCTTGAAGTATTAGAAGATTTATCTCACAGTCCATGTACATTCTCAGTGCTGAGGCTGCACTTCATACTTCACTCTGTATTTCACATTTTATGGAGCATGTACAATGTTAAAGTTAGTAGCAAAATCCATTGTCTGCCTTCTCTGAGGAATGCCAGTAGGCACGTTTGTCCAATTATTTGATTTTTTAAGTTTTGAACTGTGTAAGGGCTTTATCAGTTAGATGAGCTCACTCCTTCCCTCTTTTGGATTAGCCCATTTTGATTTCTGTCCTTCTTAACTGTGGTGGTTTGTTTTCTCTTCAAATAAATGTGTCAAACCACAGCATGCCCACTTGTCCTCCTTTTGTGGCTAATTCATTTAGTCATCCTCCTGTGTTCTCTATATAAGTAATTTGTTATATACATGGGATTTTCCTGTTTCTATCTTGTGTTTGGACACCTGTGGCTTCAAGGATGCTGTATAAAGTGTGGTTAGTCTTATCAGAACAGGGAAACTAAAATCTGAGAAGTTTAAAGAACACATGAACAAGGCCATGGAAATTAGATCACATTGATATCATTATTCTGTAGATCATGAACAACCCACTTTTTAGCTCCTTTCTAATGTAGTTGATTTGGAGATTTTAAGTTGAAAGTCCCTTCAAGCAAATTATTTCTGCAATGTCATTGACTATCCTGGTATGGCATCCTTTCATTCTCTCTTCATGGTATGTTGCATTTTGTGTCAGTCATTAATTATTTACTGACTTAGAAAAGGAGGGTGGTGAGTTTCAGCATGCAGAATTTAGCAGATACTTGTGGGTATAAGACCTGGTCTTAACTCGGCTGAGCAGGGAGTCAGTCTTGAGTCTTCAGGGAAGTTAACTCACTTAATGGTGCGTGGAACAGGTACGGGTCAGTATGTTTGCCTTTCACTTTCAAAAGACTGATTTTGTCTTGATGTGTGATACAGAAGAACTGATATAGCTTTCTCTTGCTCTCCCACATATGTACAAAAAAGATGTGAAAAAATTCGGAAATGATTAAACAATTGATTTTTCTCTGCCAGACAGCTATCATAAAGTACATGAGTCTCATTCCATGTGTGACATAGAAAACTTCCACATGAAATGCTAGTGGAAACAAAATGTTTCTTTTAAAGATTTTCTTCATCAAATATATCTTTTAAATGAAATATTTCATTAAAATAATTAAATTAATTACATTCAGTGTACTTTTAATATTCATTTAAACTTGATTTTGTATCATCCTCTATTATTATTTTTAGTTATGACTTCTTTATGAGGAAAATGTATGACTTGAAATGTACTTGAAGGCTCTGTTTTCCCTTAAGAGATATTAGAGTAGAAAGCATTTCTCTGGGATTAGAACATTAGAAAATTATTGGTATAGATATTACTTAGCAAAAGTTATCATCTAGAAGTAGAAAACCTTTATCAATAAGTTAATTTCCCCATATATTAATTTCCTCTAAAGAGCCACAGCCAGATCCACTCAGATAAGAGCATTTCACTTTAAGCTCTGTGAATTTCATTGTTCCAAAAGAGTGCAATGAAGATAAAGGCCTTGCATCCCTTGTAGCTATTTAATATCGATACAGATTTGTTTTGCCTATTTTGTCTAATTCTACTAATTTTGATCTACCTTTGCATGCAATCATATATATATGTGCGTTAAATTTACCCTAAAGGACTGGTAGTCCTAACCTTGTAGTCATTAATTTCTTGTTTTTTCTCATTGCAAACTATCCTTAAATGGGATTGACCATCTACAAAAGAAGCATGTATCTATATTAATCTAGAAGCGAGGCATGCTCTAGACACTTTCTTCACATGATTCGTGTTACTCATCCTCATATACTTGCATGAATAGAAAAGTGAAGATACCATTAGATATCAATAAGAAATCAGAGACCTCTTTTCCAAGTTCTGGCTGAAGCGCTGATAATCCCTCAGTGGTTTATGCAGAATTCAACTGGTGCCATGCTCTTCCCCAAAGCATCGTCACCATCAAGACTGAATTAATGATGTTATCCAGGCAGAAGAGTAGAGAAACTATGGGTTAGCAGCAAGAGCAAATTAAATTATTAGGCTTTTTGTGTTGCCGTCCTTGAAACTCTATGTGTTTTAGAAGGTTTGCTTGCAAGTTGCTGGTGTGGCCCCATGTATTACTACACTTTAGATGTTCTCCAAGACTGTACATTCCACTTAAGAAAACTAGCACACATGCTGTAAGGGCACTTACAATACCTTGAGGTTAATTTTCTGTGGTTAGAGATACTGATGCGTAGATTTGCTTTCCAATTGCCTTTTTGAGCTGAAACAAAATGGCAGAGTAGATGCACCCTTAGTGTGCCAAACTGGCTTGGACCAAATATGTACTAATGATTCCTACCTGTAAAATCTTGAGTTGTAGAAGAGAAGAAATAAATAGGTAATATTACTACTGTTGCATGGGAACGCTAGCACCTCACTGTATCTCTACATGAAAGCTTCTTTTATTATCACTTAAGGAAGCTGTTACCCTTTTATGAGTGCTTACATGCTGTTTTACAAAAATGTCACCACAGTTACCTTATAAACGCAGCATTATTTTTGCCAGTGGTGTTTTACGAAACAAGGAAAGTAGTTTGAAAGTAACTTTGAAAAATGCCTTTGGATTATTTTACTCCGGAGAAAAAGAATTGATAATGTCTTCCCACATTAAAATTTGATTTCTTTAATAAAGTTGGGGTTTTTTTCTAAATACTATGTAACATTTTTAAATCATTAAAATGCAGTAAGCATAACAAATACCTTGATTCAATTATACAGACAAGGAAGTTGCAGATGATAGTTATTAGATCAGTAAGTACTATGGACTAAAGTAAACTTACTTTTTATACTAGTTGTGGTTTCATTTCCTGCTTAGTGTAAGCAATGTTGTTGGAGGCATCTTCAGTATACACATCAAGTTAAATGCCATAAATCTAGTACATGTTTTTTACTAATAGAAATAGGTAATAAGATTTCATCTGTGAACAGAAGAAATATTGATCAAATAAAGAAAGATTAGAGTTATTTTTCTTTTATCAAAAGACACTTTGATTCCTAAAAGGTATTTGAGTATTAAAAGGATCCTTTTTAAAGAATCCGTCACTTAAAATTTTAGAAAGAATAGTACTTCATTTTCTTTACCTGACTTATCAGTAAATTCCACAAGATTAAAATGCTAATGTTGCCATGCTATTATGATAGACACAATTTTGTTTGGCAGTTTTATGGCATATATTTTGATTTTTGTTTTGTTTTCTTTGATTGATTGGGTTCCTTTTGGTAAAGGAAAAGTCTCCAATCTCATACATTTTAGATTATTTAGTAAAATTCTTTTCTGTTTTATAATGTTAAAGCCAGAAGGAAAATTACACTGGATTTAATAAGAACTTGGATTTCCTGTGAAATTTGGAAGGTGGTAAACAACCTATGTTTTTCTATACATAGCACCTTTGCTGTAAAAATATAATGTGGCTTTAGAATTTAAAGAATACATAAATACTTTAGAATTTATAAAATACACAAATACTTCTACTCATGTGTGAAACAATGCAACTGAGACAAAGTTATTCTGAGCTCATCAAATCAGTTATGATTTCTTTATTGGTCACTAGTTTTCCACTCAGTGCACTAAAAACTTATATAAGTAACACTGCTAAAAAAAAAAAAAAAATTAAAGTCTGACTAACGTCTCAAATATAACGCAATTTTCAAATGACCATAATAAATTCTGTGCAGTTGATTTTGCATTTTGTAGTACTGAGTGTAGTATTGAGAAATCCCAAAAGTAATCAAGTGTATCTTTCTATATAAAAGTTCAAATCAAAATCCAACAGGTAAAACTGGAAACAGGGTTACTAAAGAGTTCAAAATGTTACGCACATTTAACTATCACAATCAAGTAATAAACTAAATCATACTTAATCAATCTTGCAAACTGTAAAAAAGCCCTCAGATCTAATCAATATTTCACACCAGAATTATAATTATGTCAGATACCTCCTCATACATACATTTATACCAGTAATTTCTCAGCCAATGTACTGTGACTCTTTATAAAAATGTTTTTGTCCTTGCAATAAACATACAATTTAGGAATGAAAAATACTATTTAATTATGTGAGGTTGTGCTTTCAGTGAATAGCAAATATTTGTGCATCATGGTTTAGCAAGTTGGACTAGTAAAAAGCCAGTCATCTAGAAATTGCCTGTAAATCCTTGAAAAGAATTCTTTCAGGGCAATGTGCTCTTGTTACTTTAAAATTGCAGTTGAGTGAAATATCCTTCTCAGTAGATAATATGATGCACTCAGATGCAGTACAATTTTCTCTGTCCTTCTATGTTCCCGCTCTTCTGATCAAGTCCAGATTAACCAGGGGAAAACAGATATATACTTGTTGACCATAGCAAGGGTGGAATGCAGCACTGACTAATTACAAATCACCAGTCACTAGATTTGAAGGAAAATGAGCTTCTCTTAACCTCCTGGAAAATTTTCTCGTTTAGAGCTATATGTGGCTCTCAGAAAAATGTGCTTAACCATTCCATAATAACCTTTCACTGCATCTTGATAGAAAGACTAACCTGTTTACTAACACTGAACTCCATATTGTAGCAGTTAAGCTTGTGTTATACCTGCATGTGAAAATTGGGACATGGATGCTCACAGGTGCAAAGCCTTGGAACTGGGTTAGATTCTAAAATCAGAGAATCACAGAATATGCTGAGATGGAAGGGATCCATAAAGACCATGGAGTTCAACTCCTGGCCCGGCACAGCACTATCCCCAAGAGTCACACCATGTTCCTGAGTGCATTGTCCAAACACTTCTTGAACTCTTGTCAAGTTTGTTGATGTGACCACTTCCCTGGGAAGCCTGTGCCGGTGGCCAGCCACCCTCTGGTTGAAGAAACTTTTTCTAATATCCATCCTAGACCTCCCCTGACACAACTTTAGGCCATCCCCTCAGGTCTGGCCACAGGTCATCACAGAGAAGA
>VZTA01026852.1:0-38208 GCA_013398855.1 Mohoua ochrocephala
ATTACGGTAACTGATCCCCAAATTAATTTTGGTAATGGTTATCATGTGTGAAATGCAGATATCTCGATAACATGGTGACATGCATTACCTTTTAAAATTGCTGGGAAAAGTTGCTAACTACTGCTGCTTGTAACAATCGACCCTACTCCCATCTTAAAAGTGACACACAATGGTAACACACGATTAAGTCTTTAGGGATTGCCTATTTAAGTCACTGTGAAGTTTTTTCAACTATTACTTTCAAAACTTTATTGAATGGAAATATACAAAACGCAAAGAAATTAACACTGCAGGAATACGCCTATGTTACAATTATGACTTAACACAAAGTTTTGGTATCATTAGTTGCATTTTTTAAACAATTATGTGCTTTACAATACATTAAAAGTCATGTTTTTCTACCAAAGAAATCATTCTCAAATAAGCATTTGTCTGCCTATTTAGTTAGGTTCATAACCTTTTTGAGTGTTTTATTACAAGCTGGTCTATGGCCCTGTAAACTGGCAACTTATCAAATTTTGCCATCACTATTGATGAAGATATATCTACTTTTTAAATTCTTTGCAGTAGCCCTGTAAGAAACTGCACGCCTTGTTTTCCACTAAGCATGTTCTAGGATCCGGAGTTCTAGAATGAGCTGAGGCTGATGGGTCACAAATAAGAGCAAGTTGGCAGGAATCAAAGGAAAATTTTCTCTTTCTGCTACCCTATTTCTGGTGTGGTTGGATAATGGATTTAGGTATGACACACATAATTTTTTCAGAAGAACTAACATGATTTAAAAAACTGTAGCAATGACAGTTTTTAAATTTACATACATAATGTAAATTTGAGCTTTATGCTGGGAATGCTGCTGTGAAGTAGACCAAGTGTGATTTTCTGTGACAATCTAACTGTGTTAGAATTTTAGACTAGATGACTCAAAGCTGCCCTGCTAAAAATAAAGCAGGTTTCTGTTTTAAAATCTGAGCTGTACACACAAATTCAGAATATATATTCCAATAAAAAAAAAAAAAGGCAAGCTTCTGTCTATGACAGATTTTTTATGGTATTTTATTTAACTCTTATATACAGTTCAAAGGTTTGAAGATGCTGGGAATTAAGTTACTTATAAGAATAGGTAACTGTGACCTGGTCATAAGAAGCTACATTTCCAAGAGACCCCTATGTCAGTAGCCTAATATTTTTCTTGCAGATGAAAGAAGCTCTATAGAGCAATTAGTGAGGCAGCACAAGCTTGATGTTTGCTTTTGTTAAATATTGTGGCTAAGTTAAATTTTAGAATCAATTTAAAGAGTAATAATTAAATTCTAAAGCAGCTTCCCTTACAAAATGGAGAATGGCATGGCCTGCTTTGTTACCCATGTTTAGGTGTACTGCTGGAGTATGTTCGAAGTCCAGCAAGCAATAACTTGTGTGAGGTGATTATTTTTTAATTGCAACATGATGGAGTGAATTGGCATTTTGGGTTCTCGGTTTTTCTTTTACTCTTGTTATTTTTTTAATCTTGTAATTTTTCCTATCCATTCTTTGAGACATATTGATGAACTGTTTTGTTAGTTGTATCATGATGAGTTTTAATTATTCTTTCTTCTTTTCTAGAAGGTTTAGAAGGAGGGGAAGAATTTGACCGTCATCTGACCTGGGTTCTTGTCAGATTTTTCTTATTTAATTAGCATTATGGGAAGTGTCTAGTTTTTAAGATGCTTTTAGACAGCTGAAAGCAGGCTTTTGCCTATTAAAATATAAATCTGTTCCATCAAAGACACAAAAAAGACATAAAATTTTTTTTTCTAACTCATGCTCTGAATTACTCTCTGACCACTGACATTGAAGTTCTCTTTTATAATGTGTCTGGCTTAATAAGAAGTGACCTCTTCCATTTTCCATGATCTCCTTCCATGCCTTTTTTTTCTTGTGAACATGCAAACAACACCAAATATTCCCAGTTCTAAAGCTATAATTTAAAATTATATGGGTGAGGCAGCTAAAATAAAAAAGTTTAAAAATAAATCCCACCCTGTTCTGTTCTTTATAGGACTTTTTTGATGGTTTTGCTTTGTAGTCTGGGGGCTTGAAATGGCTTCTGACACTAGACAAATTCTGTGCAATTTCCTCTTCACCCTGAGATCTCTGCAAGTGTTTGCTTTGGATTTGTTCTCTAATACAAGCCCACTGTACCTCTTAGGAGTCTGTAATCTTCCCTTGTTCTGATCTGAAGAAGGGAGCATCCCTTTTTCCAAGGGAGCCGCTCCAGGTTATGGTCAGGAAAGCAGAAATACCCCTCCTCTTACAACAGTGGGACCCAGAATGCAATGGCAGGATGGCGTTACTAGAAAGTTTTCTTTTTATTTTGATGATGAGCTTAGGGAAGAGCTGATGGCTTTTTGAATAGTACTTGGTATTTCATTAGTACAGAATTTGTCGGGTGCTGCTTATTGTGTCAACAAGCAGCAGTCTCCACTGTCCTTATGGAAAGAGTACCTTATAAACAATTCCAAACCGTTCCTTTTCTTCTTTGGTTTTGGAGTAGGCTTGGGAGTGTTGTGGCCAGACAACAAACAAAGAGTGCTTTTTTTTTTTTTTTAATTGTAATATATGTGGCATACAAGTATAAAATACAATTTAGATGTAAGGGAAAATTAAAAAGAAAAGCACTTGATGCTTCTGTATCTTTCTCATTGAATGATAGATTTTCACTTATGAGGAATTTGCTTTAGAGGCAGATTGAAGGACAATTCCAACAAATGCCCATCTTGTGCCATTCTTGTGGAGCTATTTCACTTGGCCCTTTCTACTAGCTTGGCTTTGGATGTGGGTAAGCACTCATTTTAACAGAGCTAATATTAGGGTTGCAATCAGAGGAGTAATGAAAGAAGTGCTGGAGACAATTTTTCCACAGTCATGTTCGTTACTTGTTGGTCGCACAGCTCAGGGATCCAAATGCTGTTGCTGCTGTCAGTAGCAGTAAGTTTGGTAACTGTGTATTATGGGAATTGACATCTCTGTTGCATGAGCTGTCTTGTACGGAGTCTTTCAGACTTCTGTTTTCTTCTCCATGGTAGTTTGAATTCACACGAAACCCCAGGAGGCTATCTAATATTGCCAGTATGCAGACGTGAAATAATTGTGTATTTCTTTTGAGTCAGCGCAGGGAGCATCAAAGTCTTCTGAAGAATCTGAACATAAATGAAGATCAATATATTTGGACTGAACTTGGTGTAGAACTGATACCAATGGAAAGATGAAACCTTTGCTAGAAGTTAGTGCTTCAAATGTCACACTTTGTTAAAAATTATGTGCAGCTTAAGATCTTCAGTCTAGGACAGAGCTTTTAAAATTTGCTTTTCATTGACTACAAGTCTGTGCTGTTACTGTGACAGATAGATATCTTACATTTGAGACTTGCATGCTTGTTCCTCTAACTAACAATCAGATATCTGGAAAAGACCTAAGGCTTAAAATAATGCTTTCTGGTCCACATTGTGGCAACTTAAGGTTCAGCTGAAAGTTTCAGTTCTAGGCTGCAGTTTTGCACTCTATTACATACTGGCTATGGAGCACGGTGCTAAATATCAAAGCTCACTGCTCTACCTCTCCCATGATGGCTGTCCTCCACAGAAACAGGGGAGCTGTTAAAAATGACAACTGGAAATAAATCTGGAAATAATTAATCAAATTTAGAGACAGAAGGAAGTAATTTATAGATATGAACTCTAATGTACTCAGCCTAACAGAGGCCAAATAAGGCAAGTCAATGTAAAGCAATGTATTTTATGAGAATTTTATATCATTTTGGAACATGGCCTAGACTTTTTTCTGATGATCAGCCCCCAGAAATTGTCTTGCAAGGGAAATTCGTGACCTCACATCTTCTGAACCACCTGTATGCTTTCAGTGGTAACTGAAATCCAGGTAACTCTTCACTAGCTATTTACGATAACAGCCATTTTTATTTCATGGTTTCTAGGGCGTAAAATAACTCCAGATGTAAGAAAAAAGCAAGGTAAACATAGTAAAGTGTCCAGACAAGACTGAAAGGCAGCTAAGGGGAAAATAGAGACTTTTGGGGGTTTGGTGTGTTTGGACTTTTTTTCTCTTTTGGTTGTTGTACCTTTAGAAATATTTATCTCTATGGTTGTCTTAGAAGGTAAAAATAGTTGTTCCTGGGGAAGTGGAGCATCATTGGTAGAATGCTGTCAGGCAGTTTTATTTCACCTACTTTCTCTTTGACCTTTTCGAGTCTCATTCTGTACCTGTCTCTCAGTATATCAAGTTGCACGTGCACCCATCAATTTCTCATGAAGGTGATTGCGGGAGGGGAAGTATGAGATGAGAAAAGTCGGCTTTTTCTGTAGAAATAACCTTTCTTTCGAGCACTTCCAGTAACAACTTAGAGAGGTACAAAAAGATTTACGATTGGGATTGTTCCACAGTACTGCAAAATTTCTCAAAAACTGTGCCTGGGCTCAGCATTCTCCCTACTGACATTATCCGTGGTACTAGAACGTAATTATTTAATCACAGTAGCATCTTAACTTGCATATACTTGCATGTTTAGGTTTTTTAGGTAAGGAAACAAAACAAACAGATGTTTTTGTTCAAATCTGTTTCTTTCTTCGCTTTCAAGACTGTTGATGTTTCTTTAATAGGAAGTAAAACATCCTGCAAGCACAAGTAACAGCTTTTCAGTGTGTACTGGCTTGCTGTCCTCAGTGTAGTGTGTGTGCCTAGGTGTTGTAACAATTTCATATCTCTGACTGATCTTCTTCGTGGCATGTGGTGCATTACCCAGACACCATGCAGCTAAGGTGAGGAATCCTGCTAGGATACCTTTGCTTCTGTTGGGAAACTCAGGCTTTTAATGCCTGTTCCAAGTTGTTTGGGTGTTGGGGTTTTTAAGGATATAATATTGTCTTTGTGGAAGTTGAAAACCCCATCTTCTGTATGACAAAATAATTTAGGGATCTATTAAACCTTTAATTTTAAAACAGTGATATACTGGTGATTATATGGGTAAACTGAATTTGAAGCAATGTTTTTGAATTACAGCAAGACAGCATCTGTAGACACTCTTAAATTTCCACTGAGACAAATAAAAAGGAAAATTATTTTTCAGGACACAAAAAATGTATTATATCAATAATTTAAGTACTTGTTTTTATCTGAATAAAGAGAAGATGATTGGTTTGCAAATCTGTTTTGTAAGAATAAATGAGTTGCTATGTACCTGCTATCAAGTCTTCACTTGTTCCTGTGAATTTCAGGAAGTATCACCTCGTTCTTCAGAAGAACATTGTTGTGAGATTGTACTTCAGATAAAAATTCATAAACTGTAAAAACCCCATGCCAAAATATGAGCCACCTTGATAAGATACTGATTTAATTGCATTACTCCAGTCTGTCATGAGGGAAATAAGGAGTCCTAGTCAGCAGATACTACACTTCCACTGGTTTAACATAACTTAATGTAATTAATGTCAGGGCAAGTTTTTTCAGTTTTGGAGCTTTGGAGTTTTTTTCTTAAAGAAGAGTTGAACCAGCATGGTGATGAAACTGAAATGAAGGAGAGATGAGTATTTAAATATCTCATTCTGAAAATGAACTGGAACATAAAATTTAAAATATCATCTAGCAATTAATGGCAATTAATTTTGAAGTTAGTTTTACTTCAAAAGTCCTTTTTTGACATTTTAGGCAGGTTTTTGATCATCTTCTTCCTTATTGAGAAAGTCCTCTGCCATTTCTCAACACCCTAATTAGATGATCTGCAGCAAAACTCTTGGATGTGCTCAGGTCTGTCTCTCTGATGAGGAGATGCATTTTCATCGTGAGCAGTCTTGACAAAAGTCTTGTCAAAGAAACCTTTCTGCACAGTTAAATGAAATTCCCAATCTACTGGATTCATGATCCACTTTCTTCTCTAATTTAAAACCAAGTGAGAAGAGAGGGCATTTAACACCAGGGAACAATACACGGTGGCTGTTGGCATTCTGTGGTGCTTGAGTTAACTTCTAACAGTAACTGAGTGCCAAAAACTGTCTGGACTCAGAGACTGAGGTACGTGGTGAAGTGTGGTGTCAGTGGAAACAACATTAGTTAGTACTGTAATTTAATATGAATCTAGCAAAGAGGCTGTAAGCAAGGGGATATAAAAATTTCACTTTCATTAGGTTAGTATTATTGTCCAAGAGGTAGAAAATGAAAGATTTTGCAATGTTTTCTTCTTTTTAGTACTTTAAAAACATCTTTACTGAAATGCATAAAGGTCTAAAGTCTCTTGCTATCTTTAAATATGAAAGTTACATTTAGATTAAGTCAGATTAATCATACTTTATTCAGATAAATTCGAACTCACTTTGCAAGTCTGTGAGCTGCATTACAGTAGACTTGCTAGAATTAGTAAAAGTTGTGTTACAATTGTTTTGCATTCTTTATTTCAAAAGAAATTACGGAAGCATCTGAATATATGCTGTTAACTGCTTTTGAAGCAATATGCACTGTTCAGAATATTTAAATAACTAATGAATCCATTTATAATAAATCTTTCATATTTTGAAAGAGTCTTCAAGATGAAGCCTGATAAAAGGGAAAGGCTTTTGTGTTGTAATCTCATATTTCATCATGCTATTTGGAACTTGCATGCTACAAAAAGGATGTTTTAAATTAAAAGTAGTGTTTGTGGTTGCTTGAAAGTTCTCAGAAAAAAAAACTTCTTGGATGTTAACAGAAATGGGATCCTGTTGGCATTTTCCATTTCATGCATGCTAAGTCAAAAGTGTAGTATCTAAATATGCTACAGGGAATTATTAAAGTTACAGTTATTTCCTAGCCAAAACTTGAAATTATCTGCTAACTTTCTTGCTGTAATACTGTGCTTAAAAATATGTACAATTTAACAGGAGGTAAAATTGTAGATGGTTTCCAACCTTTAAAATAATTCCCATTTGGTTGCAAATTCCATTGCAATTAGAAAAGGCCATAACAGTTTTTAGTTTTATTTAAGACATAGAAGAATAGATTTAATTTCCAAAAGTGCTGTGTATCAGCAACTCTGAAGTATTTTAAATTCTAGCCAGAAGCATAACATAATTGATATTTATATTATTGGGTATGGCAGCATTCTCAGGGCTGTCATTTTGCTTGTAATTTTCTCCTTGCTTGTAAAATTATCTTATTTATTATTTGCACTTTATTCTTAATCAGTTTTGCTAATGTAATAAAAACATTGAAATGTTATTATATGATTAGCAATTTTCCACTGTATTAATCCAGCATTACATTATACTGTGTGGTGACAATAATGATTTCTAATGCGGTAATGAGAGAGAGTTATTAACATGTCCCAGTATTTAATAGTTTCTTAATTGCAAGATGGAAAAATATTTTAAGTTACCATAATCATCTGTATTAGTGGCAAGAATTGAAAAATAGTGGGATCTGGAATCTAAAAATTTAAAGATATATATTGAGTGGAACACTGTCTCCATCCCTATAAAGCTGTGCTTGTTTTCAGGAGTTGTAGTTATTCATAGGATTTTTTCCCTTATATTAAACTCAACATTTATATTGACAAATAGAAGAAGACTTGCAGATTTAATACACATTTACCAGTGTGCATGAAATGGGTGTGCAATGCACTTTTTTGAATGAGGAAGGTGAAAAGTCTGTGGTATCCAGCTGGGACGATGATTTAAAGTGATGAAGCCTCTCGTAGCTGTGACACTGTGCACTAAAATAGCCACAGCGCAAACCAGGGAACGCAGATTCAGAACCAGCACTAAACAAGTACATAAATGTTACTAATGATTTCTCTAGCTCACTACATTGAGTGGACTCTTACATTCAGGAAATCATTTCAAAAGTATTGGAGGTGCTTCAAAACTCAGAAGTTAGAAGTCCAAAGGGACCTCCTGGCCTTCTTTGTGTGTATATACCTGCATGGAGCAGGCAGGTTTTCCTGTGTTTGTGTCTGGGTGTTTGTATAGAAATGTTGCAAATACCTTATTTTAAAGTGTTTTTTATGTAGGCCATGCAAGCTGTTGAGAATTTACTCTGTTTTTATTTAAAACATTTAAAATTTCACAAAAATATATTTCCCACTTAATTGTAAGACTTTTATAGATAATATGAAAAACTGTTGGGAAAGAGTAAAAAAGAGGAAAAGAATTATACTCAGTGGAGGAAACAAGTGTATTTTCAGATCTAAAGGTGTTATAAGCATGTATAAGCTAATGATACAATGTATACTGGCACGTATGCTGACAGAAAATCTTATTACAACTGCATCGTGTTAAGCTTCAGATGGAAAACACTCTGTAGAAGTGGAAAGTATGTAGCCCTATATAGTATTATCACCAGTAATACAGCTACTACAGGGAAATTCAGCACTCTCCCAGTGCTGGGTGTTGCATTACTTCTAGAAATTAAATTTCCTGAGAAGTCCCTCCAATACAGTGGGTGTGGTATCGGAACAGGAGCAAAGTCATCCTGTAAAAAGTAAAAATACTATACGACAGCATTCTTAGGTGTAAATGGTCCAGCAGGAAATGTGGGCTGTTTACTTCGTTCCCTTTTCAAATCAACAATTTAGTTTATGAGGTAGTGTTAATGACATATTAAAAAATTTCTTCTAATGGTTCCACTGGAGTGACTTGTGTTTTATTACCCAATAAAAACAGTGAGGCTTCTATCGGGATTCTTATAACTGAGAATTTTGCATAATAGAGCTGTCACTTGAAGCCAGTATTTATGGACGTGAGTGCAGTCCTGTAATAACTGAGGGATAAGCTTTCACTAATTTTGCATCTGCTACAATTAAGAGATAGATTTAGATTCACTTTATGTAGCATGCTGTAAAACAGATTCTGTGAATGAAGCGGAAATGTTTAGCCTGCTTTTATTACGTGTTTAAATAGTATAAGGAATTGACATTTCAATACCCATCCCTCTAAATATGTATATTGTTCTCAGTGGTTAATTTAAATGGACTTCTTTGTCTCAGTGATTTGCTTCTAGAAGCATTGTGTTCTCTTCAATTTTTCTGTGTAAAACTCATTGAAAACTTGCTCAAATTTCGAATTTTCTTTTCAAAAAGAAGCAAATATAAACAAAAACATTGCAAATGCCAGCATTGCTTTCATCACTCTTGTGTATTAACTCGTTTTTAATCCACAAATTTCTACCAGCTTGTCACTGCATTTTATCAAATGAAGAAGTTGGTCATACCTGCTTCAGTTTTGTTTTTTTTTTAAAGTGGTACACTGCAGTTTTACATTGAAGGAGATATTTCAGGTTATGGTTGAAATTCTATAGTGAGATCAGACAATCTGGAATCACACACCAAATGCAGTTTTCCCTTCTCAAATACATGAATAGTAATATTGGTATAGTGGCACCTCTAAGCCCCTTCTTCTTATAACATCTACTTTCTATTATGTATAATCTGAGTTACTGAAAATCCTGTTAAAATAGCACTCCATCTTTTCCTCAAGTTTTATATCAGGACGTATGTTAGATGAAAAGACAGAAAGCAACAGCACTCGTGAGATTTGATGTTTAGATGCTGCGCTGACTGTTATGGTGTTGCAAAAGTTGGGAGCATTACTTTCGTTACTTGTAGTGTCATGTTTCAATAATGCATATTTGCTTCCGCTTTACAGCTTTCTTTTGCCCATCTGTATAGTTAAATATGACTCTCTTGGTGTTTAATTCCTAATTACTAAACCAGAAGCTCTAACAGAAACAGATGAGCTATCACTAGCAGAATAAATGCTTATGAAGGTGCACTGCAAAAGCATTAGCTGCCCAATCACACGGGTTTGTGTTTGTTCCTTGACACCCCTTTCAGATGTTCCTTTGTTGGGACAGATTAAACATGGAATGCTATTTGTAGCTTAATTTATCTTTAAGATAACTGTTGAGGAATTTTTGTTTTCTTCCTACATATCTATTTTCCATTTTAAGATGAAAAAAATTGCAATACTTTTCTTTTGGATATTAGGGAGAAAAGTTAATTTGTGAAAATCTATACACAATTAAACAAAGATGTATTAACAAAGTTTTATAATGGTATACATAACTTCCAACTTAAATTTTGCCTTCTGCGTCATAAGTGACAACTCTGCAGATTTTTGGATGATCCTACAGCAGTGTTCTTTTTCCTTTTCAGTGGTTGGATTGTTCTTCTGCACTGTGATATTGTTACATGTGGGTGGACACCTTTTCTCAGATCTCATGGATAAGAAATGGGGACGTTTAAAAATAGGTGGTTTTCCCCTTGTGTCAAAGAACGATGTTTGAAACTCAACTTCTTAATGTATGGTTAAGAATACTTTATTATTTGTCTGAAAAATTTTCAGATACTCATACATCTCCTTTTGTCTCTGTAGGTACCTAAACATTAGCTTGTAAATTAAATTGATTTTACTGGAAAAGGAGTTTTTTTCTGTTGCTGTATCAGTATTTCTCTTCTTGCCTACTTATTTCAAGTCTTCTTCCTGTTTGTCAAAAAAACCTAAACAAACCAATGAACCCCTAAACAACCCCCAAAGCAGCTTTTGTTCAAGTATTTCTCAAACAACTTGACTGCTTCAGTGCTCAGGCCTGCTTTGTTGGTTTGATGATTCTACATTTACCTATGCTTTACCTTTCTCCTCTCCTGTCTTACAGTATTTGGGGTTTTTTCTTTAGTGGTGATCATGTGTATTAACAAGCAGGCCATCTGCTCCCTCAAAGTTTTCTTCCCAGTCTAGTATCTAACTCTTGAAGAAAACTTTGAATTTATCCCTTTTTATGTAATTTATTAGAAAGTCTCTGATCATCTTCTCAGTTCTTTGTGTGCTGCTGCATTCGGAATGGATTCTGGAATAGGGAGTAGCTTTAAGTTACTAAAGCTATAAAAAGTATCTGCTTGATTTTTCTCAACTGCAGTATTTGCATCAAAATGTTCTTAGCTGGTCTTTTAGAGTGCCTATGACCTCACCTGGCTCTAGATTTTTTTTTAAATTTTACGTTGTTGCCAGTGACAGAGGAATATCCCCAGCTGTCCTATTTACTTCTAAAGGTTCACATATAGTTTCATTCTGTGAACTGCCTCAGGACCCTTGAGAGAACTGTACTAAAATTGTCTTTTGACAGAGACCGTTTCCTACTTCACGTCATTTACTTCTGATTGTTCTCTTCTGGGTTTTGTGTATTGCATTTGTGATGTGCTCTACACAGCTGGTGGTCATTTGTCTTCTCATCTATATTGATCTCCCTGGCTGTGTCAAACAGCTTTCAGTCTGTTCCCTCACAACCAGAAGGTGAACAAAAATGCGTGCTTTAACTATGTTCATTTGTTCTGGGATGAAAAATAATGCCATACTGTAGGCAGTGAACTGCGTTGATTATAGAATTCTCATCTTTTCTGTTAGTATTCTGTATTAATAAAAGAAATATCAAACCTGATCATTCTAATAGTCAATTGCTACCCTTTAAATTACAGGTATGTAATCTTTCCTTTGGACAAATCCATACAGCCATCAGAACAATAGCAGTGTGCAAATTACGGCTTTTGCAAGAAATCAAGCAGGGAGTTTGCAAGTCTCTGTTGTTTCTTTCTGTATCCATCTTTGCAATAACAATGTCTCTGCTCATTTTTACAATCCTTAATTGTCATTCAGAGTATCCCATTTGAGTTCAATTATATGCTCTTAAGGGGAAGGAACCCTGTTAATGTTTATCTGTAAAGCACTGTGTTCATTTATAGCGCTCTGTACGTAGTGATCAATTTTCTTTTATACTATGCATTCTGGTTTGTACTAAATCCGTTTTAGCAGGCAGTAATTTTTCAACACCAATCTTTCTCTGTGTGTGTTATTGGTAGTTCAGTGAAAAACTACAACGGTGGCATGCAGTTTTTACTTTCTTTTTATCAATTTTGTTTCTTAACTAACATTTTCAAAAGTAGTAAAATTACATATTATTTAAGAACGTTGCATACAGTTTAGGGTAAATCTTATTTCTTCTATTTTTCCAAGACCCATGTTTTTCATGTGCCAATTAAGAAAAAGACCCAGTAGGGGTATCTGTTTATGCATGCAGGAAAGCTGTCTTTACTTTCTTCTAAGAGGGCCATATTCCAGATCAGAGTGATTAAGTACATTATATTTAATGTCTTCATTTTGTTTTGAGAGTACTTTTGTCATAAACATTAGAAATGCAGAGACTGAAAAAAAAGTGTCTTATTCATAAACTTACAGTAGAGAAAGAACTGAAGTGAGCATATGATCATGTGTCTCTCTTAACTTTGCACTGAATATTATAACGTGAAGAATAGGAAGCCCACTGGGCTACTAAAAGAGAAACTGTGATTTCACCACGGTGCATTTGCCCAGAACAGGAGTTAGCTCTGCAGATTATTAACATAGGAATGTTTTTTACAGTATTAATTCTGCTTGTGGTTACCTGATGTCACAGAATACTATTCAAATAGAATTTTATTGGACTCGCTGATTTCAGTTCTTGAACTAAATAAAAAAGGAATTTAGATTCACCGTATATGGAAGCCAAATTGACTTGGCCACTTTTTGGAGTGGTTTTGACTTTTACAAAGAATACTGACCACTTGTTTTGGAGTTTTTAATAATATTTTTTGATTATTTTTATCATTTAAAAGAGCAAGACTAGTGGCATACCCCAGAGATCTTCATACTGGACACGTTTGCTAGATTGCACTGAAGGCGTGTGCATGGAAAAGGCCCGAGGAGTCATGGAGGGGCACATTCCCACCCCGCAGGGAGCTGACAAACAGCATGGCCTGATGGCTGGCACTTCCTGGCTTCCCTTTGCTTTTTCTCTTAGTCTTTGCCAGATTCTGCCTGAAGTACCATTGTTACATATCTGGGGCTTTTTATTTGTTTGGTAGGTCTTTTAGCCTTGACTCAGGTGTACAAGGGCTTTTCTGCCATTTTAACTCTACTTCCCATCTTCAGTTTTGACTACTGGCTTCTGAACCATTTAGGTGTCTGTAGAACTGAAGTTTTATTTGGAATTGTAGATGTATTTTGAGTATGAAATGATTCTTGCATGCCCCTGTGCCCCCACTCCCTAGCAGTAAAGCTGGAAGAGCCATAACTATTTAAATGAGAATCAAATTTTGTGGTCCCAGTTCTTTAAATCCTCTATCCTGCTGGCTAATGGGAGACTGATAAAACCAATCTCAGTTGTGTTAGAGAGTATCATTGGTCATGCTGTACATGAGAAGCACAGGAGCTTCTCATGAAAGATTTCATGTTCTCTTCTGGTTAAATGGTCACACAGAAACACTCGGAGCCACTGAGTGAGCACCTTGCTCTCAGTGTTGACATTCAGTGTTTTACCTCTGATCAATGTCTGTAGGTGTTGGAGTTATTGAGCATGGCAGCCACTGTATTCAGTACTGGACTTCAGCTATTTAGGCATGTAGACTTGAAGATTTTTATGAGTATTAATTCACACTGAAAAAATCCTGACAGAAGCTACTTCTAGTAAAACAAAACATTTTTAAAAGTTAAGTTGCTTCCGTCTTTTAGGATTGAAGATGTGGATACAAAGAATTGTTACAGAGATGAAAGACTGCTAGACAGAGGAACTGACAGTTTCTAAATGTTTGTTGTCAAAAAAAGACATCTCTGGTGTTATCAGTTCGAGTGAAATATAATTGTCCCATGGCTTCTTAACAGTTAAATATAACTCTTTTTCCCCAAGGTCGTTTTTGTATTCCTTGACTTGCAGGGTGTTTTTGCTTATAGCTATTACATATTTGCTTTTCTGACATATTTCCATGCAGGATGTTACCAAATGAAGTATTTGGCAGAATTACTCCTCTGATTTGGCAAAAATAAATAACACGTCATCTATAACACGTCTATAGAGTATCCATGTATTCTCCTTGGAAAAATATGTTATGGTAGATACCTCAGCAATTTTTGAAGTGTTTTTTCAAAGTTTTAAATTCAGAAACAATAAGTATGGAGTTGCCACCACAGTCATTTTAGAAATTGCTCGGTTACTTGTAGTTTATGGAAGTGTGATGAGGAGGAAAGGGGAATTTTTCTTGTGTTGTGTTGTCATTTTGTAAGATCAGAGACCAGTAAAAGCTTACTAGAAGGGTATTGTGATAAAATAGTACCTTCAGATTTTTACTCAACTCTGTAGTAGTCTACTTACACTGTTTGAAGTTGGGTGACTTTAAAAGCCAGTGAAGAGCATATGTTGAATGCCAGCATAGGTCAAACGTGTAAGAAAATCCTGCCATTTCAAAATAATTACAATGCAATTTTGTGTATTGTGTGGACAGCTGCTGTTTGCAAGAGAGGAAATTTAGTGATAACAGTTAAAAACTGCCAAATGAGAAGGCAGGATAACTCCACAAACTGCTGTATTTGAATGCACTTCAGTAGAAAACAGTTTTAAATTGAGGTCTGTAGATATTTGTTTTCTTGTGTATGCAAAACATTTGATAATGACTAGTAGCCATTATTCCATGCCATAAATGGTTTGATACTTCCTTATTACAGTCATACACTAAATGGATAACTTGCTAATCTGTTCAAAATAAAAAAATAAAACCTCAACTGATGTAGGTTTTGAATGTTTATTCGGAAGTATGTTTAATTGCTTGCTACCATGAAATCAGTTGCTCAGAAGTTATGATATGCCATAGTTGGTAGGGCACTGAAGATGCTTTGGAGTGAAATAGATTAAACAAAAGATAGACTTTGTACATACAGTGCTCGTAAGACCCAGAAGTCAAGGAGAGGTGACATAACCTGTTCTAAATGTTTCCATTTTTGCAGGTTTACTTTTGAAAATAACTGTCTCTTAGCTGGTGCTTATTCATTCAGGGTTTTATCTTTGTTGCAGAAATAATTCTATATGCAGGCATTTGAAAAAATCCTAAGAGAAATTTTGGATTTTGGTGTTTGGGGAAGGTTGATCATTTTTTTGGGGGTGGGGGGTGGTTTGCAAGTTGGAAGTTGGTTGGTTTTGGTTTCTTGCATTATCATTTTCACTTGTTCTCAAGGTATGTTAATTAAAAAGTTTCTAAGGTAAAAATGTAAAACCTAAGGTACTTTCAGTGTACCTTCAGCCCAGAAGCTCAGATGGTTTTCAGTCCACAGTCCACTTACATAGGCCATACTTCATCTTTTGAGAATGTTATGAGAGAAGCTGTCAAAAACCTTGCTGAAGTCAAGATAAGCAACACCCCTTGCGTTCCCTTCATTCAATGACCTAGTAATCTTACTGTAGAAAGATGTATAATCTAAAGTATGAAATCCTTGTCATCCTTTTTTTTTATTAAGCTACACAAAGCTAAAGTATTTTAGGATCCATTTATACCTTCTTCATCCTTATCATTTTACTGTTTTATTCAAGTTTTATTTTTCTGTTCTGAAAACAGTGACCAGACTGGTTCTGGTTGTGGTTGTGACAAGGACGCTTACAACGGACCTAATGCTTCACTCTCTACATTGGAAATGCCCCCCGTTTTTTTTTGTTTCTTTGCTTATTTTAATTTCAAAAATAATGTCTTTTAAGGCATCTCACGTTGTCTAAGGTTGTGGTCAATTATTATGTCCAGATCTTTCTCCAAAAATAAACCTATATACTTACTGGGCATTTAATGTGTGACCTTGCATTTCATGTGAAAACATTTCATACCATTTCTATTTTCACAGTTCAATAGCTCTCAAAGTCATTTCGTTCTTCTGTAAGGTTTTCTGATTTTCCTCTTTATTGAGCTTCTTTGTAAGCAAATCTCAATTGCACTGTTCTGGGGTGTCTCGTTAGGGTTTTGTAAGGTCTGTCTTAGGGCTGATCCTGGAGGAGCTCCAGCACTAACTTGCTTGAAGCCTCATGAGATTCTTATTTCAGCATAACCCATTGCCAGGCACCACTGGCCATTGCTTCCTGAGATTTGTGTACTACCAGTTTCCATTTCTGCAGCTTCATTAATACTTCCCTCTACAGCATTAAAGCAAACACTTCAGTCAAGTCCAGATAGTTAAATATCAAAGACAAATGTCATATTTGTCTGGCATAATCTACCCTTAGGAAGTCCATGCGACATTTTTCTCACTTTTGTTTCCATATGTTTCCCTCAGCTATTCAAGAAGAGTGCCTGTAATCTTGCATGATGTTGAAGTCACACTGCACTCCTTCAGTTATCCGTGTCGTGTTTTCCCTTTTCTTAAGTGTACGAGCTATTTCTTGTGCCCTGTATTTGCAGTACAAGATGTTTCAGTAGTCAGTCCATTGTATCAGTAGTCAATCTATTGTATCCTGTAATTTTTTTTTTAGGTGCCAATTAATACCTGTGGGCAAAAAGCTATAAGTCTCTGAAGCAGACATTTTCTGTAAGAAATGATACTTGAGGTACTTGATCATGTTTTCAGTAGCTGTATTGAAAATTTGTTGTGCATGTTTTTCATATTCTTACTTCATCAACCATGTAAATTTGTAGTAGTTTTAATTAAATGGCAGATTGATAGTTTCTCTTAGTAGAACTCTGCTATTTTTCAAGTTTTTGATATGGAACATAATTTTTTATCCTGCAACGGATATTATTTATCTGTTTTGGAACTAAACATTTCCAAGGCTTTCCTAAGTGCACAGATAAAAACATGACAGTGTGTGGTGTAAAACCTTCACTGGTTTACTTAAGACAATTTTCTGTTTTTTAGATTATTGTTAAAAGTTAAATAAATTATCTCAGGAAATACTCTTGATTTTTCAGGGTTTGGGATGGTGGGAGCACATGAATGCGGCTTTTATTTTAGAATGTTCATTATAAAGCTGCCACCTGAAATTTTGTGCCTCCCTGCCCAAAACGTTCAAAACGTTCAACTGCGGTGTTGGAACACAGGCAGAAAACAAGGCATGTGAAGTGTAGGTGAAAACCAGCAGGAAAGCAAAATGTAGGCAGCTGTTGGGCGCAGTGTAATTGAACAAACATTACGTCAATACATTCCCGTGGAGTGGTTGCTGCTTTTCTGGGAGAAGCCCTGGAAGGCCTTGCTGGAGCTGGCCCAAGAAAGGCGCACTGGAGCGTGCGGCAGAGGCGGCAGTAAGGTGGGGTGAGTGGGGGGGAGCTGCTGCCAGTCCCCCCGTGCAGCACACAGGCCTCACCATCTGATTCTGCTCAGCCAGCTTTTGCCATGAGCATGAGTGTGAGTGTCAGTGTGCCTTGCAAAGTCTTACAGAGACATCAGACTCCGTCCTTTGTAACCTCATGATGCTTTTGCCTTGTTCAAGAGGCAGTCTGCCCGTTCTTTTAATGAAAAGAGGGATTGTCTCCTTTCCTTAGGTGTGTTCAACAAGGGCTAAAGCTGTCTCCCATTTCCTTTGGTGCCTTGTGTTTGAATATGAATTATCATTTTATCAATTTTTACGTTAGCAGTCATGCATGGTACAAATGCTTAAGTGGAATAAATACATGTAGCTCGTTTTTACTCTCCCATCTAGTCCCAATCGAGAGCTAATTAAGCACATGGGGATGATAGTGCTTTTGTGGGTAAGAGATCCCTAGACTTTTGCTTCCTAACAGGAGGGTATTGAAAAATAAGTACATGAAACAAATATTTTTTTCCCCTGGGAATTTTTTGTTTATTCGTTTGCTTAAATATTTATGATACTGTGATTCTATTTATATCTTAAGTCAGACAAAGACACTGAAGACAGTATTTCTGAATGCGCATTCACGTTATAAATTCCACAAAGAAAGATTTAAGGAAGCACTATTTTCTGAACTTTATGGCAGCATGTTTAACTAATGTTTTCAGATTTTAAAAGTAATAATTTTAAAATGCAAAACTTTAATTTTTAAAATTACTTTTATGTGAACAATGTTTAGTGTTTACGTTCACGTGCTGAAAACAAACTCCTTGTGTTGTTTGAGAGTGTACATTTTTTATAAATTGTGCTTATATTGTCCTAATTTGTTAAACTGTTTATAACTGATTAATTAGATTTTTTGGTAACCCCAAAGGATTTAAGGTCAATATTTGTCTCATTTTTTCTGATTTATGATGACACTTCCTGTCATCATCATAATAATGATTCTGTAATCTACAGGTTTCCAACAATATATTCTGAAATCAGTATTTTTTTAAAATATCACTTTATTGTTTACAGTCAGTACTTGAAATCTATTAAATATTGAAGGCATAGGAAAAGATATGATCAAGATTAGCATATTGGGTAAAATTAACATAAGTTATGAATATTGATCATCATAGACAGGGTTCATTTTACACTGAATAATTACTAGACCAATAATGAAAGTAAGGTATAAAATCCAACTTGCTTTTTATGCAACTTGGGATCTTTGGGGGATTTTGAAAGCTGTAAGTAGCCCTTATATGTTAATTTTCACGTTTTTTCAATAGATAGTCCACTGAAATTTTAATTTTTCCTCTCATTACTAACGTAGAATGGATTATTTAAAATTGGACTCTCATGGTGTCACAGTATCCAAAAAAAGCCATTCTTCAGTAAAATGTTCTACACCGAGTCAGTTGGCTATTAATATATATTTAAACTGAATGCTTTCAACCAGATCAAAATCAGGTGATAGTAAAACGTGTATCAGTGTCACAATAATATTGATTGTATACCTTAGCAGACTGCCGGTCTGGATGCATTAATTTTATAATTCTCTGCAGTACTGCAGTTACAGTAGTAGTATATTTTATTTTGATCTTTCTAATGAATCATACAACACCTTTTGGAAAAGTGAGTGCTGGAATACTTCCATCTAGAAGTCTTTGCCAAATGTAGTATTATTATTATAAAGTAGGTGTAACTTCCTTTGCCAATCATATGAGCTATGATAGCAGAATGGAATGCCAAGTGCTGGCAGCTGTTTGTTCTTTTATTCACTGTCTTTGATATTCCTTGCTTAGTCATTAGTACTTCCACAAACATTTAGCAGGTTAATGTGTCAGCTACATATCAGCTATGAAAGTATTTCTGGCAGTCTTTCAAAGAAACTTTTCTTTTGTGGCTGAAACAATCCAGTCTTCTATTCAGTGTGTTAAAAATAACTTGAGTTTAGATTATACAAACTGTAGCTGTAAAATTGAACATGGGTATCACAGTTTTTATGAAGTATTTAAAATTCTGTTAGGTACAATTTATTCTGAAAACTTAAATTTAAGAAATCTAAACACACCGTTTTTCACCTGATATATAACTTTGTTTTACTCTCCCCAGTATTACAGATTAAATAAATAATAAATTGCCAAAATGACAGCACAAATTGCAGTTTTAAAAAAAAAAAAGTATGTAGTTGCAGGTAAGCTTCCATTAGCTAAATCAAATTCAGTGTCAAACTCTTAAATTTAATTAATTTTGTGTCTAGAACATGATGACATCTAAATCTACTCAGTCTTCTCTTCATACGGTAAACCACTGCGGCTTCTTCCCACCCCAGTACCACTTGTGCTTCTTCCTCATGACCTTATTCTGTTTGTGTTGCACTTGTGGTTTGTTCTTCAGAGCTGCAAATCCACCCACATGAATATATTGTCCTTTTTGTCCCATCATAGGATTTTTTCTTCAAAGTTACAAGCTGTGTTTTCTTAACACGTTCAAAGTTCATGGAATCGCAGAATATCCTGAATTGAAAGGAACCCACAAGCATCATCAAGGTCCAACGCCTGGCCCTGCACAGGACACCCCAAGAGTCCCACCATGTGCCTCAGAGCGTTGTCCAAACACTCCTTGAACTCTACCACGCTGGTGCTGTGAGCACTTCCCTGGGGAGCCTGTTCCAGTGCCTGACCACCCTCTGGGTGAAGAACCTTTTTTCTTATATCCAACCTAAACTTCCCCTGACATAAGTTCATGCCATTCCCTCAGTCTTGTCTCTGGTCACCACAGAGCAGAGACCAGTGTCTGCCCCTCATCTTCCCCTCACGAGGAAGTTGTAACTGCAGTGAGGTCTCCCCTCAGTATCCTCTTGTCCAGGCTGAACAGACCAAGGGACCTGGGCTGCTCCTCATATGGTTTCACCTCAGGGCCCTTCACTGTCTTTGTAGCCCTTCTTTGGACTCTCTCTAATACCTTAAACTTAAGCTATTATATCTGAATAGCTTAAAGCTGAGCCAAAAGTCTTGCTCTTCAGCATTTCTCTGTATGACTCTCAAATTAAAGAGTTAAGCAGTTCAGAATAAGCAAACAGAAGTAGTTCCCAGCAGTTATGATGACTGTGGCCGCTTAGAGCTCCTCTCTGCTGTGCATCAATAGCTCGGGGTCTGAAGCATACAGCTTTTCTGTATTAGAGTTAGGAAGTGCAGTGTATTATCAAAGCATCTTCCCACTTGCCTGCAGACTCTATACTGTGTATTGGAAAGAGTTCATTGTCACTGTGATGAACATGCATAACTTCCATTAACATTAATGGGAGTTATGCTGGACTGTCAAGAGAATAACTTCTCAATGCAGTAAAGGAATTAATTAAGCTGCGTTTGGTTCGTTGGTTACTGAAATGTGATCATTAGACTCAAAGGAAAAAAAAACCTATTAGGGTGATAGACTAGTTTACTTTGTACTGTGCTGAAACATCTTGATTTGCTGAAGCAGAACTATTAGATGATCAGTTAGATTTGGATATTTGCTGTACAATTGTGGTGAATGTATAGCATGACAAAAGTATTGGTTACTGGTTCTGCGAGATGTAAAAGGAGCATATTTTATTTGTGCAATTAAATAAGTTGAAACGAGACATTTTTTGAAGGTTGCTTGTAAAGAAAAATCTGACTTTTTTCTGCCAGCCATTTTGACATCTAACATGCTTATAGTAACCTCATGAAGAATTACTCACAGAAATAGTTTGGGAAGTTTAATTAAGAGAACCACTGAGGTATGTATTCAAACCCCTTCTGCTGCTCCATTTGGTGTTAATAGTGTTGTGCTTGGTTTTTTCCTATTCTCTGTGTGTTGAGTCAGATAGTTATGGGTAGTTGGAGTTCTTGTTTTCTTGTTTGTCTCTATATTAAGCCTCAGTATCAAACACAAACTAATCCAGTTATTTTGGCTGTTCTGGAAATTTTGTAACCTGTTCTCTCTGCCATGCATCTGTTACTTCAAATAATGTCTGAAAATAAATATGAATGCCTTCTTGAGTGCAGCTGTCATGATCTGAAACAAAAAATGGATTTGTAGATAGACTGGCTTTAATTTTTTTTCTTTTCACAATAGGTAATAACACCCTGCAATTTGTGTAGAAGACAAAGAGTAGCTTCTCTTAGTGTTGGTGTAGAAGGTTTCACTGAGTGATCCAGATCTCAGACTGCATATTTAGAATCATAAAATCATTAAGGTTGGAAAAGACCTCCAGACTGAGTCCAACCTTTGACCAAACACCACCACAACAACTAAACCATAGCTCTAATTGCCACGTTGTTTCTTGAACACTAGGGATGGTGACTCCACTACCTCCCTGGGCAGCCCATTCCAATGCTTAACCCTTTCAGTGAAAAAAAATCTTCTGGATATTCAACTTGAAGTGATTTGGTTTTCCAAATACTAGGTGCAATTCCATCTTTACTGAGCTGTGTGGTAGACATTGTCTTCAGAACACAATAAATAGTATATGTAATACTAGTTGCATATAGAGTATTTATTGCTTGGTTTAGGTGAATATTTTAGGCAATTTTGAATACGCAGAATCTCTTTTCTTTTTGGTATGAAATAGTACAGTAAAATAAATGTTTAAGTGTGTTATTATCTACCATCTTTTCTGAACCAAATTTTAGACTTTCCCTGGAGTTTGGTACAAAACACAGAAGTGGAAAATTGCTTCATAATGGCTTCCCAGTGCTCATCATTCATTTAAATTTCTAGGGGAATGCTGAAGATTTTATGCGTCTCGATGAAAACAGAGCAGTTTTATATGCATACTCGGGAACAATTTATTGTGATTGACTGAACAAGTTTTATCCATGTAATAGTAGCAATAGCTTGGTTCTCTTCCAGGTACATTTGTTTCATTAGTTCAAGGAGACCTTGTCTTGGAATAATAGGTTGTTCGAGGCAGAACAATTTGCAATTGTTTTGCAAGTAGCTATGGTAGGAAGTTGTGAGGTGGTGTAGTCTCCTAGACAGAAAAGTAGAATTTTTACAGGGGACATCAGCTAAGTCAGCATGGTCTTCTGGTGACACACTTGTGAGTGAGTAAGAAGTAAACTCCTGCTGTAACGAGGTGATTGTACAATATCTGTGTATTACAATAAAGAAGGTACATCTTGAGATGTATTTATGCTGTTAAAGTGACAAAATATTGAATGACTGTATAATTCTCAGCCATATGTGCTGTAGTTATAACTGCTTCTTTATTTTAAGGTAGTTTCCATTTTAGCAAAACTCTTAGTTTGTCTTGGTAGAAATTTCACGTGCAGCGTCGAAGTCTGAATTCCCTAAATCTGCTGATTTCTATGTACTTGATAGAAGTTACTGATGCTGTCTAAGCGGGATCTATCACTGCACACTGCCAGTTGTCACAATTCATTGATGTGCTGTAGAATTCTGCCTGAAATGTTTTTTGTCAGTTTTAGTTCTTCCTCAGTGTACAGGAATGCAATCCGCTAATCCTAAACGTGGTGTGTGCAAACTGGCTTGATGTGGACAGGCAGATTAGTAACAATTTAAGAGGATTTTTGTGTTTGCTTCGGTTTTTAAGGAGTCCAAAGCATTTGTGCAATAAGCTTAGACTTCTGTATCAGTGTTGAGGTTTGTTTGTTTTTTTCTTGGTTGGTTTGGCTTTTTGTTGGCGGTGTGGTTTGATTTTGCTATTCCGAGGAGGGGAAGGGGAAGGTGAGCTTATTGTGACACCGAGAGTTGTCTAGAGATGTGTGATCTTTGGTAAGGTCAGGGTAAAAACGATTTTTACGGCTCCCTACATTGGTATCTTCTTAATGTGCAGCCTACAATACTATAGAGTTGTTGTCTTTTTAAAAGCTCATTC
Organism: Mohoua ochrocephala; assembly: GCA_013398855.1. Classification (NCBI taxonomy): domain Eukaryota; kingdom Metazoa; phylum Chordata; class Aves; order Passeriformes; family Acanthizidae; genus Mohoua; species Mohoua ochrocephala. The sequence goes on from VZTA01026852.1 coordinate 22,994, forward strand.
CAAAGCAGTCCAAGATTTGTCATATCTCTCATTTTTTAATATTGCTGTCTTTTGTTCTGACTTGAGCAATTGTTAAAATGGATAATGGATTAGCAAGGAAATTGGATACAATTTCTTGACTTAAGAATTCTACTTTTGGCTTTTAGCAGAGGAAAGAAAGAAAAAGTTGACATGATTAATGCTATAAGTCATTTAATTGCAGGAATGACTGCAACAGCATTGTTTTCCTACATTTGTCATCATAACCTTTCCAAAATGTTAAAATGCTGGGTTAGACTGGGATTTTAACAGATGAAATTTGGAAAAATCAACTGTTTATTATGGCTCACATAAAAAGTTCTAGAAGACGGCATGCTGGGGCCGAGTTGTTGAGAGACAGCTCATCAGAAATACTGCTCTAAAGGGTGAGCTTTTAATATCACTAAATCGAGAAGAAATCCTCGCTACGGCAATTGTTTCTGCTGTTTGAAGGAGCAAGCTAAGAGTTAATAAATCTGGATTTAGACACACCAGGCATGACACACTGGTCTTTGAACAAAGATTAGCTGTAAGCTGGTGTAATACTGGTTTCCTTTGTAACTTTCTGTTGGTTTGGGGGTGGTGGTGGAATAGGAGCAGCTATTGAAGATACCAACTTGAACTAGCTGAATTTGGGTTCATTTCTAATTTACCCTTAGAAGGAGGATATTGTTTAGTATTTGCCTTGTGTTTGTCCAATGACATTCAAGTGATCTAAAAGGAATCACTGGCTTGTTAAGTAAGTGGTCCATTGAAATAAAATGAGGGAATTCTTGTCTGCTATATGGAATTTATTTGTCTAGCAAAAATCTAGTGGATGTGTACTTCCAGGAGACAACTGGAAAGGTCTGAAAATGAAGACTTTTCATTACCATGTTGCATTTCATCACTAGAAATACTCAACTTAGTAGGCTACATTTAAATGTAAATAGTTTTCAGGCCCTCTGAGAAGTTGATGATGGTGGTCATGCTCCTCTGAAATTTCATTTTATATGAAAACCAGCACATAACAGATTTAAATCTCATAAAAATCAGCCTGTCTTTTCGTGACAGCTTCAGTTGTTTTTCTGGAAAATAATAGTAAAATTAAAAATGGAGAAAGAAAGGGTAAATAATCACTGTAAAAATAGAAGCAATGGTGGTGATAGTAATTAGTCAGATGATGTGATGAGGGGACACCACACAATCCATACCCTCTCCCTGGAGAGTGAGACCCTGAAGAGAGAACCCATCCTGGTCATCTGGTATCGTGTGTCCATAGGGCACTGCTGTACATTGGTACGTGTTAAAATAAACTGTGACTATAGGAATGATCTTTATAAATCTGGATATCTGCTGTCACTGGCCACTGCTGCTACTGGCCAGTCATGGGTGGCTTTTAGCTTTCAGTAGCAATTCATCCAGTTCTCTAGACTGCCTCAAAATAAGAGCAATCACATTGTTGTATTATCCCCAATTGTTTTTATTAATATGACTTTTTTCAGAGTGTGGGTTATGTCATGTTACTAAAGGGATGAATGCTTTCAATGTTGTTAAAATAATGGATCTGCAGAAATCATTTTTGTTAATATCTGGATGGTCTAACTTAATTTCAGCTTGTTCATTTAAATATTAAATTGCTTTGATTTAATAAAAGTAGTTTTTGTACCTCAGCTGGTAAAAAGAAATGTGGTTGTATTTTCTTAGAAATAAAAAGTGGTGATGCTGCCTTTGAAATCATATGTATAGGCAGAACTTTCATACCAGCATCTGGCATTGATCTGGTTTATTCAATTTCAAATTGCTTTATGGTTATTAATTAATGTCCCCACAGCCAACTAATAGGGCGATGTATTTCCATCCTGAGGACTTAATTTTGAATAGTAGTACACTATGTAGAACAGCTAACAATTTACCAACAGAATTAAGATAATAGGACCAAATTCTCTTATAATCCATCCTGATATAATCCCACTGATATCAATCACATTCCATCAAAATAAGTATGAGCAGAAAATAGGCTTTTAGGTTAAAAGTATCTGAAATGCTTAGAGATTTGTTCTGGAAAATTAAAAATAGGGACTAATGAGTTTCATATAATAACTTGTTAGCTTTTGCATAAAGGAAATGGTCTTGTGCTCATTATAGCTGGTATATTTCAATATTGATACTTGTCCTTATCTTTCAGTTGATTTATTGACAGAGTCTCCTCTTAATGAAGTTTGGATAGATTTATTTGGTTGTTGCTGTTGAGTCATATCTTCTAATGCATTAGCATTTTTTTGTACATTGGCTGCCTGAAGCGTGCATTCCGTGCCTGTAGCTAGTTTGGTGCTTCTGTTTTAAGAAGCATTTCTAAATCTTGCATGCTGTATTAAAAAAAAAGCCAATTTGCTTTTTGTGTCAGTTTATAATTTTGACAGCCATCTAATCTACTGTGTTCCTCAGAAGAGAATAAATAGATGGAATTACAAGTTGTTATCCATGGGAAATCATTTAATGATGTAATTACTATTAATATAGCAGCTAACAGTAATGATAAGATCCAAAAAAACTCCAGAAAGAATCCTTAAAATGATGTTGCAGTTTTTTTCTTTCTGAGAAGGGAAGTATCTCAAGATACTTACAGTCCAAAATCCCTTGATTTTAGTTTTCCATAGATGTGAAGTTAAATGTGATTATACTTGTGCGCTTTCAATAAATAGATTTTGTGCTGTACAGAAAATGATACAAAATACCAGAGTAATAAAAGTTAATTATAGATCCAAATTAATTCTCACACATGCAGTTAGGGTTTCACATGAAGTACGTGCTGCCTCCTATGTTGGATGTTGAGGGTTCACAATTAGCATGTCCTGCAGCCAGTGCAAGCAAGATATGGGGATATGGGGCTTTTGGCTTACCTGGTGCTGCTGCTGAAAGCAACAAATGCCCCTGAACAGAAAACAATAGTTTGTTGAATGACATTATTGCTTAGACTATTATTTATCTTCTATAAAGCACACATAAAAATATTTATTGAAAAAGTAAATGGACTATTGTATCTCAGATGGAGATATTTTATGACAGATTTATTACAAAATCAGATTTACCAAATTTCTTGTATTCCCAATGCATCAGCTGAGGATTTCTGTCTCATTTAATAACATTGACTGTCCTCTATGACATGTACAAGCCCAGAGTATATCACACCAAATTTTGGCCACAAGATTTTTCAAGTTGTTTTTTTTTTTTTAACAGTTACTGCCTGTGCTACTAGTAGGAGCTACTCTGGTCCTAGAGTATGTTTTGGAAAACAGTACCTTCTGCATATATTTTTGATTCTATTTTTTGGGGGAGGGAGTTTTTTTGTGTTTTGGTTTTGGTGGTTTTTCTTTTTATTCCTTGTGTGGCAGCCTTTCCAAATCTTGCCTTTCGAAATTAAGTTGTGAATCCACATTCCACCCTTATAGTATAATCTTCATCAATAGCGTGCATTCCAAAATACAGAACCACCCCTCCCAACCACCCCCCGCCCAGAATTCCAAATTTGTGAATTTGGGGGATAGAAACAAACACATTTTCAGAGATGCTGGTTTTGCCTATAGTTAAAGGATCAATTGCCAGTAGAATCATAAGACAGCAGTGTAAAACTGGACTAATTGAGATCCCAGTCGAACCAGGGCTTTCCAGATTCTCTGAGGAAATTGGAAAAGGAAGTTGTTAAGTTCAAAATACACCTGACTCAAAGATTATTAACTGGATGAGGACTGTCCAGTTGCTAGCAAAGTATCCTCTCAGTGTTTGGTGTATGTATTTCTTCTTTCTTGTGGATTTTGATTTTACATGTGAATAAAATATTTCCTGTTGCACAAAAGACAAGATGAAGTTCATCAGGTACGATCCTGTGGGGTTTTTTTTAAGCCAGCAGCCAAAAAGTTGACTCTTTTCTGAATCAAAACCAGCATTCTAGTAAATGTAAGCTTTCCTTTGCCTTCCACTCCTGCCACATTAGATCTTGGAGTTTAGTGCTGAGGTGGAGTTGATCGTGGGAGTCAAGTGTCAAGTGCCTTAGCAGTGATTGAATTCAGGAAAAAACCAAATTTAAGAGCAATTTGCAGTTCTTTTTCAGAAGTACACAGGAGTTGGCAACTAAATTATCTGTTCTGTGAAAATTATTTGAACTTACTGGAGTGTTTGAGCTATGTGCCAAGAAATCCAGGTAGTGTCAAGCGCTGCTTTCAATTGCAAATAATTATATGTGACTTCCGAAATACATTTAGTTTAAATATTTTTTTTAAAAAAATTAGATTTGTTGCAATTAAGTATAAAAATTACCACGAGGGAGGGAATACATCCGTTTAAAAGAAATCAAAAGCTACAATAAGTAATTCTATTTTGCTATTTTTTTATGTATCTTGGGAATCAGAATGGGATGTCTTTCAGTTTATGGCAAACGGAAACCCTCTTAAATTAATTTGGTAAAGGTATTGCCTGTACCACCACAACAAATCTAAAGACATGATGGACAAAACTTGCAAAAAGAGATTCTTGCGATTGGAGCAGATAAAATAAATTATTACTGCGCTTAAGAAATAGTATAAATACATTATTTTCCCTTCATTTATTGGTGAATAGAATAAAGCCCCAACTATNTATTTATGTGAGTGGATAGCATTAACTGCAGTGGAGGAGCCACATATCACCTCTCCCCTCAGTGATTAGCAGAAGCATCTGACAGAGAGACTTGACGAAGTTCTCTGCTCTGGGGTACAAAATTTCCATGCCATTTCTCCTGGAGCCGCTTGTGCAGACTTCCCGATGTTAGTGTAGCAAGAAACAATAAGAAATGAGTTGTGCAGCTTATATTCTGTCTTGATTTTGTATCTAGCTGGTACTGGAATAAAAAGCTGAAAGGTAGTTTAGAAATGTGAAAGTGTATTCTTTCTCCGGAGTTTCTTTGTTTTTTCTGAGCTGTTAAAGACACCTATGTTTGTACACGTAGCAGTGAACTTAAAGGATTTGCTGCAGTAACTAAAAAACATTCTGATTTTGAGGGAGCACTTCCTATTTGGAATACTGTGGCAGTTTTATTATTTTGTGAGAGCACATGAGTTCTCCTCCAAAGCATTGTTCACGTGCACACTGTGGACCCAGTATTCCCCTGGAATCTCAGCCTGGTCTGTTCCAGTCACAGATTTGGTGAACAAAGAGCGTTTCCAACTAAATGTGGTTGGAAGTCACACATGAGGAATCCAGAGGCTTTTCTGGAATTTGCCTGTCCTAAAGCAGTAATTTTTCAGTTGGTTCACATTTTTCTTTCTTAGAAGAGGGCTCATACCTTAAGAATATTGAACCTTGGAGGGGGAGCATTTCCATGTGGAGCTGTGGGTGAAGTATAGGGTATAACAATGAGGAGAGGCCAATCCTGAAACACTAATTCCTGAAAGGATTGACTCAAAGCCCAATATCACCTTTCCACTGTTTTGGCTTGGTCATTCAGAGGGCTCCTGGTCTAGTAAGAGGAAGCCTTGAAGTTAGAGGGGGGACACCATATTTTAATCTTTTTTTAAAACTTTTCTCCTCATCTCTTTTGGTGAAGCTTCTTTTTTAACTCTGGAAGAAATAAACTCCATATCAGCTTAGATGGAATGTTCCACCACAATGCTATAAGCCTTACTGTATATATATATATATATACAATAAAGTTGAGGCTGAATTTGCACTCCTTGCTACTGGGTGTGTTTGGTTTCTGTTTCTTTGAAAAAATACTGTAATTTAATAGTGCTAATCCCATCAGTTCTGAATTTGTTTGGAGCTCCTGAAACCTTTCCGGTTTTGAACTTCTATTAAAAAAGCCACTTAGAATCTGGCTAATTACTTAATTTCTACACCAGTGCTGTTGGTGCTGAGTGTCCTAATTAGTTGCTTTCCTGACTGGATTGTTTGTCTTTGTGGCATGGGGTGACAGGCTCTTATATAGGCTCATGTTTGCAACCTGAAAAGATGCTCTGTTTCCTATAAGCCATATCTTGACATTTACATGAAACCCATCAACTTCTAGTGGACTACCCTGGTTTTTGTTAGATCTAGGTTACACGTCCCATTCCTTCAGAATAGATCTCCTGAAAGATGCCATTGTGCCAAAAGTCATCACGCGTCTTCAGTGACATCTCTGAGGGATGTCTCTGTTCAAGCACTTTTTTACATTTTTCCCTCATGGAGATTGTCTCCCTTCTTCCTTCCCAGCCCACCCCTCCATTATGCCTTTGGTGCAACCTCTGAGCACGACGTATCATTATAGTAAACAGTTTTAGAATCAGTGTTTTCCTACAACTGCTAGGTGAACTTCTAAGGTTCAGATACTACTTGGAGTCAATCACTGTGGGAACAAGATGTGGAAATCAAACATTAACTGAATAAAAATGAAGGTTGTTCACTAGTGGCTGAAAATTCTTTGAAATGTACTTTGTGTAGGTAGGCTTGCAACTAGCCCTCCTTCCTTTTTTGACCAAAAAGGCTGGGATTTAGAAATGGAAGGGTGAAGTACATTTTACATTATCTAGTACTTGTTGCTGTGGCAACATAGATGCATAATTTTAAAGGCAAGCATTTTTTAGCCTTTGGGGTAGATAGCATTTTGTGTCTTTTTCCTATTTCAGATTGAGAAACGGGATTTATGTTTCATCAGATTTTTATAATTAGCATACATTCACTTGAAATATAATGTATGTTATGTTTGTAAAATGTATAATAATTTATAAATTAGTAAAAAGGGTGATTTTAAATTGCTCTGGGATGCCTTAAAAATGAAAGGTTTGCTATTGCAACAAAAATTATAATCTGTGTTACGAGGGCCTTGGTAAATAGTTTAATGCATTGGGAATTCTTGACAACAGATAGATGAAGACCTGCCACTTTAAAAACTCCCTTGCCTTAACCGCTTTCGAACTCCAGTAGTCAAAAGCTGTTAAGCTTTAAGTGCTCTGTCATATTTGTGGGCTTTTATAGCGAAGAGCAGAGCAGACAGCAGTGATGATGGAAAACGATGGTAGGTAGACTTAAAATACTATAAAGCATAGAGACAATTGTATGTAATGCCTGGAATTGAAACCTTTTTGAATGAAATGATCGGCCATATGTGCCACCCTTATGGACCCTGTGAGAAGAAGAAAAGAAATGTACCCTGTTGCTAACTGTGCATGAAATTGCAGTGTTAGAAGATATTGACCAGATGTTTCAATCTCAACAAATAGCTTGTTATGTGACTGAGTGAAAATCTCTCTGCTGCTTTGATCACATACACCTTAAAGGAAGAAGTAATTTAATAGAGGTTGTCCAAGTTCATCATTGTCAATAAACTTTGACTTGACCTTTGCCATCTGTTTTTGATACTGTTGCTGATAGAAGCTGATAGGCAGCTGTTTACAGTTTGTGCTATATCAATTCTGTGCTGCCAGACAATGAAAGAAGTCTCTCCACTTGGGGATTTTTTGCTGTCCTTCTGAGTGTGGGTGTATTCATTGAGACTGCACATCATTTAGCAGGGGAGTGTGGGTGACATATGCATGGGTTTTGAAAAGGAAGTTTTGTTTTAATGTTAAAGAGATGCAGAATCATACGTGAAATATCCTAGAAATGTCACTTTCCAACAGCATCAGCTTCACATATAGAATAGTACCTAAATACATATACAGTGTTTTACACTGGAGAATTTTAAGGTATTTTTAAATTGCTTATCAGTCTTTTCTATATCTATTTGAAGTGCTAATTCTTTACGAGTAGGCTGAGGTAGAGTAGGCTGAGGCATTGTTAGCAGCACTTTTACAGTTGTCCACTGAGTCTCTTACTATACCTGAGTATGATGTTCCGTTTTCATGTTGTTTATGTCCTCCTGTTCACGTCCGAACTCTACCGCTTCCGACCAGAGAGGAACAAGACTTTTTTATGTTGTACTTTACTTGCCACCTTTCATTATTTCACACCCAGTGTTCAAGAGGGATGTTAGTATCTTTGGAGTTCTTTTACTGATAAAGATACTCTTAATCCTTACTTCATACACAGCTTTGCAATATTGGCGATTTTTTTAATAAATAGTTGTATACACTGAAACAGCTGCAGAAGAGTCCCAAGTAAACCTGGAATTCTTTCTGTTGTGATGCCCTTCAAATGACTGTCATCTGTGGCAGTGAGAAGAGCTGGTGTGACCAACCCTGTTCTGTAGGTGTGTCATCTTTTACCTAGTTTTGGGAAGGGAGTGCGCAATTTTGGAGGAAAGGGAAGGACACATCAGATCAGACAATGGGGAAGCGGTTGATGTCTCAGGTTCTGCCCTTCAAATGGGAAAAGGACACAAGGCCAGCTGTGTCTCAGTTGTGTGCCTTGTAGGGCCTTGCAGGAGACGTTCTGCCTTCGGCCTCAGGTAACATAAATTGACCTTCAGAAGAGAGGCTGCAGCACTTCAGGTGTTTGAGGCAGAACTGTAGCATTATAAATACAGCATAAGAGTGTGATGGAATAAGGAATATTGGAATCAAGTGTTATTTAAAGGGTGCAGTAAAAAAGAGCATTTGCTTTTGGTCACATTGAAACTTTGGAATATGGCTACTACGTGTTTAATTACAGAAAATGTGCTTGTATTTCCTTGTACAGCAAGAAGCTTACAAACTAGACTAAAAATAAAACAGTGAACAAGCAGATGAAGAGCAATGATAAGAAATAGGAAATGGAATACAGAAGAATAGCAGCACTGAAAATAGTTATTTGGATTATAGAATTTTATTTTAAGAGGCAGTTTGTTAAATTTGTTGTTAAATGTAGAAGTGAATGAAGTACTGCTCCTGGGTGATTAATGTTTTGATAGATATCTTAATTTGAAAAGCCGTAGCAAAAAAGGCACTTGTGGCACCATGTTAAAACTAATGGATGTTCCTGTGCAGGGATTTGGATAGTACATGTTGAGCCAAATGCTGAAAAGATTTAGATATTGGTCTCAGTGCAAATCCTTAACTAGTCTTTTCCTTTAAAAAATATTATCACTTTTATCTCATTTGACTGGAAGTCGCTTGAGGGTGTTGTCATGCATTTTAACAATATCACTTCCTCGTGCAAGATTTGGCAGCTTCAGCTAATGGGGGAAGAATTACTGTGCAGGACATGGGGCTCCTTTTCACAAGCCTGCTTTTATAAAGATAAGCTTATTTTTTCCTTTTCCCATTTTTTTCTTATACGGCCATTATGTGATAATAGCTGTCGCAATGTTTAAAAATCAATCAATGAAAATAAGAAAAAGGAAAAAAATTTCAAAGGTATTTGAACAAACTGCTGTAGTAACTCATTTGCTTTCCAGGGTCTTGCTGCTGTAGTCTCGTAACAGTGATCCTGGAGTTGGGCGTACTGGGTCGGCTTGGGATGGAGTTAATTTTTCATAGCAGCCCATATGGTTCTCTGTTTTAGTTTTGTCACCAAAACAGTGTTATTAACACAGCAGTGTTTTAGCTATTGCTGAACAGTGCTTGCACAGCATCAAGGCCTTCTCTGTTTTTTCACTCTGCTGCCCCCACAGCGAGTGGACTGCGTAGAGGGAAAGAGGTTGGGAAGGGACACGGTCAGGACAGCTGACCAAGGAGATAATCCAGGGCACGTAGAGTATGGCAATAAAACTGGAAGGGAGGGGGACTTATGTTAAGAAGCCATGGCTCAGAGACTGGCTTGGCATCAATCTGCTNTCAAAGGTATTTGAACAAACTGCTGTAGTAACTCATTTGCTTTCCAGGGTCTTGCTGCTGTAGTCTCGTAACAGTGATCCTGGAGTTGGGCGTACTGGGTCGGCTTGGGATGGAGTTAATTTTTCATAGCAGCCCATATGGTTCTCTGTTTTAGTTTTGTCACCAAAACAGTGTTATTAACACAGCAGTGTTTTAGCTATTGCTGAACAGTGCTTGCACAGCATCAAGGCCTTCTCTGTTTTTTCACTCTGCTGCCCCCACAGCGAGTGGACTGCGTAGAGGGAAAGAGGTTGGGAAGGGACACGGTCAGGACAGCTGACCAAGGAGATAATCCAGGGCACGTAGAGTATGGCAATAAAACTGGAAGGGAGGGGGACTTATGTTAAGAAGCCATGGCTCAGAGACTGGCTTGGCATCAATCTGCTGATGGAAGGTGGTGAATGAATGTCTCTGCATCATTTCTTCTTGAGCCTTGCGGTTTTTTCCTCACTGTTGCACATCTAATTCTCTCCTTTATCGCTCAAGGAGGGAGGATTGAGAGACTTGACTGGGTGGAGGCTTAACTCTGGCTGGGGCTACCCCACCATGGTAGGGATTTTAAATGGTGTGATATGTGTAATGGTAACAGAATATTGCATTCCATTCGAGCCTGAGGTGTATCATGTCATACACAAGAAATGAGTGAGCACTGTTCACTTGGAACAGTGACACTGTCTTTTTTTTGCACATTGAAAGAACTGTTTTGCATATTGTCAGTTTTTTGTGTTTTTAAGATACATGATTTGATTTTTGATCCCACGTTTTCTCATTTTATATGGCCATCTAAGATGAGTTGTGATTTAATTTCCTTTAACATCTAAAATATTCCTAAAAATATTCCAAAGGGGTTTTAATGGACTGTGTATATATTGGTGATTGGACATAACTGGTGAGGGGCACAACAGACAGGTAAAACCTTTTGAGAAGTATATGGACTCATTCTAAAATTGAGAACATAAAAATAAGAGATGCTCCATTCCTGTTTTGATTTACTAAAAAGAACACTTCATGAGTAGTTGCTCACATTGTTTAGTTTAGATTTCAGCAGGCATGTTAAATCTTAGCTAATTTTAGGTCCTTGGAGTCCTCTCCTCTGTGAACTGCAATTTAAAATAAGATCAGATTTGACAGGTCATGCAGAGAAGAGTCCAGCTTCAAATAACGCACTTCAGATGCACTTCAGATGTCTGTATTCAGTGTTAATGAGTTTTGAAGATCCTTCACTGTGAAGGGGCATAATGCTTCCTGTTGTGTTGTCAGTTCCTAGGCATTTAGGATTCAAGTCCACAGCTGAAAACGCCTATGTGCAGAAGGTATGTCAGTCTAAGCAAAGCTTTGGATGCTTTGGCGTTGTTAGTTTAAGATGACTGACAGATGTGGAAATGCACTACTGGCTGCCACTTAAAAAATGAATTCAGGAGCTCAGACAGAGAACAATGTGGCTGTGAGTGTCTTCATCAGCCTCCTTGTTCCAGTTATCAGTGTTGTCCAGTTAATGGTGGCACTTACATCAAAGCAGAGTTTGAGTAAAATGAAATAATTTCTGAAGGATCTTTGTTGTAGACAGAAGGCTATAACGCTGTTTTAAGATTCATCNNNNTTCTTTTTTAAGTCTTATGGTAATGTGTGCTGAGACCCAGCAGTAGCAAACTCTCCTTTTGCAGGCAAAGTGTCCTTGAAACTGAAGACAGTGAGGTAAATTAGTGGGGTCCTCCTCTGCAGTGAACTTTGCAGGAACAGCAAAGCAAAGCTTTGAATGCAGATCAAGTGTTGTGATAGGGGATACTGAACTCTGCTCCTGTGGCAGAAGCGTGGCATTCTCAAGCTAAATAGGATAAGCCTGGGAAATTCAACTTGAAGAACTTTCTCCTTCTCTAATTGTATAAGGCCACTGATTTTCTTTCACATAATATGAAGGGGCTTCTTTTTCTTTTTTCTTTTTTCTTTTTTTTTGGGCGGGGGGGATTGGTTCTCAAAAGACAGCACTGAGTATCTAATCAAAGTCAAGTCACTTCTAGTATTAGAAATGCTTCTAGGAGTGCTCTTCTGTAACTCAGAAGAAAGGAGAAAGGTTGTTTCCAAAAGCCGTTTTCTAATCAGACAAAAGTGGGAAATAGGTGTACCACATCTTCAAGTCTGAGGATGTGAAAGAGTGGGACATAGTTCACTCCAAGCAGTCTCACAGAGTCACAATTGAGACTTCAGAAGCTTTTCTCGTTACCAAGTTTTCTTGGCATCTCAACGTCTTGCAAGAAAAGATGGTGCTGTTCTCTGCAATTACCACCCACTCCCTGGAACACAAAGGTTCTTACACTTCTCTGATAGCTAAAGCTTGCCAGAGAGTTCATCCTGTTCAACTCTGATCATCAAAAACCCCATGAACAGATAGTCCTGCTACTGTGAGCCCAAGATAGCCTCATGAAAATAAGGAGAGAAGTATTTTGTCACCCTCTAGTGTGTCTTGGAGCAGCCGGGGTGCTGGCTTCTTTTGCAAGTGCTGGCATCAGTATTTGATCGTAAGAAATAATGTGTCTGTAGGGATATGGTAACCTGATATTAGATTATGCTTATTTTGAAATCAGCTGAATTTTAAGACACAGTTGTGCTAAAGGCAAGGCATAAATATAAAAAATACTAAAATTAAAGTTCGCTTTGTGTTCATCAGAGTGCATACGACAAAAATGTGAGGAAAATGCAATCTGTTTGACTCAAGAGAACATCTGAAAGGTGCTCTACTTCCCGTGCTCCTTTCTCTGTCACAGATGTTTATGCTAACTGAAAAGGTCAGGGCCTGTCCTTGTGTGTACCTGATGTCCAAGCTGTGTTGACAGAAGAAAACTTCAGAGCAGAGAAACACATTAGATTTCATAAACCACTCCTTGAGTTTCCTTTGTGGTATCCCACTCCTGAGGCTGTCTTGTTGTTTCATGATAAGTTCCTACTTTTGACACTTCTGTCTTTGGTCCATTAGCAGCCTCAAATTCCCTTGGGTGCTGGTGAGGATTCATGGTGTGGCCAGGTGCCAACCTCTCCTGACCAGACTGTCAATGCAGTTTGTTAGTAGCTGCCTCTCTGCCTAGACAAACCCTGGATAATTAACTCATTATGCTGATTCCCGCTGAGCTGGGTCATTTTCTGTTTCTGTCTAGAGTCTTTTTCATTCAATTAAATCTTGTATTTCACATAAATCTATAAAACTCATTTTCAGTTTATATAACCATATACCTGGCATTAATGTGTGCAGGTTGTTATTGGCCTTCATATGATCTTGGCTGTAATGCTGCATGGCTGCTTCACAATGATAAACATCTTGTGGTGGCTGACACCCATTTGGAGTGTTTTGGCCAAAGAGTCACTAGTAACAGCAGCATGTGAAGTAGCCCATAGAAGCCTTTTTTTCATAGCAGGTTATTCAAACTTAAAATCCAGTTCTGGGTCAAATTAAAAAAGAAATCCTCAAGTGTCTGCCTTGAAGAGCCTCTCACGTATGCAAAAAATGCCTGCTGTGGCTCATTCCACGAGGTGCAACTTCAGTGGTGTACCACGGAAATACTTAAATCGTTCGGTTTCATCAAGTTTGAAATGTAATGTGATGTCTGCTTTTGCCCTTACTGACATGTAGCCTTTTAGCTGAGGAAAGGAGAACCAACTTAGAGGAGTTCTCCAACTGACGGTACCTCACCAGCATTGTTGCGGGAATAAGAGCAGATCGTGCCAAGGGGTGTTGGTAGCTGGAGATCTGTGATGAGAGGATCTTTGTGGAAACGCTGCTGAACTACTTTCCCATCTTCCTCATTGTTGCTTAACTCAAATGCTTACTCAAATGAAAATAGTACCTACATAGTGGGAATATCCTCTCACCATATAATACCTAATAATATCATGTTTTAAAAAATCAGGAATATGAGTAGAACTGCCAGTGGAAGAAGTGGTCTGTGCCACATACAGGGATTCATCTGAGGAAAGTCTGGATTGTGACTTTTGATTCTCAAGTATAACTTGACTTATATTTAAAATCAGGATTGTGACAGCTTATATATGGCATGTATCACATCTGAATTTAGACTGAGCTGCTGCCAATAGCCAAAACTGTGATACTTGAATGGGACTTCTTTTTTCAGAGATCTATGTGAAATATTAGTTACTACTGCTCCAAATGTTGTTAGACTTATATAAAAAATAACATCACTTGGTAAAACGTTGTAAGCCTAAGGTACGGTGTGAAGTCTTACGTCTTTTGAAGATTTTTTTGGGGTTGATTCTTTGATAAATGTTGTTCATAGTGATCTCTATTAATTCTTATTTGTGACAGTAAAGCATGCTTGCACGGGGCACAAGGCTTCAGGTGCTTCCGTTCTCACCCGTGTGGAAATTTGTTCCATATTTGCTTACAGTTTGTCACAGCAGTTTTCGTCTTTTTAAATAATCTGTTCCACTTAATCATACCTCCAAATATAAAGGATTATTGTTCCTGAGACATCCTAAATGAACACTGTGCAAATGTCTATTATGTATGTGCAAAGGTGTGTCAAATTCAAGGATATAATTGATATCCTTGTATGAAATGTATTAATTCTCTTATTAGGGGTTCTCTTAATTTCCATTAGAGTGGTATGGAATAGATAAGCAGAGTGTATGTAGCGTTCATTTCATGAGTGAGAGATTTAACGCTGCCATCATCTGATGATAAATTATTTTTTTTGTCCTTAAACTTTATTCAAAATTGTTGCAAGAAAGAGACCTTGCAAGTTTTGTCCACCTTTGTCTTATTAATGGAGACATTACATGACTAAAGATTTTTTTTTGCTCTCTTCCTTCTGGAGCTGGTAGTAATAAAGATGTGACTAAGTGTGTATTTGCAACTTGGTTGCTTGACCTTTCTACAACCCACAGCTACCACTAATGCTGCTTTGTAATGGAGACATTATCATTTATTTAAATCTTGATTAGGAAACAATTATAAGTGGGGTTTTAGTATAGCAGAAAATTGCTGTAGCCTTTAATTCATACTATAGATGGAGTGGATAAGCTTTCTGACTGTAATTAGAGTGAATTATAATGACTTCAGTTGGCTGACTCACCACCAGCAGAGTAGGGCCTATGATTGTTTCTTCACATTTATTTTTTTAATTCACTCTTGATTTCACATTGCTGATAAATACTATTTTTTAACTTCGCACAAAATGAAGTTACATTTACAGACGAATGATACATTTTTTATTCATAAAAGAGGAGCTTTATGAAATAACCGGGCACCTTAGCAACACTGTGCAGCTACTCTCTTTCTTTACAATTCAAGTGACAGAACTGCTCGTAATAAAGTTGGAGATAAGATACTTTCATGTGTGGTTTAACAATGTAAAAAGGGAGCATTTCCTTTTTTGCATGCAATTAAATGGTAGACACAAATGGTTATTTTCAGTACCACTTAGGTTTTATATATATTATGAACGTTGCATAATGTTGCTTAGG
>VZTA01026853.1:2798-272041 GCA_013398855.1 Mohoua ochrocephala
GCTAAAAGCGTAAAAGGAAAAATACAAAAGCATTCCTTTGGCAATAATTCTGATATTTCCAGACTTATTTCAACTGATAGAATAATTTTCCAAATGTTTCTATCAGCAAGAAATAGCCATCTCTGAAGCAAAATAAATAGCAATGTTGTTTTCACCAAAAGAAAGGTATTGAAGTAAGAGCAGTGATAGCCTTTTGATCTGGTTCAAGTTTTTTCAGGCAAGTAAAGCATGAGAATGTAGTCAGCAGGTTAAGTTTCTCTTACAGCATTATCACAAGACAAGAAATGATTTTAAATAAGGCTGGTATTTATTAAATCTGAAAGATATTAGATTGGATTCTTGGAAAATGAACAATTTTTCTTTTCCTTTGAAGCTTTCAAATCCTTTAATGTGGGGGCACACATACTTGAAAACATCTTCAAGGTGATTTCTGTCACTCATAAATCTTGCCTTTCATTTTGCAGCTTTCCTCCAGCTCCCTCAACTCACACACATAAACACATGTATCTTTTAAAAGAAGTAAGTTTCTCGTGATCAAAATAGATCACAAACTGTGGAAGACAACTGGTGTTTTTACTTCATGTAGGAAGGTCAAAGCCACAGGAGAACTGACCTAAGGAAAAAAAATTGCAAATGTTTGCCTGTAAGAGAAGGTTATTCTTGGTGTGTGGTCTGTGTAAGACTTGTAGACCAGGAAACACAACCACTATAGATAACATAGGTAAGATTGGAATCAAAGGAGAAATGTTATGGAGGAAGGATTTTCTTCATTTGAAGACGTGACACTGACATATTATTGAAAAGAACTTTCAAAGAACACCTAGTAGTATTTTGCATACATTTCTCACCTAAGTTTGTTTAGCTGCTAGAGGGAAGTTTAGAATGAGTGACTACTTAAAATGCCACTTTTATTTTCTTTTGTTTTTAAATAGGCTGTGTGAAAGTATTCCTTTTGATCACTTCTAGATTTAATATATTGATCACAACCTTATCAATGAGATCTTTTTCTCCTCTGAGTAAACCTTAAATATTGACTTTTGCTGACTAGGAAGGATTGATGCCACTTTTTTAGAAAGGAGAAATACTTTAAATTCTGTCAACATAAAATAGAGAGAAAAAGATATTCTGAAAGGAAGGCCTATCTCTTGGTATCTGTGTGCACTAATTCAGTGTGAATTTCTATATCTACCCTGGGAAATTTGTGCTTCTGATTTAAAAAGAAATAAAATAATGTAAAAGAAAATCCCTGTATTGGCTTTTCACATATAATTATCAACCAAAATATGTCTTTTGAGTCTCTTGAGGGTCAACCTATGTTCTCTTAATATATCTGAATGTCCCCTATTATTATTATTTAGATAGCTACAAATGAGTAATCTGTGACTCCAAAGCCAGTTTGGTCAGGGAACATTTATGTCCTCTTATTTTCATAAGAATTCTTTGCTTTTTATTGTACCATTCTTTTTAATGTAGACTAAGCTTCAGTGGCTGTGTGAGGAGGTAAAGGAAAGAGAAAGTAAGGAAAAAAAGCTGCGATGCTACTTGCTGCAAAGCCGAGAACAGCTCAAGCACTTTACACAGATAAAGGAGACTGAACATCAGTCTCTCTTTAAACAGATAAAAAACCAAGAAAAACTTTTGGAAGAAGTTCACAGAGAAAAAAGAGGTATGTTACTGGTTCAATTTTTGTTAATAAAAGGGAGAAGGAATTAAAAATTCTATTAATTATAATTTCTATGGCACATTCAGATGTATTTTATCAACTAGTTATTGCAAACTGCAATGTGCTAGGGATAACCAAGAAAAATGTTAGGTTGGTGGGTTTTTGTTTTCCCTCACTGACAAAAAAAGGCAAATGCAATCAACTGTGTTTGAACTCAGCACAGTGGCTGAATAAAGCAAGAGTTTACATCATGCACAGTGGATACAGAAATTATTTTCCAGCTGTACCATCTGGGACATTGCACGACCCGGGCAAAAAGGGATTATACCAGAGTCTGAGGCAGTCTGAGTTAGACTGCTATTTCCATAGCTCACTATGTTGTGGTACGATCTCTCATTGTATTCTGTTCCCTCAGTTCTGAAAGAAAGGTGTCACCTTTTAGGTTCTCTTCAGAAATCTTGTTCCAGCCTTTATTCAGGACTCCATACTGATATAACTGGACAGAATAAGTATTCTCTTTAATTATTTTGTTAGTTGTCACTTTGTGCTGATTGATGCAGACTCAGGTAAGAGTAACCTTTTAGTAAGTGCAGTTATAGCTTCTAGTGTCTGACTTATTATTGAAAATGTTTTGTGACATGTAGCAAAACCAAAACTGCCTGGTTTTGGCTAGAACAAAGTTAATTCTCTTCCTAGTAGCTGAAACATGCTGTGTTTTGGATTTAATATGATAGTAATGTTGATAACACACTGATAATTTAGTTGTTACACCCCAAGTCAAGGACTTTTCCATTTTCCATGCTCTGGTAGTGAGCAGGTGCACAAATAGCTGCAAGGGAGCATGGCCAGGCCAGGGGAACTGGCCAGAGGGATATTCTGTATATTAGAACATTAGTCCCAGTATATAAACACAGGGGAGTTGTCTGGGAGGAGCCAATTGTGGCTTCAGAAGGGGCTGGATTTCACTCTGTGGAGAGCAGTGGTGTTCTACATCACTTGGGGGTTTTTTGGTTTTTATTTCTTTCTTTTTTGTTGTTTCCTTTTTCTTTTTTATTAAAAAAATTTATTATTTTATTTTTTCGATTCTTAAACTGTTTTTGTCTAATCCCACAGGATTTAGCTTCTTACTGATTCTCCTCTCCGTTTCACCAACAGGGTGTGTGTATGTGAGCAAGTGTCTGTATGGTGCTTAAGTTGCCAGCTGGGGTTAAACCACCACCACAACAGCAATAACAGATAAAAACATTCTTGTAAATATTTTATAGAACAATGCAGATTATTTGTTCTAAAAGAATTGTAAGATTCTGTCAAAATTTTCTTCCTCCACTTACAAAGAACTTGGAAAGAGAACATGCTTTGATCTTTCAAGCTTGAATGTTTCTATTGCTATCCTTCATTTGTTAAGAAAGATGGCACACAGACCCTGATATGACTTTAATAGTGCTTTAGTGGTTTTATATTTGAATAACTATCTGCAAAGATGATCTCCCTGAAGCCTTATTTGCCTTTTTAATGCAAGTGCATAGGAAATAAAGCAAACCTTACTTAGTTCTCAATTCTGTTGTACTTATTTGGTTTAGCCTTTGTGGAACAATTCACAGCCTGCATTTAAATTTCAAGCTGTAAGTCAAGTTATTATGGGCAATTATTAAACTGAAAAGAGTGGTAAGAGGTACTGCTGTTAACTGAACCCAAAATAGTGTGTAATCTTATACCTTCTATTTATAAGGGCCATTTCTTTTTTCCCTCCAAGTGTGCTCAGTTCCAGTTGTTACTTCACATACTACAACTTATGCAGTTTTAAGTAAATGATGTTCTCTGTCTTCTCTAGAGGTGGATGCTGGTTAAAAGCAGGTAAGAGAAAGGAAGTAACTGTTAAATAGTTGTTAATGTTTTCTGTGTGGCAGAAAACAGTAAACGTTCTTTAAAATTCCACTAAATAAGGGATGAGAAATAGGATTTGCAAAAAGGTGACACAGTGCCAACAATGCAGGCCAGCGTTGGGTTTAAAGTCTGGGATGAGGATACACGCACAGGATCTGAGGATCCAGAGCCACATGGGTATGAAGTTAGCAACAGAGGAAGATAGGTAATTTTGACTGCTGTTAGTGGATTTTCCCAAAATATCCTCCTTGCTGTCTTCACTTAAAAACATGCATAAAACATTAATTTTTGTTTTGAATTTTATTTCTGATTTAAGTAATGGTAATTTACTGTTTTATGGGGAAATTATTTATATTTATATACACGATTAAGAATAGTCTTCATGTCTGTAAATTTATGATTCACTTTGTCACGTTCCAGTTTGATTAGATCTGACAGTCAGCAGTTTTGTGCACACAGATGAAGTTACCATGATTTGGCTCAGTACCAGTGTATTTCTTTAGCTTTAGCCCTGTGATGTCACAGCCCTTCCAGCAGTGCCTCTGCTTCTCTTAATAGTATTCAAGACTTTTTTCATTCAGTAAATGTTCATTCTAATTCAAGATAGGGAAATAAAATACATCTGAGCCCAACTTCCTGGTATGTCATTAATTTGATAAGATAGTTGGTTGTTATTCAGTAACTGATAGATGTAACAGAAGCAACAGTGTGGCTGTCACCTGTGTGGTGTTCAGCGTGGGACTGTGCAGGGAAGTACTGATGTGGTGGTTAAGTATAAAGAACTATAAATTCAGGTAAGGAATGTGCTTCTCTGAGTGACAAGTTGGTACTGTTTCAGAGAGATTGGTCTGTAGACTCACTTTCCTTCGTGAGTGGGCTTAGTATGAAGAGTAGGAATATGATAATAAAAATTGGAGCCTTAAAAAAAATCTGGCTTTTTCAGTACGCAAAATGCAATAGCATTGGAATAGTTTAATTTCATTTACCTGATGGCAGGAAAGGAAATAGAATGTATTATCTATTTTTACTGCTTTTAAACCAATTTTGAATTTGAAGCCAGAGTCAGAAGTTCATAATAATATTTACAAACACTGAACAAAATTTTAAGAGCTTTCTATTAGTGCACCAATAGGCAGGTTGACTTGGTATTCAATATAATTTTCTTGTGCCGCTAATTAAATGACAGAGCATGTGACAGTGTATGCAAGAATAATGGAGCTACAATCTCCACATGAATATAATTGGTTTGTTTTACAGTCATGTCAACTTAGATTGTTCTTTTTAATTTGAAAATTGTGACCTTCATTACACCAAATCAGGTTTTTTTTAGAAGTTGTAGAAGATAGAGAAATAATAGAGTGTATATCTGTTAATGTGAGTTTTGAGTACTGTTGTTCATCAAGTGATACATTTAAATGTTTAAAAAGGGTTTTTTTTTTTTAAAACAAAGGTTGCAAGACAAAAACTGACTGCTTTTATATCTCGAACAAATACTCTTACATACTGCATGAAAAGCCCAGCCTTGATTATGATGCAAGTAGTAGAATGTAAACATGTAAATAGTTTAATGGATCAACGACTGAAACATGAAAATTGGAAAAGCTGCTTTCCCAGAGGGAAAAAAGAAAACACAGCTAAAAGCATAAAAAAGGTGTTAAGCCAAAAGGAGAAAGCAATCCATCAAAATGATAAAAAAGTTCAATTAATGATACAGAATACTGGTTGGCTTTTGTTTCTTAAACATAAAAAATGCAAGTACTTACACAATACTAAGGCACCCAGTAATGAAATTATGGGCAAATCCCAGGTGCCGGAATAAAGCAAATGAAGGCAGAATATATTTAACTGATAAAGAAAGCCCTTCACCTTTTTTTTTTTTCTTTTTAAACACCAACGTGTCCTTGACAGTATTGCTAAATTAAGTGGATATTCAATCAAATTTGATCGAATGGATGAAAGTATTTTCTTCTGCGTTTGGAATGATGCAGATTTTAGATGGAGCATTTTGTCAGATTCTGTGAATAACCATGAATTTCCATGGGTGTGGTTGACTGTCCCCACTGACACAAACCACTTGTCTGAGTACCTGATATAGTCTGAAAATACTCCATTAATTTAAATTCACATTTATCAAAATTATGAAAATGAGACAGAAAAATTAAATTCTCAATAAATTGATTTGTTAATTCCCTTTCTGTGGATCTGATAACGTAGTTTACTCATGGGGTTTTTTTGGGAAAAAGAATAAAAATAGAGATTTATCCTACTTACCAAAAGTAGGTAGGATAAATATTTAAACTGCTTTGTTGATGAACATGTTTAAGGAAGTTTTATTAGCCTAAATAGGCGTACTAAAACTTTTAACTATGGGGGGTTTTTTGTCTTTTCCCTTCACCAAAGCATTTGTAAATACCTAGGATATTGTAGGCTTTTGAATCCTCTTTATGAATCTCTGTAGATGTGTTAACATTATCACAGTGGTACCTGTGGTGGTATAAACTGGCTGTCCATGTGGGATAATCCTGAAAAATACAAGTAAGCTAACATAAAGATTCATAAGTGAGAGAATAGAGAATGAAGCAAAATACAGTTGTGAAGCACAGAGTTCCAGGATTGTTTACAGAGCAGCAGAAGTTTCATAGTTATCTGGTGATGCTTCAAGATCAGCTACATTTGTCTTCCGTTCTTGATGAGAGTATCTATCATGCTGGAGAGTTTAGAAATTCAGAAGTCTAGCAATATTTCTAAATACAGAAGAACTGGAGAGCATGTGAGTTCTGATTTCAGGTTTGTGGATTTGTACTTTGGATACAGTTCACTACTTAACAAGATATTTTTCTAGCATGCTACGCAATGGGATATTTCAGTAAACAACAACTTGGATTCCATTTTTCCTCTTAGAGTGATTTTGGTCTCACAATCAAATTTATTTCAATAGCATTACATTAGGTATTCAATCTGTTAGCAAAATGGACAAAAGTCTGAGGAAATGAAATGCATGAGTTCCAGTTTCTTCACTAAGCTTCATGTGCGTTCTGGAGTCACTGAGCATGTCAAGGTGTTCTTAAAATCAATTTAAAAATTAGTTAACAAGGATTTTATTTTTATTATCTTTTTAATGCCATTGTCAGGAATTGTACCCAAGACCTAGCACAAATTTCTTTCATTTATTGGATTTCTATATGGTCTAGCCAGACTGTGTAGTCTGAAAAGTTCATCATTCGAATCAGTGAAAGTCTATATTTGATCCTGGCTGCACCCATTGGTCTTGTAAGCTCAGATTTGCTCTTAATTGCCTTTCCAAGAAAATCTTGGAATATATTGACATTTATATAAGCTAGACATAATGTGTTATATAGTGGTGGACATGAAGTCTGCAAAGTTATTTTGTTTGAGGACAATATACTGCTACTTCAGAGAAGACACGGGTAGTCAACAAATAAATGTTTAGCAAAATAAGGCCTGACATATTTGGCAAGGCTGTATCTGTTCTTTTATTAATGAAACAATGTTAGTAAGGCTGTAGTGATGTAAGAAGAGCAGTTGCTCCTGTTTACAGACTGATTTAATTTATCTCAAAATATTCTGCAAATACTATTTTACACGGCGTCGCAGGTGATGCAGGACATGTTCTGTACCAGTTCTCACTGGCTACTGAGATAGTACTCTGTAATCACACTTTAATTATTACATATTTAGAATTTCTCTTATATAGGTTATACTGCTAAGTAAAGCTTAAGAAGGTAACAATTCTAGTCCTGAGCTATGATAGACTGATGTTAGATGCTTTTGTCACAAGCACAAACCTGTACTGGGCAAGTCTGTGGTGTTTGTCTTTATGCATAAAGTTTATCAGTCATGCATTTATCATTGTGCATTGCCTCAGATTTGAGGATACAAAGATCAAATTTTGAAAGACTTACATTTTAGCTGGTTTTAGTGATGATGTCATCTCTGTGAATCATACAGTTACCTCTAGTGTCATCACTTGTGATGAAAACAAGTACAAAGATTTTGGCAAGTGATTCCTGAAGCAAGACATCAGTTTATTTTAATTTCTTTTTTTTTCTGTTAGGTTCAGTCAGGATTATCTGTTATTCAGCTGCTGTGGATAATGTAGACTCAAAAGAGCCTGTTATATTAAAGTAGATTAAAAATGTAGGTAAAACTCTGCTTTGACAAAACCTAATCTTTCAAATTATATTCCTGTTTTTTTCTACTTTAAAGTCAGTAAGTCCAATTTTTGTTTGAGTCAGGAGCACTAAAGGAGAAAGAACAAAAATTTAAAATAAAAGACAGTGTACATTGAGTGCAAATACACTGACACTGAGCAATCTCTGTTATTAAACTGAGGAAAAGTATGAAATTGGGAACCAGTGAAAATCAAAATAGTCTAAAATCTTTCTATTATGACCTCTTATGTGTCATTTAATAGTAAAGTACATATGCTGTTTTGAAGACAACTTTGATTCTGCCCTTTCAGCTTTGTTTCTTTCTTTTTTATTAATTTTCTTTTTCTCATATATTGCATGATATTGCCCTTGTTTGAACAAGAGTCCTTTCTGTGGCAACAAGAAACATCACAAGGTATTTTCAGGTCATCTTTTATTGAACAGTGAATGGGAGCATCAAGTAGAGAGAACACTCTTTTAAGCATACATACAGGAAGGAATCTGAAGGATTTCAGAGAAACTCCTCATAGTACTTGGTTTTCATAGTGACCTTCAAAATGCATAAAGTTGAAATATCATTACTATTAAAATAATTTATTTCTTCTTAATAGTGTTCTTGCCCTTTAAATAATGCTTGGTTTTTTTAATGTGATGGGGGAAGGAGGAGGGAGGACTTCTAAGTTATTTTAAACTTTGCCAAAATGAACCTGCGTTCAGAGTCTGAGAAGAATGGAAATAAACCCAAATCATTTGGAAATCTTACCCTCTGGAATTTTTTTAATTGGAAAACTAGAAATCTCCGACTGGACATGCATTGCTGTAATTATCTAGTATTTTTCTGGAGCCGTTTTCATTTGACATTATCTTTTTATGCACTCATAAAAATATGGCTGCCATTGTGGAAAAGAGAAGGTAAGAGATGGGATCGAACTGTAGCTAAGATGTTTTCAAGACTTCCTTTGATTTCTTTTTTCTTTCTGAATCACATACTTTAGATGATTATCTGAAACTTATGTACAGATTTTTAGATTGGAAAGCATGATGAGTCCTCTAAATTGCTGAGTTTGTACTGCTCACTAACAGTAAGAGACTAAATTTGTTAGTTTTACTTCTTGGTTTACCTGCACATACCGGAAACTAAATCAAAATTAACAAGAGTAACCTGGGGGATGGGGATTCAGTGTATATTAAATAGTTAAAATGTATTATTTAATCTTTTCTTCCTTTTGTGAATGATGACTTTTTTACTTACACCAAGCTAAACTAACTGGTATTCTATGAACTAGTGAGTTTTCTTGGGTTTTTTTACAGCTGTTGAAATGATGGCATAGGACTATTTATAAGCACAATTACAGCTTGACAGTGGTTTAACACTATATAATAAAGAGAATCTTGTAATCAACTGTACAACTTTATCAGGACTCCTTGAATTAATATGAAAGGTGCTGTCATGCTTTCAGGTTATGTACTGTGTTTCTATACCAAACTGATATCACCAATTTACAGCTATTAAATTTAAAAAAACCTAACCAAAAACTACCCCCAACACAGACACTTCCACACTTGTCTTGAATTCAATATTTTCCTGAGAAGTATGTAACAGAAACATGTTATCTGTCATTTAGTCTTTTTTAGGTAACAGTGACATCCTGAAGAAACTCTTTAATATTTGATAAGATCCAGTTTAATTAAATAATATACTGTCTTATAGGAAATAAAACTGACCCAAGGGTTCTATGTTCCTCTCCTATTGTACCTATTCCCTTGGTCAAAGCCATCTTAGACTAAAATACAGATGAATCATGTTGGAAATTTGAACAGAAATGGAAAAAAATGCTAAAATTTAGTATAGTAAAGTTCTTGAAATTAAAGAAGTATTTAAAGTCTTGCATCTTGCTCTATCAGATTCAATATCTTTCAAAGTTAGAGCTTGTGTAATGGTTTTGCCTAGAATTTTTCAGGCTGTAATAGAATATGTTTTTCAGTGTAGTTCATTGCTATGTTAATAGCTTTTATATCCTTTCAGCTGACATGCTATTTAAAATCCTTTTTTTTTTCCCCAAAGTGTGTCCTAATGATATTGTGTATTTGGAGAATTGAAGTTTAAGTCCTATGTCAGTACCAAAAAATTCCTCACTTTGAGAAGAGCTTCAATCATCAGCAAAACCAATTCTTAATGTTGACTGTGCACAACAAAATAATTTTAATTACAGAATATACATTATAAGTGAATTCTTCAAAAAAAGGAAATCTAGCTGGTTTTGGGTTTTTCTATATAAAGATTAAATAAGTGATATTTAATCTGTTTGCACATTTTTTCCTTCTAGTGGCTTAAATATGACAAATTCCTAGGTTGAATATTTACTCTGTTCAAGCATGTTCAAGGTAACAACTGTCTGTATCTAACACCTTTTTTTCCTTCTTGGTTTTGGTTTAAGAAAATGGGAACTGTGATTGGTACTTTTGAATGCTTTACATATTTTGTAGTTAAAAGGGAAAAACCTTAAAAATGTTTTAGAGCCAAACAAGACCAGCAAATTAACTACACAGTTCCTGCAGCATGAGTGATTAGAACAATAAGCTACTAATTGTTTTTACTAAATAACAAGTCCTTCCATGTAGTTTTTTAAAAATTCACATGTAATAATGGCACATATGTCTGAATCTTTAGAGTGGGCAGAGTCACAGTATTTTTCTTGCGTGCATCTATTATGTCTCTTGGATAAAGTCGTAACATAGTCAAGGGCATGATTTGGATACTTCTGCCTATTTTAAAGGATTTGCCTTGCAGGTTATTAAGCACTCTTAGTAAACGTTGTTGTAAAGTTTTATTTTTTTGCTAAAACAGATACGGTATCTGAATCATAAAGAGTATGTGCTTGCTCCTGGTTAAGTAAAAAAAAAAAAAGAGAGAATTGAGCTTGGTCTCCTATTCCTCAGCTGGGTTTCTTAATTCTACACCACCTTTCTCCCCTGAGAACTATTTTTTAAAATACACATGTTCATATTGCAGTACTTATTTTTGAGTATTTGAGCACTACGTTTGTGCAACATTATATATTTCCTGTATGTAAATCTCTGTTTAGTGGAAAACATTTAAACGTAAAATTTGTCAACTTAATTTTTGTTTCACAATTCTAACACATATGATTTTGTTGTGGATATTTTGTTTGTTTGGTTGTTTTTTTTTTTAGTACACCTGGTAAATTGAGATGCCTACCACTGGAGAAAGAAACTAAGTGCAAACCCAAGAAAACACATCCATTGAAATATATATGTATGTTCTTCATGCTTATGTACATACTGCATCAATGCTGTACGTACTTCAGCTGCCAGGACAAAAATTTTGTCTTCCTGGTTTTAGTTACATTTGATGACTCGGCCATAAAACATTACTTTCTTGATTGGATTGAAGTTCAAGGAGCAACATTTTCTGAAAATAATGCTTGAATGTTGTCTGTATGGAAAACTGCTTCTACTTGCAAAATCCAATGATCAGACAGTATACCATTCCTTGCAAGACACTATATAAAATTAAAAAATCCTAGTGAAATAATTTTGTTCTAATGTGACGTGCTTAAAATCCATGGAGCACGTTTTCATTAAGGAAGAGCTCAAAAGGACAGGATTAAGTAAGGACACTATTGAGTATAGTGCAATGATCTTATAGCTATTTGGTGATCCATAGTTTCCCTATTGAGTTCTTGATGAATATTATAAACCAGTTTATTTTTTAGCAGGAGCATATTTAAATTGGCAGAGAACTTGGTTTTTCAGATGCCTTGCTTCTGTCAAGCCGTGAGACATGTCATGGAACTTGAGAGGAAGTCTGCTTTGCATAGCTTCATATTATCCTCATGTCTGAGGAAGAAGGGACTTTCTTCTCCAATCTGGGAATGTTGAGCTGATGCTTCTCAAGTGTTTTAAAGGGATTTATAAGTATGTTGGGCTATGTTTTATTAAAGTGGCTTCTTAAGTCAGAGTGGAATGTGAATATTCTACTATATATGTTCTTATTCTCATAAAAGCTGAAGAAGTATTAATCCTTCATTCTTGGTCAATGAGACTTATCTACACAGACTGGTTTAATGAGTTTGTACCATGGTCTGTATGTATAACAGTGAAACACATGATGCTAGAAAATAAGCAACAGAGTTGGAGAAGATCTGAACTTTAGGGTTGGAATGTTTCTAACTTGTTGCAAAAACATTTCAAATTTGAAAATACAAAAATACTCTTTCCAATATATGTATCTTATATACAATATGTATATAGTGTAACATCATCAGGCTGGCTTCTGACATTGTGGAATATTGCATTGTGAGGGGAATAAAAACTGAAAGCTTCCTAAGATTTCTTTTTCGACTATTTCAAAAATGATTATATTTTAAAACATAATGTGTTTACAGTACACTACAACTCCTGTTTTGATCTGATCTTAAAACACTTCAGTGTGTGACTTCTAAAATAACTTGATTAAATAACAGTAAGTATTTTGTAGTCTTGCCGTAAGCAACAGATTTTGCTTGTTATCTGGAAGAAATTTTGATTTCCAAAGAATTATTTACAATAAAGCCAGTGTTATTATAGTAAATTATGAAAATTTCCATCCTTAACTGTAATTGAGAATCAATGGTATGATTGCGTGGGCCATTCGGATGGATGATTATGCATTTTTCATGTGTTAATCTGTTGTTAAACTATAAGAATGGCGACATAAAATTAGCATTTCATATTTCCTGAAGTGGTAATGTACAGATATAGTGTGATTGAATTCGAGCATTTTATTTGTTGCTACTGATAAAGTTTTTGTAATTAATTTATTTTTGTTCATTAGGAATTCTTTTGATGATGATATAATAATCTAATTTACTTGAGTAGTAGTATAGCAGTATTGGACAGATCCAGGAATCATGCTGCATCGGGTTAGGAAGGAGCATCAGTACTCATAGTGTCAGTTCACTAGTGCAGATGCCAGCTGTGATCAGGGCATTTTTACAGAGCTATATAAGAAATTTGTTGTCATCAGAAGCTGGGTAGTTTCTTTCTCCATCTGAATCACCAATATAAATAATATTTTGATGACAGGTCAAGAAAACATAGCATCAGGCTTCTTGTACCTTCAAATTTGTTGCATATGTTCTGTTCTCATCTGATGTGCACCCTGAAGTACCCAGTGTGCAAGTTGCACGTCTGACATTGTTCTTTTTCCTGAGCAGTGCTTTTAATCTGTGTCCTGTAAGAGACAACTCTGGTTTTTTAAATTGCTCTAAAGACTTCGTTTGCACTGCCTTAGTGATACCAGGATGATTTTTTTCCTTTTTATATACCCCTTTATATAGCCTTTTATACAGCTTATATATCTCCTCAGTGCTTTTAGCCCCCACACTTGTAACTCCCTCAGTCTCACACCCCGTGTCCCGTTCAGCCAGGAGACCAAACATCCTGGGAGCCGCGTCTGAGGGTCAGACAGCCCCAGACACCAAGGGCCTCTCTAGAACACACCCTGGAAACTGAGACAGGGCCATCCAGGGGGAGACTCCTCAGCATGGGGGATTCATTCGAGTCTCTCATTGGGGAATCTTTGATAGATGTGCTCATGTGCAAGGCCTGTGAGCTGTACACACGATTTATGGGGTGGGGGCATTCCAGGGGCACTTCGCACGCTCCACTCGGATGCTGTGGTGCTCCGAGGATCCTAAATAAACACCGAGGTAAAATCCCCTTTCCCTTTCACCGTGTCTGGTTCTCAATTTTAAGACCAGGAGAAGGCAAGACAAGCAGTGCAAACAAGATCCAAGAGAAAGAGTTTATTCCAGAAGAAGTTGTAATACTGTTGTACTTCAGATCAAGTAAACTGATTTTCTAGGGTAGAAAATACACATCAAGACAGCAGAGGCACAGACATTTACAGTAAAACAAGTTTTTATTAAATAGGAAAAAATCTGTTATCGATCATGCCTAGTGCTTTGGGGCAAATGAAATTTGAGGATCAAGTGTGTAGAGGAGAAGCACAGTTGTGTGTTGCACTGTGACACTGTACTATATGTAAAGTGTAGGTCTGGAAAAGATGCTGTTAGAAAGCTTGATAGAGTCAGAGAAACCCAGCATGATTAATTTTAAATATTACTGTGAAACTGAAGGTTGTCCACGATTTGTATTTTATTGTAATTATTAAAATTGTAGGTTGTCAAAAAAACAGGTTGGAAAAAAAAATCCAATCCTTATGTCAATTAAAAGGCCTTTGGAAATGAATATGCTGGCAACAAATGTTGTTGCAGCAAAGGAAAATTAACTAGACAAAGGGATAAAATTATAGAAGCCACAGAAAAGCACACAAACTTCTCTATAAGAGGTAAAAAACAGTTTCTGAAAAGCAAACCCAAGTTTTCATTTTCATTATTTTCTTGTTTTCTGAAGAAAGTTTAGAACCATATTTTCACAGTAGAAAATATACTTTAGAGCTAAGGCTTAAACCTTTACTTTTAGTCTCAGGAGCTTTAATTGATTCTAATTATATTTTGTCTTATGTAAGATAAGAACACAAAGGCAGAGAAATTTAGCCATTTAATAAGATTGCTGGAGGATATAAAAACTTTACATGAACAGCATGAATTTTCAACGTTGGGTGTACATTAAGAGAGTAGTTTTCTGTTGTTTTGTCTGTTCTCAACAGACATGAGCAGATCAATGCACGTTATAACCTATGTCCATAACAGTTGTGTTTATAACAGTTACACCCTTCAGGGGTATTTCCAGTGAAGCACGTTTACTGTTTGCTTGGTACCTTGGTACCTCTCCATTCCTCACCTGGGAGATGATGCCCCAGCTCTTGAAAGCACTTTCCAAGTTTGTGTTTGTCAATATAATTTATAACGTGTGCTGCAAGAGGCATCATATAAAAACATATCAAACATTTTAGCACCTTTGCAAACTTCAGTTTGTTCCCTGCATTTGCGTTGTTGAGATTAAACAGATGTGCAACTGTAATGCAAATGGGTAAAGGATTAGGTGTGTAGAATATTCAATGTATTCTCCCATTTACAGTGCATTTTTGTAGGATTTGACAGTCATTTTGCCATTTCTTTGATTGCTATTTGAATGTGTCTACCTGTAGAAATTATGTAGTATTGGGAGAATGGGATAAGCAATTCTATAATGAACATAATTTATTTGCAGCTTTTATCAACCTTGTAATAAAATTTGTAGTGTCTTTTTATAACAAATAAAATTTTTATAGTATGTTTATTATGCTGCTCATACTGGATGTACATTTTTCCATGTAATCTCCATTGTGAGATTAATGCCCTCTTACCTTTTTACTCAGTGAAAACAGCAGTGTAAATTTGGGGTTTTTGTGATCAGTCTCCAGGAATTCTACTGATCAGAAATAGAAGTCAAGTGTCAATTGAAAATGACACATAGTCTACTGCACAAGAGAAAGAAAAGAGAGGAAAAAAAAAGCTCGGATGTTGCTATTCAATTATAATATATATAATTTTGTTCTTAATATTCTCTTCTCTTTTGCAGTGTAGGAGAGATTTCTTCCTGAAATCTACGTATAAAAAGTTCTTCTTGAAAAAATTTACTTGACTTGTTTTACTGTAGATTCTTGCACATGTCTATGTGGAAGGAAAAATAATTAGTGCATTTAGATAGTGTAATTTTCAAAATAGATTTTTAGATATTAAGCAAAATGTGCCGTTCACCGAAAGTTGAAATGTTTACCAGCTGAGTTGGTAAATCTCAGTTGTATATCATCAGTTACCATGGGACAGTACAACAAGATTGTCCCAGCAAGGAATAAACTTAAAACCTAACTACAGCTGAAAAAATTAGAAGTAAGGATTGCTATTATGGCTTTCTTCATAATTGCTAGCTCAGTTTATTGCACCTTCCTCTATAGCAGGTGTAATAGATAGGGCGTTATATAATTTCTGGTTGCATTATGTTTGGTGTCAACGAGACATGCTGACCTCTGTGCATGTATGTTTGGTTAAAGTAAATGTTTTCTTAGAAGCTGTTTAGGTCCTAGTGATACATAGAGCCATCTAGTAGAATTAAAAGCTTTCTTACAGCATTTATCAAGGAGTGAATCCCGTGGAGATAGGACTTTTTTTTGTGTGCTTTATTCTTCTGACAAGACATCCAAGCTGCTTAAAGGTCCTTTTATTCTAAGATTGGTAGGGAAACTTAATTTCCGGACCAGTATCTTTGAGCTTCCTATATTATCTGTTCTCCTATGCTGTCAACATTGCAAATGGATTGTTTAGCTCTGATCTTCAAACAGCCCAATTAAGAAATGCACTTCTAGGCTCGGGAGAATTACTCATCTCAAGTAACAAGTGACCTTGCCAAGAAAAGCTTTCTGTCTTGCAGCTGTTGGCCTCCTTTGGTTTGCCCAATTACTTCAATTCAAATGAGCTGCACTAGCTGCTTCAAAAACCTTGATAGCCTTAATCGTTGACCATTCCTTAGCTGATAGGTCCAAGATCAGTTCTGTGTATGTTTGCATTAAGATCTGCAGCTGCCTTTCAGATGTAGCCAAAAGGAAATTTGCTGATATGCATAAATGTGGTTGGGATGATAAACATCAAAAAAAGAAAATCCTAGGATATTGAAGAGAGAGAGCTTGCTGAAGAAAGTGGCATTCAATTTCCTGTTTTGTCATTTACATATGTCACACCATAATTTTTATATAGCTACCATGCCCATAAACATATCAACATAATTTTCTAAAACGAGAAATGACAAATTATCTTTTCTAGCTTGCACTTGGTAAATGAAAACAAATTAAGTTTCAGTTTCTTTCTGTGTGCTCCTGGAAAATTTTATTCATTATCAGAAAGGAAATGTTTCTCCATTCAGGAGAGAATTGTAACAATTATATATTATACGCAGTGATAAAACAGTGTTCAGTTGTATTTGCTGTTTAAAGTGTCAACTGCTACGAGGACCTTGCTTTGAGACATTTCTTACTATATTTTCCTTGATGTAATGCTGATTTTTTTTCTTCCCAGGTTATTTAATAGATTTTCTAATCAAAACTATGGGAGAAAAAGCCATTGTTCAGTTTGCTTGCATAGATCTGTGCTACAGACAGGTGTGATGAGTTAGTGGGTCAAATTGCAGTTCCCCATTCATGGAGTTGTTTAATATTACTTCAGACAAAAGGCTGAATTCTTATTTCTATTTTTCTCACTCCCATCCATGCTACTTGCTCCGTCCTATGTCTCCTCCTCATTGGACCCCTCCATGATCATATATTATTCAATATGAGCCACATAGGACTGTCTGGTTTTTGCCAGTATGCTGTTCTCCTTGTGATGAACTAAGACCTTTAGGAGGTCCAGGTTTGTCATTTTGCCAAAGCAGAACAAAGTTATGCAAGAGCAATGCACAGCCAGGGGCAGGGAGCAAAGAGACCTCCATGCATTTTGGCAAATGCAGCTGCAAATGCTGCCTATGATGTGATCTGACCACATCTGGTGGAACTGGAGTGCTTGGTGCTAGCACCATGTCAGCTGGGCTGGACTGGCTTCTGTGGGACACGAAGAAGGAGTAATTACATACTAGCTCATTTGAAGCTTTAAGTAAAGAATTTCGTGGTAGTGTAAATGTGCTATTTGATTGTTAGGGTTGAAGTTTGATGGCTTCTCAGCAAAATTTGTCAAGTAAAATCGGAAGTGTTTATTCACGACCATTGGATGTTAAGTCTTTTTTTTGAAAGTCTGTTCTCGAGATTTATTTCTAATAGGAAATTATTGCCTGCATTCCGGCACTGGTTGGCTGTGTTACTGCTGCATGACTAATCAACACCTATACACATGATAACAGTTTCATCTAGAAGTAGAATCAAGTAATTGGCATTTAAAACCTTAAAAGCATTAATAATCATCACACAATTCTTAGTCAGAATGTCACTATGACTTGTGTTTTGTTTGAGTTTCTAGTGGCAGAATAATTTCTAAATTCAGTAAATCTCAATTATTTCCTCAATTAGTTTTATTTTTAGGGTTTTAAATCTTTTTTTTCCTCATAAGAAATTCTGCATAGTTATAACTGCAAAGAGACTTCTGTTATTGTAGTCAAGTCATGCCAGCTTAATAATAGTCTGAAAGAAGAACTGGAGTCTTTTGATAGATATTTCAGTAAATAGTAGCCAAAAGAAAAGCATAGCAGCATACTCCAAATCTAGTGTTTAACTGTTCAAATACCATGTGTATGTGTGTTAACAAATTCTCTTTGGCATATGTGTCTTTGATAATAAGCAAGATGAAATTTGAAATTGCTTTCTGTGTTACCGAAATTACATTAATATTTTATTACTACATTTAATGGTACTAAAAGTTTTGCCATGAGGAAAGTTTGTTTTGCACTTCAAAAAATTTTGCTCTTTTTGTCTGCAAATAAAAGGCATAATCCAGAATCTATAATGGCTAGAGGGATTTCACCATTGTTATTGTTTGAGGTTTGGATTTTGTGTTTCAAGTGCAGTTACAGGACAATGTTCCTTAGCTCATGTAAGGGCATAGACAGTAACAATGCTTTTCCTGCTATGTTCTTATCCTTTTTTTTTATTCTTAAGCATGTTAAATGAAAAAAAAGTGATATTGACACAAAGGATGTGACAAGATGAGAGTAACTTGCAATTGTTAGGGTTGTTTTAATATCGTTTAAATCGTTAATTTGAGCATAGATTCAGCCAACAACTGTATGACTTGTTTTTAATTTTCACATCAACCTTCTGGTTGCAGCAGATTTGTGGATATAGTTTTTTTAACTAGATGATTTATAATCAGAAATTGTCAACATCCCGAAACTCCCAAACCATTTTCAAACCAGCTAACCAAGGCATTAATTAAAAATAATGAGAAAAAATTATCAACTGCATTTTTGGTATCTGGTGTGTCCCATTTTAATTTTCATCACAGAAGCCATGCCTTTCAGATAAACTTTTTGCTTTACTGGATCAATTTTCCATGATTTTGTTCATGTTTGGGTTTTTTTTTTTTCATTGTACCATCCTTGATATCTGTAGTTCCTATTTTCTGAGAAGAAAGTTCTGATTTCTGTCTAAATTATTAATTTAGTGTGAAATATGTATATTAAAAGAAAATTATAAGAAATTGTTAAATAGAGGCATAGAGAAAATTTGAACCTGTAGTGGTCTTTTTTTAGTCAGTAGAATCATGGCTTAGTAAAGGCTTCAGTAAGAAAAGCTGTGGTTGTATCGTCCTACAGCAGTGAAGCAGATTAAAATCCGTAGTGCAAGGACACTCGGATAGGAGATTTAGTGTTCCTGGCAATGAAAAGTGGCTACTTAAGACTGAGACAAGTTGATTGATTAATGAGTCTGCCTAAAAGTGAAATTCCAGTGGTCTGACTTTGTGCTTTTTGTATGCTTTTACATCTCTGTGGAGAAGAGTTGAGCAAATAATGCAAACAGAAGGTTTTCTATAGCTCTTCAGTTGTGACTCGCTGTGAGTTAATAGCTGTATTGCTATCCCAGCTGTGTTAATTGTGATAGAACATCTCTCTAGAAGAGACCCTTGATTCTGTTCTGGCTGCAATTCAGCTTGCTTTTTTGGACACTGCTTCAGAGAACAAACAATACCTGGGTTAGCACCTCTGAATTTGTAATAGTGGCAGCTCTAGTTTAGAGAAGACGCTAATAATTCTAGATAAAAAATAGTAAAGATTTGTATTAACACACAGACAGTTCCTCTTCTAGATACAAAGATGTTTTTGGCACTTCAAGATTAGTTGGTTCCAATCACTAGTGGCTCAAAAGCTACAGTAAGGTCTCCAGATATGATCCACTGCTCATAGGAGAGCTTCTGTTTGCGTAATAAGCCACACATTCTAGTTTTGTCCCTTTACAGTAAATAGTTCTAGTCCCTTCTTCTCTTCCTCATTCTTCCCACACAGTTTCTCTTCTCATAGACACCCTTCTCATTAGACCTTGCTCTTACTTGAACTTTGCTTTTTTTCCTCTCAGTTCCATGCATTATGATGTATGCTGCTTGACATATAAAGGAGAAAGAATTTTGGAGTAAGAGGCTAGAAAACATTTCAGCTTTATAAAAACTAAATGCCTTTATTGAAAAAAATCAAGTTCTGAATGCTAACTGCCAGCCATAGTCTGCTTACTTCAGAAGTGAGATTGTTCCAAGGTTCTAAATACTGAGCACTAGTCTCCAAACTTTGATTGCATGCCTCATCAGTAAAAAATTTGTGAGCATACCCCCCCAATATATGTATATTTATTTATTGACAATAAATACATATATATATATACACACACACACACACACACACAACTTGATGATAAATAATTATACACACCTTTGTAAGTGCAACCCCACGGAGCTGAAAGACCTGTGCCTTGATCGCATTTTCATAATGAAACTGTCTTTGAATCAGAACATTTTTATTTTATTACTTCAAGGTCAGCCTTTTTATTTGTCTGTGTCACTAACTGCTTCTTAATTAAACTTACTGGAACTTACTAAAGCATCTAGGAAGTGATGCTTGTTTTGGGAAGTTGTTCTTCAGTGATTTTTTTTTTTTAACTAGAAACCCTAAGGTCCCTCAGGAGCTTTTGGAATCCTCTGCAGCATGTCTGCTAGTACATAAGCATCATTCAAAGGAAGCAACAGAGTGCTTATAGCTGTGCTTCAGGATGTGTTAACTGCATATATATTCACAACCCTCCCTCATACTCCTCCTACAGTAGTTTCAGTTGGGAATCAATATGGTTCTCAACAAATATAATAGACACAATCTCTATCCCAGCTCATAAGTTAGGCAGTTGCTAAGACATAATGAAGTTTTGGGCTGTCGTCACCTTTTGTATTCATAAGGAAGTTCATAGGAGTATTTTGCGTGGATTTCAGTGCACTTTGAGCTTCACGTCAGAACATAGAGAAATATTTTCTTTAGCCATGTTGAAATGAAGCACAGAAAATTTCCCAGGAATAGTGGGGAGCCAGGAATAGAACTAAAAAATCTCGTGTAAGCTTTAGGGAAAAAAAATTCTCATTCTTTTGATAAAGGCCTCTTAAAATACAGCACATTGGGACCTATAATTTTTTGATTGGTAACCTTATATTTTTTTTAAATATATTTCATCTCATATTCAGACAAACTTTTCCAATGCAGTCATGTTTGGACTGTAGAAGAGGTTAGAGCAATTCGGCCAAGTATCTTGTGTACTTAAGCTGTGTATTTGAATATATATGTATCCACTCTTGAACTTTCAAATTCACTGTAAGGCAGATGCTGTGGTAGTTCAGGTGATGGCAGGTACAGAGATGTTATAAAACTGATGAGAATTTTGGACGGCTTCTTGGGGCAAGTGGAAAGTTGGAAGGGGTTTTCTAAATGGAGTGTGGGAGATATTGATATGCAAATGATCTACATCAAATACCAATCAAAGTGAAAAGGAAATAAAGAGAAATATCAGGATGAAGCACAAGGAAGTAAACAATCCCCTCCCTTGCCCGGCTGGTGATGCTGTGCTTGATGCCCCCCAGGACAGGGTTGGCCCTCCTGGCTGCCAGGGCACTGCTGGCTCATGTTCAACTCGCCATCAACCAGGACCTCCAGGATGGTCCAGATGTAGTCCTGTTTCTCTCAGATGCTTAGGTGTTCTCTCAGATGCTTATTTCTGGAAGCTGCCGTTAGAGTAAATGATATTAACATTTTTTATCCCCCTGCCTGCTCATGCCTTCTGTCTGCAGTGAGATATAGACTGCATGATTTTAGGCCTAACCCAGTAATGTATCACTCATTCCTAAAAGTCTTGTAAAGTTCATGAGTATGACTTGAATAGAAATTCTTTGAGAATATTAAGTTGCACTTCTCTGTTGTCCCTCACAGCCCCCAAATGATTACATTTCCCTTCTATAAGCTATCCTTTTTTTCCCTAAGAGTAATTAGCTTCTTTGCAAATAAAGAAATATAGACCAGGCCAGACTAGAGATGCAAATATTTAAAAGTTTTGCTACAATTTATCGGACCTGCCTAAGCCTCAGGAAATAGAAAGAAAACACTATGTTCTGTTTCCTGTGCAGTAGTAATTCTCTTAGGGAATCTGAACTGTGAACTGTTTCCATCTCTATTACCTTCTGACACCTTTCTTCTGTTTCTTCTTCTGTTATGATTAGGGTTGCTGCTTCAGATTAAGGTAAGCAAATGCATCACTGTAGCTTGAAGAATGTGCTTTGAATTTGCACAGTAAAAATACAAGTGCATACCTGTAAGATATCAAAAGAATGAATGAATTTTAAAAAACTTTCAGGTTTTGTGTAAAGTATATTTTTTTTAAATCTTGACTATGTTACTTGCTAACAACTACAGTAGCTAATTGCTAGCAGCTAAAGAGGCAAAGAATATTGCAAAAGGGACTCTCTTTTATTTAAATGGTATTCTTTTAAGTCTGGAGCTCTTTTTAAATGTGGATGAGAAAACTTGATTTAGATAGATAAACAGCTGTTTTGTTCTTGGTGATCATGTGTACTGCATTGCTTGCAGTGGTGGAAACTGAACTAAAATCTTTAAAGACAGTGGAGTGTGCTCAGTGTTAATATAACAGTTTGCTAATAGACTAGAAAGGTCTAATCAGTATCACAAATCACTTGAGACTTACTTTTTTTGTTGTTTTTTTTTTTTTTAAATCTTGCTTGGGATTACATAAACACATTCTGAAATCGTCATAATTTATGGGCCTGTTCCACACTAGCAAAAATTAATGTACTAAGAATTACCTATTTCTCTAAAGCTTTTTTAAGATGATAATAATATGGTTATGTAGAAATTCTGTTAATGACTTGCATGTGTGGCAAGTCATGTTTCAGTTAAAATAGTGTGAAGCACGTGCCTTCTGTAAAATATCCTGTTTTACTTCTCAGTTGTTAGAGTGTCAGGGTGATTTGTGGGGTCTGGCCTGACAGTACAAGGGTTCAGCCTCATTGAAACATCCTTTAGTATTGAGTGTTTCTGGACTGTGACAGTTGTCACAGTACTGTGAAACTATTCATCACAACCTAACATAGGTACAGGGCAAAACTGCAGTTGTTTTGCCTCTACTAGCCATGAATATCTATATATCTATATCTCTATATATATCTATATCTTGTGAAACACTTCGGTTAAACTGGTTCAGCTAGAAACATCTTGATTCACCCCCAAAATAGGGCCTTCATGTCAGACTCATTGTGTGAAGGGAAGAACTTGTAAGTGGTATAAAATGTGATTAAACTTGGCTGTGTAGATGTGAGCAAGATAAGTAATTTCTAGCTGAGAGAAACTGGTTTATTCAGCTGCTTGAAAATTCCTTCATACTTGATGGAAACCTGCTTGGCTGCCTTGTGCAGCTACAGGAATGCTGCAGTATCTGTTCAGCAGTTTTGTGGGAAACATATCCAAACGATGACTGAAAGCTGTGGGATGTGTATTTGAAGTGAGAATAATGGGAAATACTTGAAATAAAAAAAAACCTACAATTTTTGATCAAAGCAAATTTAAAGGTAATATTATCAGGGTGTCTAATTAAGTGATTTCTCAAGAGTTTGGTATACACTTATGTAACTTAAAACCTCAGTGTCTAGGGTTACAGACTTTGAGAAATCCAAAATAGTTTTACTAATATATGACTGAAGGCCTTGACTTGTGTTTTGGAGAAGAGCTTTCCTCAGCCTGATGATGCAAAGATTATGCTGACAATTTTTTCCAAACTGCCCTTCTTTTCTGGTAATAACCTGGATTTCTTGCTTCAATGCCACATGGTAGCTGTATTTTTTGTGCTGTGTGAGTTGTTCTGTGTTTGCCTGTGTGATCTGCAACTGCTTCAGAGTGGTGAGAGTATTGAGTCAAATCTACCAGCAGCCTGCAGATATCTAGGATCATTTACAGCATATCACCTATGAATGCAAAACTGAATTGTAGTGTGAATGTCAACATCAGGGCACTCTGAATCACATTTTAGGATTTTTCACTGTATGAGTAGATATCCATGACTACAAGAATTGATTCTAGGTACCCTTCTGTATTTGTGCATTCCCCTTGGCTAGAACAAGGTGAACATAAAAATGTGGTGTTGGTCCAACTCGTAGGCTTTTCTCTGGCATGTCAATCTTCTCTGAGCATGTGAAGAGGAATGTTGTCTATCATTATCTTCAGTTTCTTAAAATGGGAGGTCATGCAGTGTTTGAAATCAAGAAGTTGCTGCTCCAGTTACTATAAAGTCAATGTCCTGTTCCCCACCTTTGTTACACCCAGCACAGAGATAAAGCAGCTGAACATTTTAGTTGATGAAGGGGTTTTAACATTCTGGTTAGTTATTGGCATATTAATGGATGAGCTAGGATAAGTAAGATAGTACTGTTGCATTTTACTCATTTCAATCAATGAATATCTGCTCCTAAATCTATTTTCTGATCCTTTTCACCAGCAGTAAAATTTACAACTGGGGTGTTTGTGTGAAAAAAATCTGTTTGAATAACTGCATGCCCTTTTTTCCTCACTTACCTGTGTGGTATGATGGAATATATTATTTTCATCTCCAGGTTAGTATTTGCATTATTTTGCAGTGTACTGTGGTGGTTCAGTGTCAGGCAAACTGCAAGAGATAATGATTCTGGCAGACTGTTTTAAATCATAAGCTATATTTTTCCTGTAAGTTTGATTAGTCACATCTAAGTCACTGTAGTGTAACTTCAAGGACACTCGGTGTTTATAGCTCAGTGAGATATAATCTTTACATGATTTGGAGTTGAAGCACTGTAAGTAAATTGGTTTTGTATAACTGCACAACATTTCCCTAATTTTGCAGACAATATCCTGAGCTGGTTGTTGATTTTGAGCAGATTTTGAGCAGTTTTAAACATCTGAAATATATCTGATTTTTAATAGTTTTAGCTCATAGCTCCTTATTGGATTGCAAGCTTCATATTTAGCTAGAAATAAAAAGGGAATATGTTGATGAATATCTTTATTCCTACATCTCATTTCTCTTGTTGTCTTTTTCCATGTATTATTCATCTTTTGAGAAAAGCCATCAATGCCTAAAGGTGCCTTTTTCAATAATGCTATTTCTCCTAGTAAATCTATAAATGGATGTGTTCTGTGCCCCATGACACTAATGATGTATTGCTTTGAAAAAAACCCCAGGTACCCCGTGGTTACGTTAGGCCTTGAAAGAAGATGAGGGCAGGATTGTTGTAGCAACCCGTGCCACTGTGCAACTTCCTATATGAACGAAGTTCTAATTGGAGAAACTCAGAGGCTGTTCATAGGATGGATGAAAGGAGCCTCCACTAGGGCCTGTAACCTAGTCTGTTGCAGACACAATGCATTCTCTGTCTTAAATTTATTGCAACATTATTTTCTGGCACATGACATAAACATATTTAAGTTTGCACAAGAACTTAAATATGGGAAGCGTTGTAGAAATGATAAAACAAATCAACAGAGCTTTTCAGATCAAGTAAGCAAAGTTATTCTGTCATTGTAAATGCCCAGAAGGATGATATAATAGGCTATACGTGGCTTTTTGTATAGCTGTTTAATATATATTGCTTTAATTTTTCTTACTTCAGTTTTGGAGAAAACATGCCATTATTTTAGATGGAATACTAAATGGAATCATCAGTTGAAATGCAGAACTTGATTTTTACATATGTGTTCATCAAGCATGACTCTGTACAGGCACATATTTTGTCAGTTAATTAACACCACTTCAATACCTGCCTGCCCTTCCAGGGACAGAGGTTTATGAAGCGTCCTGCAGGACAACTGATTTAGGCAGGGGTACAAGAAAGTAAATGGATTCTAGATGGCCCTAATTTGAGATGCAGAACTTTCAAATCTAGAGACTGTTAGCAGAAATTAGTTCAACGTATTCTACATTTGTAGAAGATCTTTGAAAGGAGCCTTGTAATAGCAACCTTTTCACTTAGAACAATCATGTCTGTACAATAGATTCTTAATTACTATATTAGAATGAAAATAAAGCAAAGTCAAATATAATAATTGAGGGGTTTTGGTCAGATGGAACATGGGGATGAATTTTTCATTTCCCACCCTTTTCTCATAGACTTATTTCTCACTCCTAAATTTTTTTAAAGCTAGTATTGCAATACAAATTTTTATCAACTTACATATAATACTGAAATATACCCAAAGAAAACATACAAGGCAGCTACTTTTCAACCCAAAATTCTTGTACTAATGTTGATGGCAGCACATTTGGCTACAGTAATTTATCTGGCAGTTGAATCACTGGCCTGAAAAGCATACCAAAGAATAATCCAGAAAAACATAAATGCACCAAAACAAAGTGAAGAAACGGTAATTTTACTAATTTTAAGAAAGGATTTGGAAAAAGTTGCATAGAAGCTAAGAAGAAAGAATAGCAAGTCAATCTCTCAGCTTGTGAAAGAATTAACTAAAATTTTTTACATGTTATCTACATCTCTTTTAAAGGACTGGTGCTTGGAAATAAGTCTCACTCTACATGCAATCAGAAATTAATAATAAGCTATGAAAAAAGGGGGTTGGGGTGCTCACAGGGAGGCTTCATAATAAGAGAAGGAGATAGAAAAGTAAAAGATTGGAGATTTAAAGGAAAGATGACAAATGAATATCAATAGAATATTTTATGTAGTTACTATTGTAAATCATTGACGCTTCTCTATGGCTGTGTAAGTATCAGTAAACTTTATTTTCTAAGGATGTAAACACAGGTACTTTCAGTTAGCTGTTCTCTACTTGGATGCTGAGGGAATTGACAGTCAGAATTCAGTCCTCTGACATTGTTGAGGTAGTTTCATAATCTTGTAACTCTGCTAAGTGCTAGCAAACTGGAGCATATCTGAATTCAAAGTCAGTCTCTGGCTTAGATAAAGCCATGCTCTTCTCATGCAAAACTCCTGATTGAACTTCTGATAGTTAAAATAGTAATAAGCCTGCAGCATGTTTTTTTGTTTTTCCTGCTCTTTATAAGGTTATAACTTGAAGGTTTCCCAGAATTCTAAATATGTTGCAATTTATCAAAAACATAATTTTAATCATAAAACTATGTGAATGAAATAAAAGAGAAAAGCAACTCACAACATCTGCCACGGAATTCCAACAAAATTAATTTCTAATGTGAAATGTTACATATGTGCATGTATGTGCCAATGTCTATAATTGTCACATGTGACACTACGAGCTACTAAGATTTTATGTGATAAAGACTATAAGAAACTTTTCTAATATTTTGTCACAGTGAATTATTTTCCTTAACAAATTTGTTCCATTTTAGTGAGAGGAGG
Source organism: Mohoua ochrocephala (assembly GCA_013398855.1). Lineage (NCBI taxonomy): Eukaryota > Metazoa > Chordata > Aves > Passeriformes > Acanthizidae > Mohoua > Mohoua ochrocephala. The sequence goes on from VZTA01026853.1 coordinate 29,840, forward strand.
TAATTACTGTCAGTCAAAATAGTCTGCAGCATTCTACAGTAACTTTTCATATATAATTGCATAGCTTTTACAGTCTGTTTTAGTAAATTTTTAGGAAGAATCTCTTTGATTTTTTTCATTCAGTTCTAAAAATACACCAGAAGATTGATTTCAGTATAGAAAAGTTTATCTGTGAATCTGGAAGCTTTTTCCCCCTGCCAGTCAAACTGTCTTTCTGTGTTCTTGGGGCTGTTTTTCAGTCACCTCAACAGCCCATGCTTGGAAACAATCATATCACTGACACATTTCATCTATTATTTAATCAGCTGAAAAGGGGAGTTGTGAAAGCTGTCAAATAAAAAACTCAATGAGTATTTTACACAGTACTTTTTCTATCAGGCCATGAGACAGGAAGTTGAATTTACGAGTTCCATTTTTCATTTTGCAGAGCTACTAGAGAAGACACACAGAAGAGAGGAAGAAATGGGAGCTCTCCAGGTATATTTTCTGCTCAATTAACTAGCTACATTTTTTTGTTAAATTTCTTAAAATTATCGAATTGTATTACAGCATTATGGTTTTCTGAACTGCCTTGTAGCTTAAATTCAGATTTAGAAATATATGCAGACAAATACAGACCCAACAGCTAGTAATACTGCTGAGTTTCTTCACTGGCTGGGTTAAATTCTCTGGGCTGCATTACTTTCTTTTGTAAAAGTGAAAAAAACCTGAAAGTAAAGTATTCTAAGTAAGTATGTAAAGCCTCTGAAGTACTAAATGTTCATAATCACCTTTCTGAGGAAGAATGGACCAGTCAATATTTGCTAGGACCTGATACAATATTAGAAATCCTTATTGTATGTCATCTAGCAGTAAAGCTGTTTGTGCTAAGCACTTTCAATTTGCACTTAGAAAGTCAGATTTTACCCTAAGCTCAGCTTTGGAATACTATTTAAGCATTACAGTCAAAGAAAACATACTCCTTTCAAATGGAAATGGCTAAGAAAGCAAAAACAGGCTCGAATGTCTGAATTGTGAGGCTCAGGAGGCTATGAGGGAGGGTAATGTGGGCATTCTTCAGAATACAGAGAGAGAAAAAGAAATTTTTAACAACAAATTGCTGCAAACAATGCCCAATATGAATGTAAAAGAAGTTTACATACAATACAGAGGTTATCAATGAGTCAGCATTCTGTAAGTGTGCTGAAAGCAGGACATTTGTGAGGGAATTGATGAAGATAAGGCTCATAAGGAAAATGAAATGATGTATTGATCTGAGTTTTGACCATAGGAGTTTGTTTGAAGATGAGCCTTCTGTTCTCATCTAATAAACAGAAGGCATTTTGAGGGCTAGAAGTATCAAAGAAGTTAGTGTACAAACAGTTTGCTCCAGTAAGAAGAGACAAGTTGCAAGACCCAAAAGTTACACAACACACCAATCCAGCTGTTTCCTGTTCAAACAAAAATCTTGGCCTGGCTTTCTGGCAGCTCGAGTTCAACAAGGCTGGGAGCTTGTCTGCGCAAGCAGTTTACACAGGTGCATATTTAGTTACATCAATGTAAAAAGATCTCCTTTCATGTGAAGCAATTCTGCATCTGCTTTCATGTGAAGCTTTATGCTTGACAAATTGTTCTAATGATATTGCTTTTGATTGAATGAGGGGTAATTTTAGACTGCAGGAAGTTGCATCATAGTAGTGTCTTGTATGGCTGTATGTGCCTTCCTGACTGTCATGTTCCTGATTAAATTGCTTTATTCCTTTCCCTAACTGGCAGTTCTGGTTGAGTGTGTGAATTTTAGTGAATTGTAGTGCTCTGGCTGCTGTTTTTATATTCAAATGCTTGATGCAGTTTTTTCTTCCTTCAGATATCCGTGCTTTCACAGTCAAGTAGTGTATAAATTATCCATGGTAAATTTCCTAATACATTAGATGCAAGTCTTCAGAAAATTGTCTGCTGAGCTTTTAAGAGTTTATTATATTTTTAGAATTTGGCATCTATACCATGCACTTTATTTAACACATGAGTCATTTTGAAAACACTATTTATTCTATCATTGGAACCATTTTACTCACTCTAAGACCTTTTTTCTCAAAGTAGTCCTCTTTAACTGAAAAAATTTATATCTGAATTGTTGTTCATTATCACCAAAAATTTATGAGATCTGTAAATACCATCTTTTTATGGTAATGAGTATGTGTTTTGTTGCAGAATCTTTAAATAAATCAGTGTTTGCCACTGCAACTTTGTGGAGGAACAAACATCTCAGAATAAAAATGTCTGAGTTTTTCACATAACATTTTTTGTCCTAAATTTGTTCTGATGTATGGAAATACTCTGTATCTCAGACCTGCTTCTAAGAAAGAATAAAGACTTTAGCATGTGATGCACTACCTTTCCTGAGACAAATTTGAGTAATATTTGGGTAAGGTAAGAGGTCCTGTAATGTCTTGATGGTCACATGCTCTAAATGTGGGCTCACCTAAACACTTGAATGTATGTTTTGTCAGATTACTTGAAATACCATACCTAGTCAGGATATAGTATCAGAGTACACTATCTTGATTTTACTGGCTTCATATTTTTCTTTAAAATACTTCACAATGGGAGAAGAATGTTAAAATATATACAAGAAATGAGCTAATTCTGGATTCTCTGTATTTTGTGCTGGATTAAAACTGACACAGGTTTGTTTCATTTGTTTGACTAATGTCATCCTGTTATTAATAAAACATTATTCAGAGCTACTTCTGGATGAAAGAATAATGATGTGGAATTTACTTTTTAGTTTTCTAAGGAAATGCATAAAGAAAACTAAGCCTGATGCTAAGATAACATGAATTCCAAAACACGCTAGATTTACAGTCAGAGATGATCAAAAAAAGAAATCATTCTTTGGGATATGTAAGAGTAAAATCAACAATATTGAAAACCTAACACGCTAATTGAAAAAATATATTGGGGAGTATTTTTTTCAGATCACTTCTTACCTTGTTTCTGGGTGGTTTCTCATTTTTGGGACAAACTACTAACTTTGTATTCAGGCATCCAATAAGTACAACAGTTCCTGCTCAGTGAGATTTTTACAAAAAACTGTACATATGACCACCAAAAACCCCAAATGAATCCTATTTATCATTCTTTGACTTAGACTGTGTTTGTATTCCTTGCTTTCTGATGGCATCTTGTATTTTGGTTTTAGGAGCGTATTATGGCCTTAGAAATGGTAAGTTTCTTAAATTAATTTCCAAACCTACAACAATGACATTGCTGATAATTTGTTTAAATTATGAAAATATTATTTAAAATATTTTTTTGAAAGGTTGCAGTTCTGGGTTTTTAACTGTCATTTTACTTTTAGGAGAAGATGTGATAATTTTGCACTCCACCTCTCTGTGTAGATTTGTACTACAGTACTCGTGTACTCATTATATGAAATACAGTGTATTTCAGTGTTGTAATTTTTCTGTACAGTTCAGTCCTCATCCCATCCCTGGGAAGAGAAATGTTGTCGATTTTATCCATACCAATGATGTTGTTTTTCTAACATTTCTAGTGGTGGAGGTCCATGGGATAGATCTAATATTGCAGTGACTGCTCTGTGTGCTCAGTTGTTTGGTCTGGGAGGTGCAGACAGAAGCAGTTCATCTGCCCGTATCAACACTGCAACTAAAAGCGTAAAGGAATGTAATTTTAATCATTAATTAATATAATTTAATATGATACTAAGATGGAAGAACAAAACTTCATGCCTGTACATGCCGTGAATGCATTATCCAGATGTCCCATGCGACTTAGTCCGTCAGGTGGCATAGCTGGAATGCTTTCCAGGTTGCCCCATAATTTTGGAGCCATGCTTCTTTCTTCTCATGTAGGAATGTCCAATAAGACATCATAAATTGTTTGGATCAGGCCCATCGTTTCTTTTCATGAGAAATCCAGAAGATTTCATCTAAAGAAACCATTACTGAAACAAAATCAATGCTGCAAATATAAATTTTTAAAGTTTATTTGTGCAAATTATTATGTTATTCTTTATGATAGTCTCTGCACCTCTGAAAACAGTTTCTGATTTCAAAAATATGTATAAAATGTGTTCAATATGTTAGCAAAAGTTTTCATTCAGTCATGAAAGGCCCTTTGGAAATCAGACTGCTGTGCTGCAACACCTGCCTTGTGGAAGCAGAAAGCTGATGCTGACATTCGGTGTCCTGGCATTCACATGGCACTGTGTGAGTGTCAAGTGTTGACAGGACATTAATTCTGTTCGGAACCTTCTCTTATTCGTGGTTTGCTTACATGACAACCAGCCAGGCGTGTATCCATTTTCACCCATTTCTCACAAGCCATGAGTTAAACTGCCTGCAAGTTCCTTGTCCTTTCTGCTCCCAGAGCTATTTTGACACAGGCAGAGGATAGTTGCTTGCAAATACTACAGTGTCGTGCAAATTCAGTCTGTATTTTGTGACAGATGTTTATTTTTATTTCTTCTGGAGCTTTTCTCCCTTGTATATTTCCAATGTCTCTTATTTTATAATTGAAGATTTGTAAGTTATTGTTTAGATAGAAGAAAAGGATAACCTATTTATCATCCCACTGTCCTCCCTTTCTCTACAATCTACTCATTTCTAACTCCTGCACTTGCCAGTAAAATTGTTGTAGTAGCCATGTGATGAACTTGCCAACTTAGATAATAAAAAAAAAGTTGGGAAAGAAATGTAACATGAACCTTTCAGATTCCATCCAGAGCTCTGGGTGAATTAACCTTCCAGACCTAGCTTAATCTAACTCTGTGATTGTGTGAGTTGCTGCAAACAAGGGAGGTCCCTTGCCTCTCTCTGGGCCCTGTTAGCTCCTTCTCCTCTCAGCAGTCTGTTTGAGCTGGAAGCTCCATCTCTTGTCTACTGTACCAGACAGTTTCTTGGGTCTTCTATTTCCTTAGCCAACTCCTGTTTCCTGAGGAAAGTGCTGTGTTACAAACCTCCTTCAAGATATTAAACGTGATCTGATCACTCCCTTAAGGAGCCTGAGAACAAATAGTATCCATCAGAAGAAGCTTTTGGATATTTTGGCTTTTTTTTTTCAGTCAGATCAATTTTCCTGTATGATTCAATAGATAGGTACACCACTTCTTGCTCCAGCAAGTTGTACAGGACAGGAGCAGAAGCTGGAAGGTAAGGAAGAACAAGGTTAATTAGACAGACTCACTAGTGGATAGAAAAGGAGCTGAAGAACCAAGGTATCTTCTGGAATGATCCTTCAACTGTTGAGCAGTTCCAGAGGAGTAACAAGTACAGGCAAAACTGAGGTTTTGGGTATCTAGAGATTATTTGGTTTAATGCTATTTAATAAAGTGAATTTAATTATTTCATAGCTATTAACAAGTAAATATCCTGATTACTTTAGCAATCAATTATGTAGTCTGACATTTTGAGAGAATGAATATGATTTATCTTTAAATAAGATGACTTACTTTGTTCTTGAGTATAGCTTAGTTGTTACATACAAGATTTGGCTCTGTGTTATTTATAGAGAAAGGTGTATAATTTTTTGGGAAAAAAATCTGTATTGCATTCTTGGATGAGGCTACAATGGGAAGTGTATTTATTTCTCATAAGGAGGTCAGGATGCATTTTGTAGGTGCACACTGCTACTATGCCGTGCTTGGGATTTTATTGGGTTTCTGTAACCTACATACTGTTCTTTGTGAGCATAAGCTGCAAGGCGTATTCCTCTGCCTTGTACTAGTCTGACATAAAAGACTGCAAAATTTGATTTGGACTCAACCACATCCTGAAGTTATTCCAGTGAACATATGCATTCTATATCCTTTGATCAATAAAACAGCTTGTTGCTTTCAGTAGAGAACCCAGAAGTGAGGTTACCACTTTCTTAGAATACTTGGATCAGACTTTTCTGGACACAATTCAACTTTTTGTTACAATGTCCATAAATCTAGGTTGACTCCAGTAATGCTGTAAGTATTCAGCAAAATTGTTATTTAATATGAATTTTCTGTTCAGTATGAACATTTATGCATTTTGTTGTAACTCATTTTTATGTTCATGAAAGTAAGGTTTTGAATACCAGTAAAACAAATTTGTCTGCATCCACTCAGCAATGTAAAAGCTATTAGATTATTCTCCTGTAGTAGCAGGCTCAAATTTGCATCAGTTTTCTGGTTTATCATCCAATTTAAAAGAAGATTTGGAAGGATAACAATACCAAATGCATTTTGCAGAGAGATTATGTGACTGCCTGACACCATCCATTTTTAGGTGCTTGCTTTCCCTCTCTGTGTGTCTCTCAGTTTACCTTCCATCAATAAATAAGTCTTACTGTTAGCTCTTGAGATTATTTCATGGTTTTCATACTTTCCATGGATGAATGTTGAGGAAATATTTTATCGAAGGGTTAAGACTTTCTTTTCCCCTTGCTTTGATTCTTTAGTGTCTTGCCAAAACTACCATTACATCAAAGGCCTTCTGGTCCTTCCAGAACACAGCCATTCTTTGATCTTATAAAAATGACCAGGAGAGGAGGAGCAGTTTGAGATCCTCTGTCTTGCCTGCCTCGCCCTTTCCTTTCCTTTCATCGGCGAGCCAGCGTGTCACTTCCCTTCCTTGGGCTTCCCAGAGTCCTTCCTCTGCTCATTGCCACCAAGTAATTTCTGCTTCCTGAGGGTGCTGGCAGCCCTCTGTTTCTTTTCTCCTGATGCCCAGCTTTCCCTTCCCTTCTTCCTTGATGTTGGCTTCTCATCCTACTTATCTGTTGCTCTTGTTTAATACCCAGCTACTTGTCCATCCTCTGCCCTCTACTATTTGGGGTTTCACTTGTTCTTCCAGGTTTTTTTCTAATACAGTCACCTTTAGTTTTCTAGCCCTCAGAGTGAAAAAGCATTTCCTGTGTTCAGACGGAGCCTCCCATGTTTCAGTTTGTGCCCACTGCTTGTCACTGGGCAGCACTGAAAAGAGCCTGGCTCCCTCTTCTTTTTACCCTCCCTTCAGATACTTGTGCACGTTGATGAGACCTCCCAGAGCCTTCTTTTCTCCACACTAAACAATCCCAGCTTTCTCAGCCTTTCCTCACAGGAGAGATGCTCCAGTCCCTTAAAAAATTTACTGCCCTTTGCTGGACTGACTCTTGTATGTCTCTCTTGTAGTGGAGAACCCAGAACTGGACCCAGCACTCCAAATGTGGGCTGAGGAGAGGAGAGGGATCACCTCACTTGACTTGCTGGCAATGTTCCTAGTGCAACCCCTACATTCTCTATCTAAGCTCCTTTCAAAATTATGAAAATGCATTCCACATGTTGCAAATACTGAACATTTTTGTCGAAGTTTAATAAACCAAAATCCTTCCGTTTTTAATTAGAGAAAGTAAAAATCTCAGGGAAAATCCTTATTGCAAAAGACTTAAGTTACCTAAAGTTATTTATCTCAGTTGAACTAGGAGTAGTAGTATACAGTGTTCTCACTTTTTTTTTTAACATAGTAGGTATATGTATGTAAATGTGATTTTAAAGAGAGATCCTATGAGTTCCATCCACAGGATTCTCTTGAGAAATCAGAGAATCATAGAATCATTAAGGTTTGAAAAGGCCTCTGAAATCATCATGTCCAGCCTTTGACTGAGCACCACCTTGTCAACTAAACCATAGCACCAAGTGTCATGTCCACTCGTTTCTTGCACACTTCCAGGGATGGCGACTCCACCCCCTCCCTGGGCATCCTGTTCCAAAGCCTAAAAACCCTGTCAGTGAAGAAATTCTTCCTAATGTCCAACTTGAACCTTCCCTGGAGCAGCTTGAGACCGTTTCTTCTTCTCATGACACTGGTTGCCTGGGAAAATAGACCAACCCCCACCTGGCTACAACCTCCTTTCAGTCAGTTGTAGAGAGTGATAAGGTCCTCTCTGAGTCTCCTTTTCTCCATGATAAACAACTCCAACTCCCTCAGCTGCTTCTTATATGAATTATGTTGGCCTTTCTTCTGTGGAATATGTGTCTGAGTTCTTCCACAGAATGTAACTTGATAAGACATAGATAGATGCTTTCTTTATTTTTCTTGGTTTGGTTTATATATCACAAAATGAGTTAAATTTTGTTTGACAGCAGACTATTGACTAGATGTTTCTAATGTGCCGCTAGGTCCTTCATTTTAGATTTAAATGCTTTATATTTGATCTAATTATAACCGTAGGAGCACAGGCATCAGTTACACCTATTGATGCCACCGTAGATTTTTTTTCTCTCATTATTGTGCAGCTTTTTATTAAAATAGGGAAATCTATAAGGGAAACTTTTAATTTTTTTCCTACTCTGACACTGATTTGCTATGAATCCTTGTTTAAATCACTTCTCTTTGTGCTTCAGTTTTTCTCACCGGCAAAACTGAACGATATTTCTTCTTTCCCATGAAGGCTGTGTTAATTGAATTTTTGTAATGCTTTCTGGAAGGCTTGATGAAATACTGTTAGCATACAAAACTTTAACATAAATTACATGTAAAGATTTTTAGCCTGCAATGCTCCATAATGTTGAAGATGAGCAACAAGGAAGTCTTTACACCTTTGAAGAATGTGTTCCCACTAACATTGCTTTACACACTCTACCTCTTGTGTTATATTTCTTTTAATCTCCAGGAATTATATCTGGATATCTCTGATCAAAATTTAAGCAAACAATAAAGAACAGATTCTCAAAAACTAGTCCTGTGGACCCCCAGAGTACCTGGAGCACTGACTGATGATTCACAGAAAGCTGGCTTGCCAAAAGACAGTTTCCTCCGTGTTTCCAGCTGCTAGTATGCATCAAACAACTACAAATTCGTAGAATACTTTCCTAATATTTTCCCATGTAACCAATTCCCCTAGTTAGCACAGGGATGTCATGTGCTCATGAATGAGAGGAAAGACAGTCCATGTCATTGCAAACAGGAAAGGAAGCATCCATGAAGTTCCCTTAATTAAAATGTGGTCTACCCCATGCGAAAACATCTGGAATCTAAATTAAATGTTCAAGTAGTTTGACATTGGCAATGCTTTGTTAGCAAAGGTCATTTGTTTTTCATTAGTGTCGTTTTTGAACTACACTAATGAAAAATTTAAAAAATCTTACTTGGTTAAACTCTCATGAAACAATGTAATACAGAAAAAAAAGCCAGTTGAGCATGCATGTTTTGTAACTTGATAAAGTTACATGTGTTGCCTACCTTTGTATAGGTAAGGACTTCTTGATGTGCTGAAATCTTCCAAACAATTGTGTAATTGGAGTCATGATATACGTGGAATATAAAGATACAAAGCACACTTGTTTTGTTTTCTCTGAAAGTTCCCTCTCTATATATGATGTACTCTTCACAGAATGTCCCAGCTCTCATGGAGTTTGCCTGGCATATAAAAGTCAGCAGAGCACCTCAGGCCTCTTAAGCAGGACCACCTCTGTAAAAGAAAAGTGTGTGATGTATCAGCGGAGAGCTGGAGATTGAAGCTGGTAGTGCATAGTTTTACAGATTTTGACAGGGAAAGCAAAGGATACTTTTAAACATGGTGGGTGCATCCTATTCTTGCTATTTAGGTGTTCAGTACACTGAGGTAATTTAAAAATAAGTCATTTTAGGTCACCTCTAACATTACATCTTTCATTTCAATTGTGAGTAACTGCCTGCTGACGTGCATTGCAGTCAGTTAGAATGACGTTGCATTTAATCTTTTTATGGTTATTCTTTGGGGATTAGCTAACTGGTCCTTAAGTCAACTCTAATTTTAAAAAAAATATCTGTGCAATACAGATAGCCATTTGTTTTTACCTACCTCAGAAAAGAAAGGAGCACTGTACTTGAAAGTCAATGAAGTTTGGTTTCTGGTTTATGTTTATGTGTTTTCAATATGTCGACTATAAAGGCAAACTTCAGGAGTACTATATACAAACCTGCTTTGATTTATTTGCATTTAGCATTGCAGCTTTGAGACTAAAAATAAAATGTGTCTGATTTTGATTTAGATCTGTCCCTTGAGACAGTGTGAAACCGTCTATTACCAAGACCACGTCAATATAGGAGGATTAACTGTTCACATGCAGTTTAAACATCAAAGTGTTTGTATTAAGTCATGGAAAATAAGTAATTTGTTTTGTCATTCTCTGTGAAAACACAGAACGCCCCTTTTTAAAGTAAATAGTCTTTATTTTAAAAACAGAAGGATTAGTAGCACTCAGTCTATCGAGGAGGAGAACTGCTGTTAAGTAAAATGCCACTAATCCTGCCTCAGCCAGTACCATGGGCGTTTCTGCCTCTTATCAGCACCATCAGTGCACTGGGTCAGTACCTGCTGTTGCTTGTTATCCATAAGCAGGCAGATGTGATTTGTGTCTTTAGGATTATTTGTAATGCATTATGGCATACAGCTTTCTGATTTCTGGGAAAAAATTTAACAGTACTTAATTGCCCTCTCTCTATCAGGTGCTTCTAACATCCTTTTTCACATTTTATCTGTGTGGCTAAATCTGTCTTTTTAATAGAATAGAGTGTAGTCATTAATGATACAAGTATGGCATTTGAACCATCTTGAGCTTGCTGTGCTTTTCGTTAATTACCAGACCAATTCTGTGGGCTAGGTAAAAGTCTTTCATCACCTTTCCCTCACATTCTTCAATGTATTCTTTTATTGCCACCTTCCTTATTGAATCTCCCCCAACAACAAACTTGGCTTTTTCTCTTTTTCTGTTTTTATTTGCACATCACTACCATTCTTTTCATTCGTTTTATGGAGAAGGCACACATTTCTGTCCCTGAAAATGTTAGTGTGTGAGTTATCCTGTTCATGTCCCTCCACAAACTGCTCAGAAGACTGTGAGAATTTTAGAATATAAAAGGAACCATTCTGGTCGAGACCAAAGGTCAATCTAGCCCAGCTATAGACATCGCAACAATGGCCAAAATAAAATGCTTAGGGAAGACTGTATGAACGGGACTGCCATGTATTTTGTTTCCCATTCATTCATTCTGACTCCAGCCATTCAAAGCTCAAAGGCTTCCAGACTTAGATGTAGTTTCTGTGAATTTGGAACCGTTCCATGGTCTTTCTCATTCATGAATTTGCCTGGTTTTCTGCGTAAAGCCATATAAAATTTTCTATCTTTATGTGACTTCTGATTTTATGCAAATTAGTCATTACTCCCCTCAGGCGTCTCTCTCTTCCTAGCTAAAGAGTCCTGTTCTTTAGAGTATTGTATTTAATAATTTCTCACCTGGGAACAGCACTCCATGGCTTTGAAAATTCTTGTTGAACTTCTCTGACCTTTCCCTATTTCCCTTCTGAAATAAAGATCCACATCTGCACTCAGCAGTCAAGATGCAACTGGATTAATAATCTGGGACAGTTATGTTCTCTGGCTTTTTGATCCTTTCCTGATTATATTGAGTGTTGATTTTGCTTTTCTGATTGATACTGAGCACAGCATTAGCAGGTTCTTGGTAATATGTGTCATTACTCCATGGTCTGCTTCCTGAGTAGTAATGGTTACTTCAGAGCCCATCATTTTGAGTGTGAAGTTAGATTTAAACTTCAGGAATCTAAAACACCTTTCAGAAATCCGAGTAGCCTATACCATTCTTTATCCACGTGATTCTCAACAGAACCAAAAAACCAAGGACTGAGGAGGTATCTAACCCAAAGGCTGGTCTTCTGCTTTCAGGATTATATTTAATAATGTAACTAATAAGGGCTAGCAGAGACACAGCTAATTTATTTTTTTCCCCTACAAGAAATGCATGAAATGGAGGGGATATATTTAGGAGACACTTTGGAAGAACAGATGATTAACATCTTCCTAAACCCATTTACAGAGAATGTTGACACGTGGTCTTGGCATTGAAACTAGAGAAAGAATTGAAAAATGGGATGGCTAAAGGCATGGGCTTACACCTAGGGCCTGAGTTCCTTTTTTGATGAGAACAGATCACAAGTCATCCGTATTAAAACAGGGTGGGGAAGAAAGCAAAAATCTTTATAGCTGAAAAAGAAGCTCCTGTAAATTGGATACACAGTGTAGCACGATGAGGAGCTACTCCCCTAAGTCTGTCCTGTGTCCCAGCAAACTTTATTTCAACTCTCCGTAACATCTCGGATTTAGATTTTTCTGCCGTTTGTAAGTAAAATAGTTTAGCAAAATGTGTTAGGTAATATATGCCATAAGCTTAAAATATTTATAGTTTAATTTGATGCTGGACCAAGAAGAGAGATTGAAGGGCACTGCAATTTTGGGGTTATGTCCTGTGAGGAAGCATTTTATTTCTAATGGGGTAGGGGAGTTGTTGGTGTTCAAAGTAAAAAATTTTGCAGACTTGGTCCCCATCAGATCTGTATCGTACCAGAATGACTGCTGAACATTAGAATTCAGTATTTTTTTTCACGTATAGTTACGTTTGGATTCCTCAGGGTCCGTTGTCTCCACTTAGAAATCCACGTACAGACCAATACCAGGGGCTGCTTTGTGAAGAAGCAGCAAACATTACATCTATGGTGTGGAAAATCTGTGCTTTGATGAGCATACAGCCATTGTAAAAGAAGCACAAAATATGAATGAATACTGCTTTACTGTGGTGAAAGTGAAGTGGTTGATTCTTATCAGAGGGAAACATTAGAGATTGACAGATACCTCTAGGCAATTTTACTTTCAAGTGGGGATGTACGGTAGCACTTGAAAATTAAAAGAAAAAAAGAAGCTATTTTATATCTATATAAGCATTTCTACACTGTCATCTGTGAAAAACACTTTAAATGCAACATGTAGGCCTCTTGCCTGATAGCATCCAGAAACATGAAGAAGAATCCATTTTATACATTAATTATTAGCATATATATAACTGAAGATTCCATAATCATTTTCTGGTAAAGAACCATATGTTACAGGAAATCCTTATTAAATGTTAGGTGAATTTTTCAAGGAGAAAAACCTGATTGCAAATTAAGTTACACACTAAAATATAAGACTTCTAATAAAGATAATACCATAGATTGTAGTTCTTGTCAAAACATGGCTCGCTAAGTGTGAAAATCACTGAACTTCCTTTCTCATGCACTGGGTGAGAAAGAAAAAAGTGCTGTTTTCTTGCTGGAAGAAATAACCTCTATTAATTCTAAATCTGAGTTTTACAAAATTGATTTGCCCTTCTTTGTTCACTGCAAGTCAGCACAAGTGTGCACTTTTCTGTCCTTTCAGGCCTTCTCCATGGGCAGTATTCAATGTTGCAATCAGGGACATTTTTGTACTGAGCATCCTCAGGGCATCCCATTTCAGGAAGTGATATACCTATATTTCAGGTATAATTCATATCATTAGTCTTGTATAATTCCTGTAAATTTTTATCAATCTAATTGAATTAATGGGTTAGTATTAAAGAAAAGCAAAACTACTCATTCTGGTTTGTGTTCTTACCTAAATGATCTGGACATTATTTTTCCTGTCTCATTTCTATTTACCTGTTCTTGCTAAGTGACTAACAAATCTTTCTTTTACTCTCTTTTACTTTGGACAGTTCTTCCTGTACTTCTTAAAATCTAAAATATCCTTACTTGCAGATCAGTCCTTCTACCCCATTTTGTAGGTGGTTTATTCTTCCTCTTGTTCTTAAAGCAACAATTCGTCCAACCCTCTTGAATAATTCTTTCCCTGTGATAATGGAGTTGTTCTTGTTCTAGCACATTTGGCTGCAATGCATTCTTGTTCTCTTCTGCACAGTGTGAAGAATAGAAATTATCCAGGGAAAAAAGGGCCAGATTTAGGAATTCTCAAATATTTCTCTCCTACTACATTTGGCATTCCTGCTGCAGAATTTAACAGTGGGATGAGAGAGCCCTGTTTTATCTAGCATACAATCTAAGGGTAAAAGTTTATTTCTAGAAAATGGGAGATATTGTTTGAAACTTTAGTCCCACAATGAAAAAAAAACCCCAAATATCCAGAAAACTGATTTAACCATATGCTTGTTTTATAGAAATATGTCCTAATATTGTCAGCATATTAGCTGTCAGTACAAATCTTTCCTAACTACAGAAAACAGAGAAATATTTCTCTACACATAATATTTTTTGCATACATGTAATTGCAGAAACAGAAGAATGAGTTTCATATCCTCTACCTAATTTAGTTTATCGGTACTGAATATTGACTACAAGTTCAATCCTGTTAGCTGCAAATGAATCCCATTGTTTATGAAATTTGACCTTTGTTTGTTATGGCTATTTCTTAAAACCTTAAAAACTGAATGTTTGGAAGTAGCAAGAAGGCAGACATCACTGCTTTTAAATGGATGGTGTGTCTTCATTTGGGTTACTCTGTTCAGTTCTGACTCTCCACTCCTCACTCCTAGTCTCCATCTTTTTGAAGTTGATTGCACTTGTGCTGAGAGGCTCCCATTGATTTTTCTTATCCTTTTGTGACTGAAACTTTTAGTCTCTTCAGATCATAAATCTGGGATCTAAATGGAATGTTTTTCATGTTGGTCAGATTGAGACTTCCCAGCACTAGCAGCAGAGCTTTTGCAGTTAACAGCAAGTTAACTCGGTTTGCATAGGCTTTACAATGTAATGATATTTGATTTCAGGATTGATGAATTTTATTTGTTTTATAGATTTTGTTTTAAAGTACCAAGGCAGTAATATGGTTAATGAAGCCCATTATTGGTAGATTGAATACCAGACTAGCAGAGCCTTATCCAAAGAGGTGTGATTTTTAGAATTGTGGAGGAAATACTAACTGTTGTTCAGAAAGTACAAAGAGTACTGGTTTTACTTGCTCTTCGACAAATAACAGAAGGGCGGCCTTTGAGAAGCTGCAGAAGCATCTGGCCTATGGGACATGACTGTTCTTTGTGCATGACCAGCTAACTTCATCTGCACACAAAACCAAAACCATGATATTTATTTTCTTCAGTTCTTTGCAGCTTGCAACAGACTACATTTTTTGTGTGATGGGTGTGAATGTGAAATCTTATTGTTGAGTCCAACCCTAACTCTCCCTGGAGTGGTAATTCATTTTTCAGTAGTACATACCACATGTTTAATCTAAAAATGGAAATTTGATTGTTCTATATTTAGCTCAGTGCTCATTGCATATATTTTTATTTAAAAAAAAAAATAAACCATAGAATCACAGAATTATGCTGAGTTGGAAGGTACCCACAAGGATCATCGAGTCTTACTCCTGGCCCTGCACAGCAACATCCCCAAGAGTCACACCAAGTACCCAAAAGCATTGTCCAAACTCTTCTTGAGCTCTGGCAGGCTTGGGGCTGTGACCACTTTCCCTTGGGGAGCCTGTCCCAGTGCCCAACCACCCTCTGGGTGAAGAACCTTTTCCTAATATCCAACCTAAACCCCCCTGACACAACTTTGGGCCATCCCCTCCTCTCCTGTCACTGGTCATCAGAGAGAAGAGATCAGTGTCTGCCCCTCCTCTTCCCCTCATGAGGAAGTTGTAGCCTGCAATGCGGTCTCCACCCAGGCTCCTCCAGGTTGAACAAACCAAGTGACCTGGGTCACTCCTCATATGGTTTCCCCTCAAGGCCCTTCACCATATTCATTGCCCTCCTCTGGATGCTCTCTAATATATTTCTTATATCGTGGTGACCAAAACTGCTCACAAGACTCATGGGGGTTGTAAAAGGAAATCAGGTTTGATAATAACAGGACTTTCCTTTCATGAAATCAGGATGGCTGTGACCAATGACTATGTTGTCTTTCAGGTGTTTTTCAATACCTCCCAGCATAATCTTCTCCACAACTTTACCAGGCACTGAAGTGAAAGTGACAGTCCTGTAGTTCCTGGGGTCCTCCTTCTTGCCCTTTAAAATTGTGATAAGGTTTGCCAGCTTCCAGTTAGCTGGAACCTCTCCAGATTCCCAAGACCACTCAAAAAACATCAAGAGAGGTTTTGTGATGACATCAGCTGGCTCTTCAAGAAGTCTTGGATGAATCCCTTCAGGCCCCACAGATTTGCAGGAAGCCAACCGGAGCAGCAAATCCCACACAAGTTCAGGGTAGACTGGGAGTCGATCATTCTCGCAGTCATGGTCCTCCTGCTCAGGTCCCTTGGTCCATCATCCATGTTGGAGACAGAGGCAAAGAATGCATTAGATGCCTTTGCCTTGTCTCTGTCCCTGTTTGTGAGGTGACATTCTCATCCTGTAAGGGACCGAGGGTTTTTTTACACTGCCTATTGCCATTAATATATCTGAAAAAACTCTTTTTATTGTCCTCCACATTTCTGGCCAGCTTCAACTCAATTGGCCACATACATTTTTTCCCTACAGTGACAAGCAGCATCTCTGTAGTCTTCTCATGTCAGTAATGCCCCTTATTCTAGCCCCTGAAGACAGCAGACTTCCCTGTGAGGTGCATATCGAGCCCTCCATTCGCCTTAGAACGGTGTTTCCTATTACAATTACCCTTCATTTTCCTGTTAACAGAGGAGGTCTCGGTGCAGAGTACAGGTGGTGTTGTTTTAGGAGGCCTCACTATTCCAGAAGGACCTTCACCTGCCTCATCAGCAATCTGGCCTTCCAGTTACAGAGCCTCACGTGTTGTAGAAGGTGCCAGTCCTACCTGTCAAATTCTGAGAAGGTGGAGGAACCTTCCTCCTAGTACATGCCATGATCTGCTTCCAGCCTTCCTCTTTAACAGACCCTTGGCTAGCAGTCGTTTGATTAATTACCCTGCAGGGTTCTGAGTCCATCTGCTTCTCCACTACAGTGGAGGTTCATGAGTCCTGAGATTGTTGAGACTGTGAGACTCTGAAAATAATCAGTCTCTCTCTTGCTTGTTTGCTCAAATACTGTGTAGCCTGTTCATTTCCTCCTGTATCTCCTCCACCTGGCAACCAGCTCCTCAAGCACAGCTCACCTTCTGCAAAAGAACGATCAGCCCCAGCCTCATGAAGAGGCATCAGGCACTCCTGGTGGCCTCTGACGTGGAGAGCTCCATCTCCCATCAGCAGGTCCCTCTGACATGGCTGCTCCAGTGACTCCCACAGCTACATGGGATTGAGCTTTAGGGCACGGCAACACCGTAACTGAGGAAGCTTAAGCTAGTGCACTGATAAGATTGGGGTTTTTAATGTGTGAGGTGGCTTGAAAGAATTGATTCATTTTTAATGTTTTAACTTGTGTTCTGTTCTTTAGAGTACTCGAGTGGCTTTAGACCACCTGGAGTCTGTGCCTGAGAAACTGAGCCTGTTAGAAGATTGCAAAGATATTGGAGTGAGAAAGATTTCATTTGACTCAGTACTTCTAAAATATTTTGGTTAATTAATATTCTCTATGACTGTACAGATAAGTTGTTTAATAAGATATTTACAGTTGCATATGTGCGTATTATATAGACAGAAACATACTGAAATTTACTTTCATGTTTATATGGATTTTCTTAAGCTGATAAATTTAGTTCTAATTATTAACACTGCTCCATAATGTAAGCAAACATTGATAACTGGGCATAACAGGTCATGTGTTAATTACTGTTTCAGAATATTTTTATTGACTGGTAAATTCTGATATTGCATATTAAAAAATGAAAATTTTATATTTAAATAAATTATACCAGTAGATTCAATATTTAACTTAATGAGTGGAGATAGATGATCTTTACAACTTTTTGTGTTGTTTTGACATAATGACAATACTTGTCACTTATTTCCTCAGCACCACTATCCAGTCAAGGTGTGTTTGGACACAGCGGGACATATTGACAGTAGTGATGACATACTGTCAAGAGTGATAAGCCACAGATTAGATTTTCAGTGGCTAAGTGGCTAAATCCCTGTACCATAGTTACTTTCCATTTATGAAATGGGTGGTTTAATAAAAAAGAATTTGGAACCTCCTTGCACGGTATAAATTTTAAATCAGTATTAAACCACAGGTCAACAAGTAGGTAATGATATGCATTTTATTTGCTATGTAAAATTCCTTAATCTGTGGTAGTCATAAACATTTCAAAACATACTTGTTTGGAGCATTGTTTATTGTGTTCCTGCACGAGGCCATCAGTTAATAATTATACACCATTTTATTGCTGTCATCATCAACAGATTTGGTAATGCAAATACTGGTTTAAAAGTTTGCGTTTTTTATAAAAAATCTTGTTGAGGTGTATAGCTTTAATTTCACATTCTGGGTATCCCCAGAAGAGCTTTTTTTGCTCTGACAGAGGTTTATGTTTACCTTCTGTTTCTGCTAAAGGAAAAATTTTGCTCTCAGCAGGCAAGGCAAAGGCCTGAATGTGGGGTATCTGCAATCTCCTTCACACTTGCCCTCTCTCACTTAACACTGCTATGAAATTACACTGTCATTTTCTGGTTTGCTCTAGTTATAACTTAGCCAGTGTTTGAGAGAGTGGAATGCAAAGTCTTTGGTTTAAATTGGGTTCTGTCCTTCTCCATCATGCTTAGTTTTTTAAAGATGGTTTTCTGAAGATGAGTCCCTATCAACACAGTGTTTTGTTTAAGAAATAATTTATTATGCAAGAAAGCTAAGCTTTATGCCTTAGCTTTGAGAAGGATGTCATTTTGAGACTTCATTACTGTTTCTATTTGCAAATAACATACTGGATTATTTTTTGTACAATAGCATGTTTTGCTCTCAAGTGGTATGCATGAATGAAGCATTTCAAAGCTGTTCATTGTTTTCCACTGCTAGCAAGTTCTTCCCTCAATGTTTTCATAGGAAGGGGGAAGGAAAGAGGAAGTAAGTTTTGATAAATTTCTCGGGTTGTCTAAGAGGTTTGTTAATTCAAGTGAATCATTAGCTAGTTCAGTGAGAAGCATTATGTTTTCTCATTGAAAATACTGTTTTGTCCATATCCTTAGAACCTTTTTTTCTTCAAGTGCTTGTTTCTGCAGTGTTGTAATTAATATTTCACCATTTCAGAATTTGTTAAAAGGTATGATATTGCTGAAGTTTGGAAGGGGTTACAAGAAATCATTCACCAGTTAAGGATAAGGCCATTTCCATTTTAATCTACATTTGTTTTAACATTATTTTTCTGTACAGAACATGATGCTTTTACATGGCCCCTGTAGTTCAGCCTCTGAAAGTTAGTACTTAATTCGTTCTTGCTGCAGTGAAAGTCCTTGACGATACCTGTGTTTACAGTAGTCAGAGTTTCTAACTACTTTTCACATTATGAAATCATCTAAATCTTTCAATGCATTTCTAGGAGTCCTATTGCCGAAGGGAGACGATTGAGGAAAGGTACATGAAGTATAAAGACATAGTGACTTCCTTACAGCAACAGCTGGAAGATTCAAAGCAAAGAGTCGGGCAAGTCAAGGTGTGTGTGTGTACTCCACTTTTGTGTCCCAGATACTTTCAATCAGCAACATAACTGTGCCTTATTAACTCCTAGTGCAAACACAGACTGAAATCATGCATGAATGTTTCTGTTTCATATAGCTGCCATGGCTGATGGCATGGCAGGTATATTGATATGGCATGAAATTTGATGAATTAAGGGTTGCGTTCATTGTAAGTGCCACGGATGCTTTCCAAAAATCTTTCAAATTTCACAGAGAGGTGTCTTACTACTCTGAAATGTTTACTTGCTTTGTCAAATTGCTGTCTACAGCAAGTTTTAAATTGTTTTGTTCAATTTTCTCTTGTCCTTTCAAGTAAAAGATATAGAAACCTGTTTCCTCTGTGAAAAGGTTGACTAATTTATGAATCACATGTAATAATTTTTCAGTAGTTGATATTTGCATTATTTGCAAACGATTCTGTATGATGTCTCTTTCATACATAAATGGAATACAGGCAAACAGAAGAGAAGTGATTTGCTAAAGGTCACTCACTGGACTCACAGCAGTGCTAAGCATGAATAACTAACTTCCTGCAATACAGATCCAGTGCTCTTGTTTAGAAGCTTTGCCTGTAATGAGTTCAACTTGCCAATTGTTAACATGCTTTCTTTCCCTTATTAGCTTGTTCGTTGCCATATCAGTGTCATTGTGGTAGCAGCTTACTTCAGCAGAACTACAATTTCTTATGGAAGGGATTGAAAGAAGTGATCAGACCTGAAGAATCATACTAGTATTTCTGCTGCATATCTCAATCAAATCAGTTTCTTTGGCAGTGTATCATACCTGTGTCTCTAAGCAATTGGGCTCAAATCAAGGATCACACACTCTATCAAAAAGATGTTTGTGTTCCCCAACTCATCTGTAGCTGTCTTCCTTCTGTAAAATGAGGACATATTTACCAGTATGTCTTTTAAAAAGTGGGAAAGGTAAAATAAATACAGAATATTTTAGCTTAGTAAGTTGCTGTTGTAAGAAGATACTAAGTTACTTGAAAAAGCCATCTTGCTCCTCTGTAAGAAAGAATTGGAAGGAGGAAACAGGCACATTCAGTCTGTTGCTGATGATAATCTTCAGTTTCTTGAATTTCTCTTCCCTCCACACAAGCGTTACTAACTCAGTAGCTGTTGAAATTTGGACAACATTGAAAAGCTAAGTGGAATGCAATCAGCTGACGGTGGAACATAACATTGCACTAAGCTGACTGAACTTACTGAGCTTGTGTGATTTGAACTCAATAATCAGAATCCAGTACAAAGCTGATTCCAAAACAATTCTCTTTCTTTAGACGACCGAGAGCATTTAATGGTTTCCATTTAGTCAGGCCTAATTGGGTTTTTGCATGACATACAGTGCTCTTTGCTGTCACGGCTGTTGCAAATAGAACAGAATGTTCAAAACCAAGTAACAGACGGGTGCTAATCTGATTTCAGTGATCAGGCTAGCTTAGACTAAAAGAAACCTTTTTAATGCTTGCCTTTCTTACCCTCCTTTGGAACTAACTCAAATGCATTGTTTTTCAGTTTTTTTTCTTTTTTTATTTTACTTTTTCTCAGTTGGGAGTCTCTAAAATTGATTGCTGGAAGAGTGTAGGTTTGAGGACATCAAAGTTGATTCTTTCTGATATTTTTGGTTCGTGCTCTGTACATAGTGCCCCTTCTGTATAAAACAGACAGATATTTGGTCGGTGGTAAGAAAATGCATGATTGTGATAAAATTTTTTACATCGATCATTTTAGATAAAATTACTTGTGGAATTAATCTTTCTCTTCTGTTATGTTTATCTTTCTGGCCTTATAATACACTTGTTTCAGCTTGCTTGCCAACATTGATCTCAGA
This sequence comes from Mohoua ochrocephala, assembly GCA_013398855.1. Taxonomy (NCBI): domain Eukaryota; kingdom Metazoa; phylum Chordata; class Aves; order Passeriformes; family Acanthizidae; genus Mohoua; species Mohoua ochrocephala. Next base: position 51,009 of record VZTA01026853.1, read on the forward strand.
CAGGCATTATCTAATCTTGTGTCCCAGCCTTTTTTCATTTTAAGGAGGAAAAATTAAACCAAAGTTGAATGCTCCCCTAAAAGAGTTTTTTTCCTTCCTTTCTTATGATTTCTTTTGTCTCCATTCAATCTTCTTACTCTTCTGTAGTCTTGTCAGATGACTTTAAAATACCTGTTGCTTAGAAGCCCAGAAAAATTGTCATTTCTATTTGTGTGTGTTTAAATGGAAGATTTCCAGTAATAAAAGTAAGCCAGAAGCTGGCAGAACACCATCAGGTACAACAATCTTGATTTTTCAGCTAAGAAAGGGCCAAATTATAGTAGATAAAGATTAAATTGGAGGAAAAACCTCATAAATATAACATATTAAAAGAGAATACCAACAGAAGCAAAATCAAAACAGAAGGCCAGAGAAAAACTAGAGGTAAATATTATGATGTAGAGATAAAAATATTTTAAGAGTTTCTCTGCCACAGACACTTGACCATCTACTCAAACACAACATACAGATATAATTGTCAATGAAGCACATTCTATAAATTAAAATTTCTGTAAAGAGAAAGCCATTTTGTATTGCAGTTACTGGTAGAAGCACCTTTCTTGTTTAAAAGCTCTTCTTCTAAAGCATTTCTGGGAGTAGAATGGAAAGACAAAAACTTTTTTTATTCTTTAAAAGTTGTTATTGTGCTATGAACACTTTGGGTATTAAGTCTCTCATCAGCACATAAGGGGATTAATATGTATAATTCCCATTAGTCTTAATAGGAGTAAATCCTTCTTCAGTGATGGAACAAAAGCTCATTGTATCTCTAAATTAATGTAGAATTTTATTTTGTTTTCTGTTTAGTTTTCAAATCTTAAGATCAGCATGAATGATAAATTGCAGGATGTTTTAACAAAATTCCCTGAGGCTGTTTATGATGAGAATTCAGCAGTAAACTTGTGTGTTTTATGAACTGATGCATTTGTTCATTATTACCTCTTTTCATTTCAAGAAATTGAGTAATTTGGATACCAAGGCAAGCTTTTAATCTTATTTTGGATGGTATTGTAACTGGGGACTACTAGCTGCAGAGCTAATAGAGATTTTTCAGGGATTTTTGTTTAAATGACCTTTTAAAATTTATCTTCTCTTTTTAGCTTATAGACCAAATGACTTTCCTCACCAAGAAGCTGTGCTGTATGGATTTAGCCATAAATAGTAACACTGTACTTCAGACTTTATTTAATGGTTTAACGAAAAAATTCAAAAGCACCTTTAGGTATTTTGATATGAGAAATCAATGTTTAAGTTTCCTCGGTGGCAGGGAAAATAGATTCAATCTCTATTACTACTTGTGGAACTTCAGTGAATTAATATGAACCATTCCTTGATGAGGAAGTCGTCATTCACTGATGTCTGCCCTGCTGATAGGACATGTCCTGAACTGTGGATGTGATGTGAACAGGAAAGAGCATTTTTACTTACTGTAGTGGCAAAGACTTGCAATGCTGCCAGTGCTTTTCTCGAGGCAAAGCAGTGTTTTGCAGACCTTTTATAGTGATGAAATGGGGATAAAACTCATAAGCAACTTAATTTGAACCTAACTGCAATACTGAGAATTCAGAGAATTCAGATCAGTCTTTTCCAGCATGTGTGAAATCACAGCATGTTCCTGTATGTGTGCTACTGTATGCTTTTTGTTAAAGTTTACAGCTGCTTGATAGTAACAGGTAAAATTATTTTTATTTGGCTGCTATAGGATGTGAAAATGGATGCTGAAATTTCTGACACAGAAGCGGCTGCTCACTCTTCTAGTTGGCGACCTCAAAACAGCTTTCTGTGCAGCTCACTGCTCTCAAATTCAGGTTGTAAGTATTATACTGCAGAAAAAATCTACAGGTAACATACTCTTTTCTTCTAAAAAATTTTTCTACTTGAAAGAGTAAGAAGCTCTACTTTTCAAAAAAGAAGTGCTAGAACCATCTGAAGTATCCTTTCTGTGTGTTGGTGATGCCATGATGATTTTTTTGCCTTTTTATATACCCCTTTATATAGCCTTTATATAGCTTTTATATCTCCTCAGTGCTTTTAGCCCCCACTCTTGTAACTCCCTCAGTCTGACCCCCCGTGTCCCGTTCAGCCAGGAGCCCAAACATCCTGGGAGCCGCGTCTGAGGGTCAGACAGCCCCAGACACCAAGGGCCTCTCTAGAACACACCCTGGAAACTGAGACAGGCCCATCCAGGGGGAGACTCCTCAGCATGGGGGATTCATTCGAGTCTCTCCCTGGGCAATCTTTGATAGACGTGCTCATGTGCAAGGCCTGTGAGTTGTACACACGATTTATGGGGTGGGGGCATTCCGGGGGCACTTCGGCACGCTCCACTGGGACGGTGTGGGGCACCAAGGATCCTGAATAAATACTGAGGTAAAAACCCCTTTTCCCTTTAACCATGTTTGGCTCTCAGTTTTAAGACCAGGAAAAGGCACCATTGGTTTTAGATACTGGATGGATGTCTTTGCCTGGGAAGTACTTCATTACATCGCACAGATAGTTGTTTGAGTTTTTCTGACTGAGACATACAATATATTCTCTTTGTCACCCAAACCTTTGCCAAAGAAAAGGGCTGCCCTTAAATTCTGAATCTCTGCATAACGAGTCATACCTGTGTAAGCTGTGCATCTTCTGACAGACCAGAGAGATAGATGTCCTCAAACATGGATTCTTTCCAAGATCTTTCATGTGCACCAGTTAGTCTCATGCTTACGTAGCATTTTTGCAGAGAAAGTTGAATTCACTAATTCTACTTCAATAGTGTTTTTTAACTGGTTTTTCTACCCCCTTGTGCGCATACAGCTTGTGTTCTTGCAAAGTCATGGGGTCTCTGATCCAGCTGGGAAATGCTCAATAAAACATAGGACGTGTTAGCTCTTACTGGGTCCATGGGCACATCTTTGCATGAGTGCCAAAAGTAGCTTAAAAACCAGGTTTTTAAGGGGGTTTTTTTTGAGCATATCAGTACATGGATATTAAAATACTTTTCTTCAGAAGGGTATTGTCTTCCATTTCTTTTCAATATAACCAGTTTGTGTACTGAGAACCTATTCAGAAAGTTGCTTTCTATGTAATGGTAAGTCCTATTTCAGGCTTCATTACACTTTGAAAGCATTGCATCTTAGGATGAGTGCTATGGTACGTCACTGCTCATCAGTAAGTCCTGAGATGATCTGATGAGGTTAAAGGTAATTGGTTTCTCTTCCTTTCAGAATCTATAGGTCGTGGTTAGTATCTTTTTGCAGAGCATACTGAATAGCAATAGTGGGAATAAAGCATAGGAGCAAATACCTCCATATCATCTGTACTTCAGGAACACTTTACCTTGACTCAGAGTTGATTTTTCCATTTTCCCAACCCTCATCCCTGTCAACTTCTTACAAATCAAAGTACAGCTAAGCCTGTTTTGGGTATAGAAAAGAAGTAACCCATGCCTCACAGCATGTTCAGCTAGATGGCCTCCAGCAGTCCCTTTCAATCTCAAGAATTCCAAAAGTGATTCACTGCAAAAATTTACTGAAATTCAAAAATGCAGCAGCATAAATGTTCCTAAAATACAACAATGTCTTTATACTGCTTAACCCAAATTAAACAAGCTAGGGCTTTGTTGCTTTAATACTTTTTAATAAATTTTAGGTAGTTTTAAGAGAAATAGGATCCATGTGATCTGAATACCAATCTGATGAAACAGTTCTGCATATTTATTCTCTGATTCAACTGTTTTTTACCAGCACTAAGTACTAAACTTTCTGGAGATAAAAAAATAAGTGATTAACAAAAGACAGTAGTGATTCAATTCACTACTTGGTGCTTATAGCATTAAGATATGTGGATTACTCCATGGACTTTGGTTTGCGATTGATTGTCACTTTATGCTGAAACTGATTGCCACCAGTCAAATGTGTATTTTGAAGTTGTTGCTACAGTTCTTGAGGACAGTGAAAATTCTGCAGTGGTATTAGTTTTAAGGAGATCTCCCAGTGAGTGGCAAATTAAAAGTCAGCTACTTCAGTCATGATAGTCACATAAACACCATGAACTTTTAATTTCAGTAATGACATTAATTAATTATCATTTGAGACTTTGACAGAGAAGTATAATTTGACATCTTTGCTCCCAAACCTACTGTAGCTTTTAATAAATCTTCCTGTACATGTCATCATCTATTTTCTGTGATTAATTGTCTCCTTACTTCTTCAGAAATAGAAGAATGGATTTTTTTTCTTTCATTTACCTTTTGGAGCTGTTTGCAAGCCTTTGTGATTTATGTTTCTCCACTCCATCTCTCTTCAATTCATGAAATCTTACAGAGTCAATAACTAGTACTAGAATCTTCCTTCCCAATGTGGGTCTCCTATGACTTGTAGAGAGCACCAGGAAGGAGAGCAGACTCGTTTGATATAATTTAACTTATCTGTGAGGGAGACCGTGGCATTTAAGTTAAAACTGGTTGAAGAAAGAAGGACAAATAGTATGGGAAAATAAATAAGGGAGCAACAATCTGTTTCCATATATATTTACTAAAATGTTGCCAATGCAGCAAGCAGTTAAAAGGAAAGTAATTAACATCAACATTCTGTTTTGTTTCTGGTATAATTTCTGCAATTATAACAGCTTTTCCATTACAAACCTATTTTAAAATATATTGAGGGAATGTGCTTTTATTTCTATACCCATTTTCTTAGAAATGAAGACGTTTAAATGAGAAAATAATTTATTCAAGGAAACATTCACTAGATGTGGTTTGCAGTCTATATTATTATCAGACCAAAACAGTTGGTCCAAAAAGTCATTTCTAGTTGTTATCTAAAGAATAATCCTCAGAAACTGTTTTTAATGGCCACTGTATTTTCCTGAAATTTTGAGTACAGAAGTCCCTGGAGTTACACGTGCTTTGCATTAGCTTTGTGAATTGAGTCCTGCCTTTCTCTTTGCACATTTCATCACTCTGAGGTTTTAACCTGGATGGCTTCCCAGAAACCATATGTCTTAGAGGCTTTCTATTGTTGTTGGGAATTTATGTTCCAGGGCTTCATAAGCTGTGATAGACAACACTCTTGTGTCAACATGGTATGTAGTATGACTGATACCACAGCTGAATAAAACCAAGTTGTCCTGAATGCAGGCTTTATTGTCAAAACAATTAACTCTTGCACTGTATTGCTGATGCCTGTCTTTATCCCTCCATGTACACTTCTTCATAAGTTCTTAAGACTATTTGTATTGGCATTTATAAATAATGTAATGGACTTAAAAGTCAAAAGACATTGCAACATCACCATGCCATGGACACCCTTCTAGAACACAACCTAGGGCTGCTTAAGCATAAGAACCTGGAATGACCAGAAACTTGACATCATCACTTAGAAAAATGCAAATCAAATTAGTTAAGCAATGAACTTCCTTTACGATTTTTCGCCTTACTTTGAATACTGTCCACAGGACACAGCATACAGCAGCAGAGCTTTGGGCCAATGCTGAAAACTTAGAACTCATTGTTTTACCAATGTCCCAAACACAGTGATTTCATTCTTCTGAAAGTGAAAACCTGTCGCTGACCGCTTGACCGCCCGGTGGCCAAGCAGGCGACCTTGCTTCAAGTGTCCTGGCAGCGAGACAGGGAGAAGCACCAGAGTTCTGAGGCAGCTCCTGCTGGAGCTCTCTGCCTGCAGGCTCCCAGTGGGGCTGGCAGCAGCCGATGGCTGCAGTGGCGATGGGCAGGGGCAAAGGAGGAAAGAGGGACTCCTTGTTGCAGTATCCAGGTGTTTATTCCTTACCCCAGGGGGTCATGAGGTGAGGATGGGGAGCAACAAAAGAGCAACTCAGGGAGGAGTTACATAAGCTTTTAAACTCCGGGAAAAAGGGGAAGAATGGAGGGAAGAGAAATGATATTGAAATCATTGAAATCATTTCCAATAGGGAAATGATAAGGGATGACAGGTATCCAATGTCATTAGAATTAAGGAGGGACTAATACAAACCATCCAACAGAGAACGCGGAACAAAAGAACCTTCGAGAATTTAATTGAATAAACATGAGGTGGGCAGTAACAAAGGGAAGAGACAAACTCATAATTGGGGATTCGGGGGTGTGGTGTGATCTTCAGAGCCTCTTGCAGGCTCTCCTTCTGACCCACTGTTGTTGGATGGAAAGTCCACCCATCCAACCTCATGGAGGTGGAACCCAAAGGTGGTCTGGGCCACCGCCACAAAAACCCTCCTAACCAAACTGTGAAGTCTTGCTCCTTATTAAATAACTTTTGGTTATGTGCTGCTACAATTTTACTGGCTCGTTAAAAATTGCACTCTGGATTTTCAGTAGGACCACTTTTCTTACACACTTGTGATACAAGGAAGGCCATTAGGAGAAGGGTATGTTGTATAAGCTGGCAGCCACTTTCCTTCCCTTAATTTCTGCCTTTTGCTAAATGTTTGGATATTTGGATTTTTTTTTTTCTTCAGCATTTTATCATAAGATGTTTTGTCAATTCATGTTGTCTGGATTTTGATGCAATATAATGTATTTAGGAATAAGCACAATATGTGTACCCTGTTGTGAAGGTATATATACACAATATGACATTGTATGAACACCTGTTCAGTGTCACTTAGTGACTTTAGTCCATGCTGTTGGTAAAGATATTCCTTCACAAAATTTTTGAGAGGTTTGTCTTATCTCATTTGAACAAAAATTCTGGAAAAACAAATGGAAAATGTGTCTTAGTGAAATAATCAAATTTTTTAAAATGCAGTCTACATTTCTTGTGTATAAGAAAGCTCTTGGTTATGCCTGTGTTATAGAGTATTAAAATCTATTTCTCTAGAAAAATAAGTCAGTTTCTCAATTCATAGCCTTATGAATATTGAATATTTATTAACACCATATTACTTCCTGAATAAATTATAATGTCATATAGTGAAAAACATGTTTTATATAAAGATTAATGGTCAGCCAAGCGAATTAGAGAATCACAGGTTCAAAAAGGCCTCTAAGATCATTGAGTCTAACTGACTTCATGTATGTCTCTAAAGATGCTTAATTACCTTTTTTGTGTGACTTATTTCTAGCATTTATGAAAGGGATGGTTCCTTTGGATACAAGTGCCACCAAGGAAGATTCTACTATTGTTGCTGTTAGTGAAATGAAGCTGCAAGCAGAAGGAGGAAAGCAGTAGAATATTTTACAAAACCACACCAGTTTTCTCTGTGGTAAATTCCATTCTACTCCTTTTTTCGGTTTTGAACAGTAGTAATTCCATCTGCTACAGGAGTGATGCACCCTTAATGATTCAGCAATTGCCAAACACTCAAATCAAAGAGCATCAAGGGTGATTCTGATGAACTCTTGTGATAATTTAGGTGACTTGTACACCAAAGGCTTTCTGGGATTTTGCTATTCTCTTGTATTTGTTTCTGCAGTCCTCCTAGAGTAAATTTATTGTATTCCTGAAATACGGTGAAGTGAAATACCTGTGACATTAATCTTTGCTATGAGCTTATTTATCCCTATACAGGAATTGTTCTGACACTTGGTTTTGTTATTATGTTTAATAACATTATTAATAATGAACAAATATTTAGCAATTGCCTATGATTATGAGAGTCATTACACAGTGTTGGACAGACACATTTGCGATTTTAGGTCCTTTAGTTTGAAAAAATCCTTTAAGGAAGACATGATAAAATGAAATTTTCTCATAGCTGGTGAAAATTCATGTCTTGGTTTCAGGTTCAGCATATATGTGTTATAAGTTGTCTAGAATTATTCTTTTGGCCAGAACAGTTTTATCAGATGGCCTTGGTAAGACACTTCAAAGAATCTGAATCTCACCCATCTGTATCAAGAGTGTTGAAGGGCGCTTCTATGTGGCTGTGAAAATTTTAATAGCAGGGTTTAATGTTCATTTATTTATTCTGTTTTGTTCTCTATTTGAGAAGATGTGGATTGTAAAATACTATGGAAATACAATATTGCACATTTGTATTTGTTCAGATATTGCTATTCTAAACAAATTAGACACAATTTTGCATTACAGTGGTCTCAAAGAGCAAATCACAGAAGAATTTTCTGCTGTCTAAAGAAATGCAAGTGTTTCTGATAGTTCTTGTTTTATTCTCCTCCCAGCTACTTTTGGCTGGATCACTGCTTGTAGTGTGCCTTAAAAGATTTGCCAAAGCTATCAGAGTACTGTAGCAACATTAACACAATTCAAACCATTTTGTTTTGCAGACTTCTGTCATATTTAGGAAGCCTATTTCTTCTCTGAAACACTGTCATTTTTTAGCACTGTAGGTGTCTCAGGCATAATTCACAGGTCACAAAGTGCCATCTCAAAAGAGGATTTTTAAAATTTTTTTTCTTCCTACTCTGATGAAGTGTTCTGTTGTCCCAGTGGGTGCTCTGGACAATGTGCTTCCTTGACAATCACCTTGTATCCGACCTGTTTCAAACAGAACAACATGCTGGGAACATCAAAATCAGACACAGAAATGAGAAAAAGATTGAGTTTATTCTCCATTCATTTTCCGTGAACTTTAATGTCTTAAAATTGAAAAAAAAATCTGATTTGGTTAAAAAGTTTTCTTTACCTTTTGTTGTGTATTATGCCGTGCATGGTAGTGCTGGCATTGGCTTTTTGCAGACTTCTGGCACATCTGCTCATTCAGAGGGTCAAGAAAGCAAAGCAGGCACATCCATCTGTTCTGATCTCAACAGCCATGACAGGGGCAAGAAAAAAATCGACAAATAAACTTCTGCTCTCTACAAAGAGTGTGGATGTCATGAAACAGAGTTTAGCTCAAGCCACAGTTACTATAAACCAAACTTACTTTAAGCGGATCCAACATTTGTAATTTATTTTTTTTATTAGATCAGAGCAGAGCTGGAAATATGGCATTTAAAATATTTTAACTGGTTTGGTCTGCAGAAACATTAAAAAATTGCAAAATGAAATGTCACCAGCTTGCAGACTTTATGGTACCTACAAATTATGGCCGAAACTTAGAAAGGTCACTTGAAAATATATTATGAAACAGTGAATCATGCTCTCAAAACACCTTACGTGGTAACGAGGTCTGGTGCATGGATTGCTGATGTATAAATGTATACCCTACCCGTTTTACTGAAGTTTAAATGTTTTTTTGATATAAAAGTGCCTGTTGGTAAATGAATGGGGCTTTAAGAGTCTTAGCTGAGAAGTAATACCAGAAATATAATGTCCTGTGTTTTTGCTAAGGAATTTGTAAAAATCTTACCATTTTATGTATTTATACATTTTTTCCTGACTTGTAACTTAGAAATCTGAAGTAAGTATTCCTAAAACAGATCACTACTGCTTTATATTGTTAGAAAACTAAGGATAAGCAGTCTGATCTCCCTCACTGTGTTACATCAAGTATTGAATCGCTTTTTGTACTATACAGGACAGAAATTACTACTGGGAGAAAAATTTTGGCTTTAAGACTTTAAGTATGTTCAGTGCTTAGTATATTTGCCTTTGCCCATGTGACTGAGTTTGCACCAGTTTTAAATCCTTTTATAAAATTTTCTAAAAGGGCTGGAAGAACAGAAGAGACGTCAGACCACACCAAAAAAAAAAAAAAAGAAAAAAAAAGAAAGAAAAAATTTTACTGAGTAGACTTATGGACTCCAAAGCCAGGAAATTCTTTCTTAAATTTACCCTCTTGGCATGGCAGTCTAGATAGCATGTAATATTTGTCTCTCTTCCACCTTTGATAGAGGTTCATATTACAAAGTGAATTTTGTTTCCTCTTTACTGAAGGCTAAAGTTCCGTTCATGACATTATGCAAAACTGTCCCTTTGTGGTTTAAGAAATATTTTTTCCATATTGGTCTGAAATAATACTCTTCTGCACAGTTTCAGTTTTTAAAGTGGAAAAGCAGATAATTTTTAAATAAAACCTTTTGTATATTTCACATCTTAAAAATTTCTGTCCCTTCTGGTAGCCAGATTTTTTTATACTTTAACCCTTTAATGACTTGTTACTCAATTCTTGCCCAAAGCAGTGGTTTTCAATACTCAAAAATGTGGTGTCGCACACACAAAACAAAATGATGGTTTAGTTCTTTGTTCTGTTGAGCATTTGGTAAATCAGGCAAATTTTTATGTATGTACTAAGTACATACACATTTTATAAGCTAGTATCAGGCATTCTTTTTTTTCCAATGCTATACTGAAATACAGTGCTTCAATACTGTGCTTTCAAAAATGCATTGGTCCTCTATTTTAGCATCAAATAGTTGTCACATGAATAAGCTATAAATTTTATGCCCTTCAGTTCCTTAATGTTTTACAGCAGACTTGAGAGTACTTAATTACTTTTGAGATTATATTTACTAAATAGCCAAAATAATTTATTTTTATTGTGTAATTATGTCATCCTAAGAAGAAATATCAAAATAAAAATAAAAAATAAAATTTTACAGTGCAAAACAAAGCCATTTTCTTACATTTGCTTCTCAAATTTTTTGATGGAATCCAGGCTTCAGTGATGGTGAAAGTACTCCTTGGATATTCAAAGCTCAGCCACATTTTTGCTATTACAGCAAACTAAATAAAGAAAATATATGAAAAACCCATCCAACACAGAAACTACTACTCTAAAATCCATTTCTAGAATGCATATCAGTTCATCTCTAGCTTGCAAGGCTTACTCTCTGCACTGTGTAGCACTGAATGGTTTTTCGTGAATGAAAATGCCAGTATTACCCTGAAAGGAAATCAGTAGGTATTTTTGTAACACTGATATAATTTTTATGGCTAAAAATGAGAAGTTTGCAACCTGGATGCATTCTCATATCTATAATACGCAGAAAAATTTATTCATAAAATTTTGTGGCCCTGCTTGTTACAGTCAAATTTTGCTGTACCTATGTTTAACTCCTCATGTCTGCAGTGTGTTAGTAACAAATTTCTCTCTCTCTAAGCCCTTGTCACCCCACAGAAGTGATTGATACTGAAGTTAATGTGAGCTGCAGGTCAGTATCTGACGACAAAGCCTTGTCAGAAATGGATATGCGGGAGGACATCACGCAAATCCCTGTGATTTTGATCTAATTGTAGAATTTAAAAGCAGTTGTAGAGGAAAACTAGCAGTAGAAGGGATGGAAAGCAATTCATGATTAAATTAAAATTTCAGAACACTTTTATTCTTGATGCCTTAGCTTAAAAACTGCCTTAGAGCTAGTATTTACATCTGAATAAAAGTGATCCCTAAATAAAATTCCATCTTGGATAATTTTTTTTTTTTTACATGCTTAAGTACTTTCTACTCTAGCACAACTCAACTCTTTACTGTAAGCATGTTTAGACTGCTGTGAACATGAACTTAGTTGCTTTTCTATGTAAATATCTAAATTAGATTTTAAATCTGAAGAATATTTTAGTGCTCTATACGGGAGTACAAAAGAGCAGAATCCGATAACCAACTCTTCAAAAATCTGCAATGCTTCTGAGAATGTTGACAACAAAAATGAAGGCGATTGCTGTGGTTAAAATCCAGCAGCATCCAACATTTATCATTTGTGCTAACAGCAATAGCTCTCCTGTTTCTAAAGCTGAAGTTGCACATCTGTCATTTCTCTGGCTGAAATAATGAGATTTTTTTTTTCCCTTCCCCTAATAATGACAGAATTTATAGTGTGAAAATATGCAGTGATGATATTTTTAAACTTCTAGTCATTTTATTTAGGAATTTACCAGGTGCTATTTGGAACTAAATATTTTTGGAGCATGGACGTTAACATGTTTTTGTTAAATTATTACATTTCAAAACAGGCACTGCGTAGAGGTATCTCTTTTAGGATAATTTTGCTATCTTTTTTTTAGGGACATGGCTCCTTGATAGGTGTTTTGTTTGAGTAAGTACAACAGTTGTTATTGAGTTGTCTGTTATTTCCATCTGTCTTCAGACCAGAGTTGTTTTGATCTTAGACTGCTTTTCTCATCTGCCATCTACAGTGCACTAGTATGTCAGAAGACATACCATCATTCTTCACCTGCCCTGTGTCAGTAATTTTGGTAGTTGATATTCCCATGGAATCACATTAGTGTTGATGGCAGTTGTTTCTTATAAGCTATTTTCATATGAATTCCGACACTCTTACTTGTTTGCTAAAGTAAAAGGTACTTAGTAAATGGACTAACATGAGGTCACATGCTGTCTAATTTTAAAGATTATTCCATAGGCCAAAGTAAATGTCTCTTACTACATTTGTCTAGATTTTCTGATTGCCAGCATTGAATTTACTATCAGTTTGTAGAAGGAAATGGTAAAGGATAGACTTTGCTGCAATAACCCTGAAATATTATTGACTCGAGGCAAAAAATGAGACTACAACAAATTTAGGACATCTGTCTAAGTGCTTAGTCTAGAACCTAAAATACTCATATTACAAAGTATATTTCTTCAGTGTGTTAATATCAAATCGCCTTCATGATAAACAGTTGCTGACACCTAAAATATTTTTGAAAAACGATACTAAAATTTGCTAAAGATGATCAAAAGGATTTCTGTGTCACTCACGTTGTTAAGCAAGCATGGAACTGGGAAGCAGCCCAATTTATGTTTCTGGCATGAGGCTTTTCACAGAAACCACCAGTGACACGGTTTTATGCTTAGTGTGGAAGACGATGAAGATGAGCTGTGTTTTGCTGCTGGCCAAGAGAGCAGTTTGCATTGGTGGCTGTTTGGTGCATGGAGTGCAACGCATGCACCATTTTTATTGAGGCTTTCACTGCCCGGTGCAGCAAGGACAGCGCCATTTCATTCAAACAGCTGCAGCCACGAAGACATCGTGTAGCTGGCAGAACTTTTGTTACATGTTTTGACTAACAGAATGTCAACAAGTCCATCAGAAACCTTGGAGCTGTTTGTTTTGTCTTCTCTGGAGCAGTCTCCAGTGCAGTCATAAAGCTAGAAAATGCAGTTTGTTCAGCGTGAGTTACATCAGCAGGGAGGCTCACCAGCCATGGAATGTGAATCCATTAGAATGTTGTCCATTGAGAGATTAGAGGTCCATAAATTAACAAAAAACTAATCCACAAAGTTTTTAAAAGTGAGACAAATTATTCTTACTTGATAGTCAAGAAATCTCTGTGAAAATGGAAAAAGGAAGTATCAAAGTCAAGAAACACCTCATTTTTCCAGAATGCGAGTAATTTCTTAAATTTCACTAGACTGGCAGACTAAAATGAAGCTCCTGAATATGTTAATCAACAGACATCAATCCCACTTTGTGTCATTTCTTATTGTGTGAGACTTGCTCGCTTTGAATTAGACTTAGCTATGTTCCATACTTAGGGAAAGTCTGTTGTGAGTGTTTTGTACTGAATAGCAATAATAGTTTCAATAATTCCACCAGAGACAGCTGATGTGCTAGAGAAGGAATACTGGCTCTTACAGTGTATTTTAACAAAGAGCTCAAATGTTCAAATTTCTGTTGTGGTGGTATTACATTGCCAGAAGAAAGCAACAAATAGAAAAATATTTAGACTGTGAGAGTGTCAATACAATAACAGTGTATTACTGAGGTTTTGAAGGTGTATCACTTTTGAGACTGACATTTCTGTATGTCCTTACTAGCAAATGCTGATATTCTATTTTTTTTTCCCATGGAGAGTATGAGAAGAAAATATGTTATTCGCTTTTGATTTCTGGAACACGTTTTGCCATTTCTTGCTGCCAATTTCTGTTTAATTTGGGGTTAGCTAAAAAAACAAATAACCATCTAATTCTGATACTTCATTACAAGTACTCCTAATTAAGTTAGTTGATACATGAGTAATTTTCCTCCAGATCTTTTGTTTTCATTTCATCTGAATGAAATACAGCAGTTTTTTGCAGTTTGTGTACTAAAACTGGAGTAAAATTATTCTTGTGAGCTAGCATTTAGGTTGGGACATTCTAAAACTAAGATTGCCCAGGCATCTCATTCATGTGACACTGAACATAATACATCATATTTCCCAGTCAGCTATTGTCACTGCAGTATAATATAGAGTAACAACAAGGAATCTGCAGAATTTCAACAAATTATATGGATGTGAAATGTCTCTGTGCTGGTGTAAAGTCAGAAAGGTCTGTTTAACACTTCTAAACCTTATTGTATTGGTTAATGGAATAGAAATAGGCATAGTGGAATGAAATTCTTCATACATGTTGAAGTTCACATTACTGTAGTAACCAGAACTATTGCAGTTTCCTTCAGACTTGATTTCTGAAATGTAAAGGTGTGTTCAAACTTCTAAAAGCTGTGTAGGCATCAGGTATATCCTGTCCACATAATTATGTCTCTTTCTTATAGACATTGACATGTATAAACATTTTCATGCACTGTAAAGTTTTACTGGTCAAAAAGAAAATTAATCCTTTTTTGCTTGGAAATCCTGACTACAGTAAAGCTAGCAGAGCCCTTGTCTGTAATATCAGTGGAGTTTCAATTTCATGCTGTGTTTTAGAAAAGGAGAGAGAAATACTTTCTTAGTCTATTTTTTCATTGCTTTTTGGAGGTCTGCAAGTCTACAATTTGTGTTGGTTTGATAAGCAACAAATACTTGATGAAAAATACATGATCTTATAAAAATAATTTGTTAGCAAACTGCAAAACATTTGGAAGAATTTGACACTATCTCATTTTTATATTTTAGATTTTTTCAGAATCTGAGAAACGAGATTATGAGTTCATTTAGGTTCTTTTATTTTTTCAAGAAGACTAAATCAAAGTTAGGTCTATAATGAAAACCATTGTCCTTCTAAATAACATTAATCCAAGCTTATGAAATTTGAAAAATTCTGAAATGTTGCAGCTCTTTGTTCCACTTCATTGTGGTCTAGTACAGCTTTTTCAAAATAATGAAGCCATCTCCAAGGAGAGAAAGTTCATCTTTTGATGTGCATCAATTGTATTTCACACACGTGACTAAATGTTTTGTTTCATATCAGTTTTTCAACTGATCAAGTAATTCAATGAGTACCCAAAATGGGAATTTTTATGTGTGTAGGGAGAAGCTAATTATATCTTACATCTAAATTCCAGCATTACTGGTGGTTTTTTTTTACAAAAGACTCACGAAATAAAACCAGTTTTAACTATTTTGTTCTATGATATTTTTGTTTCAAGACAGCTTCACAAGGTATTTGCAGTTCACTTCTTCCATTATCTGCCATCTTCAAGGAGGAAAAAAATCCAACTTGATGATCTTGAGAAGTATGTAATGAATTTTTAAAAATCTGGAATCATAAAATCACTTAGGTTGGAAAAGACCCTCTAGATCAAGTTCAGCCAAACTACTGCTTGACTGTTACTTCCTGTAAATTGAATGGATGCACATAAAACTGAGTCTACAGGTTGGATTTTCAGAACACGTCGTGCATGTTTAGGAACAGTGCATTGCAGAAGTATGAAAGGAGGAGCTGTTACCATGTTGGTTTGATGCACAAGTCCCTTACCAACCTGTGAAGTTTGAGGTACTTGGTTACACTCGAGGTGTGACTCATGTCACTCCAGAGCACCAATTTTATTGTTGAGTTGCTGCTCTGACTTCAGAATGCCTGTGCCTGATTTATACCAATAGGAAGCCTCATGTATAAAGCCTAAGTACCAATCAAACTAAGTGCTGAGATCTTGTCAAGTGATTGCAGTATCAAGTATATGAAAGCTGTCTTTTGTGCTCTGAGTATGTTGCTGCAAACTGAAAGCTTGGCACAGTCTGCAGGTATGTTTTTAAGTTTGGTTAAGGCTCTACCAGGAAAGTTCGTATGTTAATTTAACATTAACATTTGTACCTATTTTCTGCAATTAGACTATAAAATGTTAGCCAATGAGGCAGTAACAAAAACATCAAGCTACATTACACTTCTGCTGACTTGGGACTTACTCCAAGCAATTCCTGAAGGCAGGGTTTCAAGTCTTCATTGCAGCTCAGGAGATAGTTAGTACCTTTGCAGGATCAAAGTTGCTAGCTGTACTTGTAATTTAAAGTATAACGTAAAAACTTGTCATTTTTGTAAGCTAACATAATAAATTATTTTTCCAAGCAATGCATGCCGTCTGTATTCATTTACCTGACATTGCCAAACTTTTGTAAAGGCCTGTTTTATGTAATTGATCTGTTTTAGTTTTGTGAAATATAGATGTGTGATATGGAATTACGTTGCCCAATTTTCTTCTTAACTTGTCTCTAGGAGCAATTGGATTTTTTCTTTTGTTTTCTTTCTTCTACTATAATATTTGTTTAAAAACTAAGATGCTAGTTTCATTATGAGAATAAGCAGTTTTCTTCAAAAGTGTGTATTCAAAATACTTATTTAGGTTAAAGATCTTTTTACCATTAAGGACCCAAAAATCTGGCAATGTATTGTAGTGTTATAATAGGAGCAGGTCTTTGCATAGCCCATTATTGACAGTGTTTTCAGAGGTGCCCTTAATTAGGACAGGCTGTAGTGCCTTTAGTCTCTTAGAGAGTGTGAACAAGATTCATCTGATTGAGCTTGAGTCTGAACAGAACACCTGCCTCCATCTAAATGAACCTGCCTTTGTAGTCAACAGGATCGGTGGCATCCTTCATTTCACCCCAAAGTAAGCAGCCAGGGTTTGATCAAATTGCCCTGAACTGCTCTAACTATATTGTTTAAATCTACAATTAGTGAAAAGGAGAACCAGGCATCTGCCTTAGATGCTTATTTGCCTGCATTATAGGCACCATGTCCACCCACAAAGTGGGGTCTATCCATGTGTGCTTTATCTGGATTCCAGGGTAAATTCTTTATTACCTTAAATAGGAGACACCCCTGGAGGCAGTGAAATGGGATGCAGTTAAACAAGCAAAGAGACTGAGCCATGACAATATTAAATGAAAAAAAAATCCTTGTTGCTGGGAAGTTCTACACAGCTAAGTTTCTATGGAAGCATTTAATGGAAAACAAAGCCTTACATTATATTTTAAAATACAAAGTAAAACCAAAACAAACGAGCAAAAAGTATTGCATAATTCCATATAATGAAGTTTTCTTGTTCTGGTTTCTCACAACAAGCTGGCCGAAATACAGTTTCTTTATATACTGAGAAATCAGTTATTGAAAGCCTCTAATTATTTTACTAATTCCATTCCCCTCAATTACATATTCCCTTGTCTTTTGGAGTTAAGAGGTTTTGCATGTATTTTACATAGTTTTGTGATCTGCAGTTGTTTTATAACAAACTTACTTTTCTTTGGACTCTGAAGATAGCAGAGTTGTTTCTTTCTCACATGCTTATTCCTCTCTTCCAGCAGCTGTTGCACAACACTTTTCCCCCCTTCTTAAATCTGCTGTCCCAGAGGCTCTACCACCATTGCTGATGGGCTCAGCCTTGGCCCTGACAATTGAGCTCTTGTGTTGGCAGGCAAATACCCTACAGGCTCCTTTACAAGTGAAAACAAGTATTTTATTCCAGTCTCCTTTTGGATACCTTCAGAATGTGATCCTTGGGTAGAATTTCAAGAGCAGCACATTCTACTGTCTGGAAAAGGCTGCCTGAAAACTACTGCTGGAAGCATCAGTGGTTCTACAGGAGACAGGATGACTATGAGGACAAGTCAATCAACATCTCCGATGCTCTTGGCAATGCACACCACTACAGCTCAAACAACGCTTCTCAATGGGTAAGGAAAGTAGGTTGATAAAAAGAGTGGACAAATTGGTTTCATAGGAATTTTAGTCGTAGTCTCAGAAAAATGCATTTGTTGTGACCTCAGATAAAAGTCCTAGCTGGCCCTCAGTTAGTAGTGTGGACCTTACCTTGTTTTATAAGCCAGGAACCCATTGAACTATAAAGTGATGGTTCTGCCTGGCCTGACCCTGGTTACTTCCTGGTGCCTCAAATTCAGATAGGAACTAAACCAGAGTACAAGATTGGGTCTACAAAAGATTCCCCAAAACTGTGAAATAAGAACAATGGACAATGCTGAAAGTTACAATTTGGATTTTATCTCAGGAGCTGAGAATTTTGAAATAGTCTGTTTACAGCAAAGTGCAAGCCACAGTCAATTTTGTCAATTTTATACAGTAATTTTCAATAGTTGATTCTGTGACAAAACTTCCAAACAGGCGGTGATATATCTAACACTGAATCTAGCATAGACCTGTAACCAACAACACTGATAGAGTGCAGCTTATGATTTCTTTACAGTCCCTTGGAAAAAACTGTACTATGACTTTACTAAGAGATGGTCCCAAAAATACCCCCACATATGTCCTGCCTAGAAATGCAGTTATTTCTCTTAGTTTATTGTAAACTCTTATTTTGTGGTAGAAATAAAATAAAGTCAACTTTTAAGACATCCACTAAATACAGGCATAACAAAATTTGCTAGCATAATGCAGACTAGGAGAATATATTTTCAGATTTTGTAGCCAGGTTTTTAGTAATTTTTTCAGAGTTCCTGAGAGTTGTTCTCTTGACATCCCTTCTGTTGATCGTATCCTCAGGGCACATGCAACCTCCCATTTCCCAAATCCTTTTGTCTTGTAATCCCCATGCAATGAGTCACATTTGCTTTATTTGTTTGAGACTGATGGGGTCAGGAACCTTTGAAAAAAGGCAGGAAGATTACTTTCCCCAAGGAGTAACCGAATGTGCTTCAGCAGAAAAGTTTTCAGTATGTGAGATGGGGCTCTTGGACAGGAAGAACTCAGCATTCGGTGAAAATAGGGCATTGCAGAGAGAAGAGTGCAGATACACAACCATACCTAAGCAGTGATGGAAATAATAATTCCTGGGGTCCTAGGAGGTGCTGTGCATCATTTGCTGCATCTCAGAAAACCATCATGTTGTTGATATAAGACCAAGCCTGAAAGAAAGGACTCAATTGTGAGCAGGAGAAAAATTTTTTTAGAAATACTTTTAATCTTCCTCTGTCTTGCTTAAACATTTGTTAGGACCCACCCCTGAGGCAGGGTACCTGAGGTTCTTGTTAATGGATTCGTTGGAGTGCATTAGAGTGAAACGACACTGAATGACCAGTGTGTGTGTACGTGTGTGTACATACATCTCTCTCAGGTTTATTTTGGAACTATTTGGTTGCAGTGGAAAGGAGGTATGTAGCCGTTTTGGTTATTGTCCATAGTAATATAACAATATTAAAGTATAAAGATAGCACATAAGAAAGTGTATAAGGAAAAGAGAAAAGTGGAAAGAAAGGACAAGAGTAGACAGTGAGAGGAACCCCTGGATCCACAAACAGTACTTGATTGATGCAATTTAGATGTCTGTAGATTGAAGTAATTGTCACTGTCTTGATCCATTGGGAGTGGGGGGAGCCCTTGAAACAAAAAGTTCAGTGGGTTCAAAAGTTCAGTAGGTTCAGGTGGGAACAGCCAGGTACCTGCCTTGGTGGGGGAGATTTACGCTGTCTGATGCAATGCTGTGGACCATGCTCCATTCTCTGGCAGAAGGCCCCAGAAATGAGTCTGAGGGCACTTCAGGGCTCTTTGGTGGTTTATGATCCCTTCTAAGACATGATGGCTGTTTCTCACACCTGCATAGTTGAGCCAGCTGTGCCTTATTGGAAGGGATGAACACCTTCAGACTTATGTGTAGATGTCCCAGTGCCACCCCTGGGGGTGGGGGGAGGGAAATTTTACACCTGAGCCCCATGAGGAGGGGAATTTGACATCTGAGCCCCGTGGGGAGGGAGGACATTGGCATGATAAAAAGCATTTTCCCACCTCGAAGGATCTGCTGCTTATCAGCCTTTTCACTCACATAGCTCAAATCCCAGCTTGTTGCTAAACAAAGGTTGGTTTGTTGTGATCATCCTCTGGTGGTGGGAGCGCACCCCCTCTGCACCTGGGCTGTTCTTATGCAGATCAGAGTTTTTACCACAAGGCACAAAAACTCTCCTCCTCCTGTTTGGTTGGCGGGGTGCAAACCCGGCCTCAGCAAAGCACCTGCTGCTTTTGCAAATGGCCAATTGTTTAAGTCTTTTAACCTTTAACATTTCAGTCTCTCGCAATTATAGAAGCCTTCTGCTCAGCAGGACTATTTACATGCACCTGTCCATTCATTATTTTGTTCCTGTTCATTCCCTGGTAGCTATTCTAGTCTGTCCCCTAATTCTCCTTCCTGTTTCCTGTTCTTAGCTCCAGCCTCTGTCCTTGGAGGAGACAGCTACTCTGGTCTTCTCCCAGAAGGCAGTCAAGTAGTCACGAGTTGACTAGAGATTTTTCATTTTGATATCACATCCTTACTCAGCGTGCACATAATCGCCCAGTAAGGAAGCTTCTTTCTAGTCCATGGCAAATTATATATTCCAGCTCCTTTGGGATCTTTCCAGTTAGACTCACGAAGGAAACCTTTCTTGCTCATTTCCAGCTATTCCGCATGTTCCACTACTGCCAAGTTGAAGTATCTTGATGCTATGGCTGCAGCTGTCACTGGCTGGCAGTAACTCCTGATTTAGCCAACTTTCCCCATAGTTTATTGGCAAGTACAGAGCTCAGAGCAAAGTGCCTAACATGCAGATGCTCTCTTAAAAAGGAAAAGTACCTGAATGCAAATTAAGGCAGTATTTTTTGGGGAATGTAAACCCTGGAACAGTGGTACCATTTCAAACAAAATTTCATCTAATCTAGAATTCTGTCTCCAGATACCGAGGAGAAGTATTGAGAATTTTGAAACTATACGATGTGGGTTTTTAAGGGTATGTTTCCAACATGTAACAATTTTCATTTCATGGAATTCCTGAACCTGTGGTGATAGTCTCCTAGTTAATGATAGCCTTGAGGTTTCTTTTTGCTTCCATGAATTTGTGCTGATACTTTTAGAGCTTGTATGAATTTTATCATCTGTAAGAGTCTTTTAGCAGAGTTCTGTGACATAATCATGTGGATGTGGTCAGCTTTCAGAATATGCCTCCTGCAAGGTTCTAATTCAAGTGACCTAATTCTTACTGCAGTAAGAGAATTCTGCCTTCTGAAGACCCTTCTTTTATCATGAAAAGTGCTTTTCTAAAAATAGTGTGAAAAAGAAGAGATTCAAGTTGTTTCTTTCCTCGTCAGTTTCTGCTGTGACTGCCTGATATGTAGCAAGTGCTTTAGCAGCAAGGATCCCATCCGGATGGGATTTTTTTAACAAGGAAGAAAGATCTGTTGGAGTTGTTAGCTACTGGACAGAGGCTGGAATCTTCTGGTTTTATTCTGTAGCATTTTGAAGACAACATGTGAAACAGATTCTGTGACCTTTGATGGAGGGTCTGTCCCTTAGGCACAGCGTAGTTTTAAGATTACACCTTTTTTTTTCTGAGGAACTAAGGCTGTTCTGCTGAACAGATAAGACTGGCTAATAAATGAGACTAGCTCGTTTGGATGCTCAAAGGGAATGGATGGACAGAGGACACCTAGGACATAGCAAAACTGCTTTCTTCAAAGTGGAGTTTCTGAATGAAGTTGAGAAGAATCAATGTTCCCTGTTCCCTCAAGTAGCCTAGATTAATCAGGTATAGACTAATAACTGTAACTGTCTTTTTATCTCACAGTAGAAGATTAATGTTTCATATTCGATTGTTGTTCTATACTGGAATTCAAAGCCCATGTAATCTTTTGTTGGATCTCAACAGACTGCTCTAACACAGGATCATTAGGAATCATAAAATCATTAAAGCTGGAAAAGATCTCCAAGATCATCAAGTCCAACCTGGTTAAATCCTCTTCAGAATGTACCATGTTACAAGGTGTTTCTGCAGTCTCCTAGATAGCAAATGTCATATTCACTGTGATTTAAGATAGAAAGTTTAAGTCACGGCTTTTGTCTCCATGCTAATTTCAGAGCTGGGAGTAAGCGTGTGTTACTCTGTATTGCTCCCTAGCAAAGATCCACCTAGCTCAGTGCCCCATCTCCAACATGGGTAAGGAATTAATTGCTAGGCAAGAGTTTAGGCAAGCATCTGGCACTGCCTCCTCAAACCATTCTCCCAGCTTCTTGCAAGCCGTATCTCAGAAACCTCCTAAACCTAAACTTGTAATTTTGTTCTGTTTTTCTGGTTAGACGTGTGGGGAGGCTGTTGCTTTTCTGCAGCTAGGAAAGAAACTTCTTCCCTATTAGATGCATGAAAGGCATTACCCTTTGTGACATAGTACAGAGTGCAGGCAAACCTAAAATTTTTTTCAAGCATGCGCAAAATTTTATCTGCAAAACAGCAGCCCCTGCTGCACGCAACTGGGCTCTTAAATCAGCTCTCATCTCTGCCTATCTGGAAGTGTTTTCCTCCTCGTCTGATCCTGAAGGATCCACTTTTTTCAAACTTAATGGTTCTGGGGAAGTCCATTGTTTTGTGGAATATAGGAGTGTTTCTCCTTAACAATTCTTATGACCACTGGAGTCTTGACCTACTTCTAGCCATGCCTGTGCTACAGGCAGCAGAGAGGTTATTACAGGGAGGGGCTGTTCTTCACTGGAGCTGGTGCTGACAGCGGTATCCGCCACGGTGCCAGAAGGACTGATGTGGGTGACTCAACAGGGGTTGTTCTTCCATTTGTTTCAGTACTGAAACAATGTCACAGCAGGGTGCTGGAAGCTGCACAGGGGATGAGATGTAAAAGCCTACTTTTCAATGCTCCATTACTCTATTTAGTGTTTGCTTGCCTTCTCTATTGTGTATTTGATGAAGTTTTAAGTATTATTTATTATATTGTTAATGCTACATGCCAAACACTGTGGATGCAATGGAGATGGTTGGCAAATAAAATAATGAGTATTATGCTTGAGAATAATGGCCCCTTGCACAGTGAATGGCCGGAGTGAGCTGATACTTCTGCAAAATGTGTTACTATTCACAGTCTCTCTGTACCTTTTCTTCCAACATGCCAAGCCTGTAATTAAACCTGCCCTCTTGTTTCTCATGGTCGATAAGGAGTTATATCTACTTTGAATTTTCATTTTAATTTCCAGGTATGTAGAGTGTCTTGGCCAAAGCTGCAAACCTGTGGCTAAACCAGAAAGAATCCTGGTCCCAAGTCTCCTTGCTTTATCTGAAAGACTGCAGTAATCTTTTTAGCTATTTATGGGTAAAGGTCTGCACTAAAAATGATATTCAATAATCTAACAAGTTGCCTTTGTTAGTAGTCTAACAGAGTGCAGTGGCACTTTTTTCATCACAGAATGTAAGATACCATTCTAATCTCCAGTTTTGAATTTTTTAAAACTGGCAGGAGCCTTGAATTATGTCTGTAGATCTTGCTTTGCTAAGTTTGTGTAAGTGAGCAATTAAGGGTAACAGCCATGCCAAGCACAGAGGAGAATTAGATATCAGTTGGGAGAATTGGGAATAAATCAGCACAGGAAGACCTTGAAAGCAAATGCACGAGTCACGGAAGGAAAAAAAATACTTCAAAAGGCAGGAGCCTGTGATTGTTTACCGCTGTCAGGAAACATCGATCCTGCTCTCAACCTTTTTTGCTATTTAAGGAAAGAAAAGAAATATAAAGAATTTAATTTTAATTATATAAAATAACATGCTAGGGAAGTAGGTCATGCCAGGGCCTACTCTGTATCTAATATTTCACATAATTTGCTTGCTGCCCTGGCTGAGAGCTGCTATACATGCCTGTCATGTGAACTGCAGTTCCCCAAGGCTTTGGGATTATTCAGTTTTGTGCCATAGCACTCTGTTGCTGTTGCTTTAAACCTGATTAATGAATTGGAAGTTGAGTTGATTTAGTACTTCAGGTACCAGCATAAAATTAATGGTTGCAGTAACTTGTTCCGGTTTTTTTATCAGTGAATATTGCCTTATTCTCCCTGTTGTCTTTGAAGAAAGGCAGAGAAGAACAGTGGGTTAAAGTTCAGTATAACTCTGTTTCATTGAGCTCTGGAAACTCAGATGCAAATGAGGGGGACAGAAATTGAGTGTAAATTACCCCTCCCAAAGAAATCTCCAGGCAGTGTTGGAACAGGTACTTTAGCTGCAAAGATATGCAAAATTGCTTCTGTTTTGTTCACCTTCCGGCTAGGAAAACATTCTCTCCCCCCTTAACGACAGCAGCAACAAAAAAATACAAACAAAAAAATCAAGGGAATGATCGAGGTCTGCCCAAGTAAGAGCAAACACCTTTCTTCTCCTCCTTGGGGCTGCCTGGCATGACAGCAGTCGAGTGTCCCGCTACCCTGGAGGGAGTTCAGAGCATAATCCGTAGCACAGCCTGAGAACAGGAAGGGGACCTGGGAAGGCAGCACGCCCCTGCTGCTATGCCAAAGTGCCACAGAGCACTACTGTGTTTGCTGTGCCCCCAGCTCAGAGAGGAAGTTTTGTTTCATCTGTTCTGGCAACTTCAAAGTTTCCCTTCTAAGCCCCTGAAACTGAGCTGTGGTTGTGTCACATGAGATGCAAAGGGCAGGAAAAACTGGGTTGGGATCAACAGCGCAAAAATCCGAAAACACGAGTGAAGCTGAAGCACTACCAAGCGTTTAAATCATAGAATCATGAAGGTTGGAAAAAATCCTGCCCTTTGCATTGGTGCAGCAGATAAAAATCAGCAGTCAGAAAAGAAAAGCTGCTCCGAGAGCACCAAAAGTGTGCCATTGGGATAGACTACCAAGAAGCCCATTGGCCTCCTCCTGGGAAAGCTGTCCATGGCTAAAACTACCCTACAATGATGGAGGCAAGGACAAGAAAGTGCAAAACAAATACCCTTTTCTGACCCTTTCCACCGTTTCCTCTCCCCGTTGATGAAAGGAAAAGGCAACAGAGTGTACGTAAAGTTCTTTGTGATGCAAATTGATAAAAAGGCTGCATTACTGGGTCAGATTCTATTTTGGTTTTCAAGGGTAGTGGTATGGATTTTAGAGTCTCAGGTTACTGATAGCACAGTATTAATATGTTCTAAATCCTGGGTTTGTCCCACAGATTTAGCACATGTAATGAAAGGAACTAAACAAACCCAAACAATCCCAGGGGGTTATGTAGGACGATGCCTCAGCTTCAGATGTTCCAAACTTGGGGTGTTCATTTCCTTTAATGTGATCTCCAAAGGTCTGCAGTTCAAAGGCAAAAAAAAGCTGAGCATTTGCAGTTAAATAACACTGTGTACTGTTTATTCTGTTAGTGATGGTGATCCAGGCGCTTGTGTCATTCTTTCTATCAGACTTTGACACTCGTGTGTCTATTGTTGGATTGGCTGATAGTTACAAAAGGCTGTTGCTTCAGTCATTGCTTGAAACACTGGAATGAAGCCTGGTCCTCTTGGACATTTTAAGTAGCTGGTTTATTTGTCTTTCCAAAGCAATTTATCTAAATAGGCCAACACAATCAAATTACATGGGATTCTAAATACATTCCACTGCCCAGTCTGACATCTTAATTAGAACTTTTAAAAAATAATGATTACCTTTTGGCTCCCAGAATTTCACTAACCTTTCTTAAGAATTGGCCAGTGACTATCACTAGCAGCCACACAAAACTATTTGTTTTTTAAAGTTGATCAGACTTTCCATTGGCACATATCCTGGCCAAAAAAAAAAAAAAAAAAAGCGAGAAGAAATACAATTTCTGCTGGTTCAAAAACATAAAAGCAGGGAATAACTGATAGTTCCAGTTGTAATCTTGATCTTGCATGAAACCTTTTTCATCCACCTTTGTCTAAAATACTGCCTTATAAAAACATTTATTTTCCAATATAGTGTAACATACTTGTGTTGCACAATATTGTGAGTAATTTAAAATACCACAATGATTGCATTGGCTTTCCCATGCTGCTTCCAAATTTTTTTGCCGCAGGGACTGTGTGTAAGTGGAGCTATTGCTGTTATGTGTCATTTTGAGTTTTTCTGTAGTCATTTATAAATTGCCTCATGTGCCTCAAAGTGGACTATCATCTGTGAATGAAGGAGGATAAATATCTACGCAGAGACAGACTTTGGAGTGTGTGAAAAATAAACAGCATCAGAGCTCGGAGGTGAGGATTTAACAAGATGCTAGCTAGCATTACTACCTCCTTTAATTTTCTATGGGTTGTCAAAGTGAAATAAATTTTAGACAATTTGCAAACTTCTTGAATGCGCAGTCAACTAATTTACACCAGTCTTTCAAAGAAAACAAACACTACCACCCCACCTCCCCAAATTTCAGTTGTCAGAATTGCAAATGGTTCTCTTAGTATTTTGTTCCAGGTGTGCTTGTCTAGATACTGAACTTGAGAGACTGATGGTTTCTTTTAAGATAATTATACTTGACCACAACTTATATCAAAACTCCACTAGTCAAAGTAAAGTGAGTACAATTTTCTAGAGATTAAAATAAATTTGTTCAGTTATTTGGTGCATAAGAACAAGGCTTCATTCAATGGAAATTAAATTAGAAGTTTCATTCCAGCATGCCAAATGCAAAGCAGCCTCTGAGAGACACCAGCAGTAAGAACTGGGCCTTGAGACAACTTCAAACCATATTCATGACTACTTTCATTCTAAGTGACCAAAATTAACCTAGTCTGACCTGAAATTCCTTAAAAAGCAGACAGCTGAGATGTGGGAGTTTCAGAAAGCACTGCTTTGACCTACAGATCCACTTGGATTGTTTGCTGATGTAAACACAGCCTTTGTGACTTTGTGAAGCTTCAGCTGTCTGTGAGCATTTCTTTGTTTAAAGTAGTTGGCAGCATTTACTGTTTTCTTGAATATCACTTGCACCTTCACAGGTGTGTGCTGCTGTCCATCTACAAACTATCTGAGTGAAAATAGCTGGATAAACACTCGTGTGGTGTGTGAGCAGCTGGCTCACGGGTCAGGCACAAATGATTGTAGTGTGTGGGGTGACATCAGACTGGTGCCCTGTCACTAGCGGGGTTCCACAGGGCTCCATCCCCAGCCCTGTGCTCATCAACATCTTCATAAATGACTTGGGCACAGGACTGGAAGGGATCCTAGGCAAGTTTGCAGGCGATTCAAAACTGAGAGGAGCTGTTGACTCCCTAGAAGGCAGAGAGGCCCTGCAGAGAGACCTGGATAAATTAGAGGGCTGGGCAGTCACCAAAACTCTGTGGAGTTCAGCAAAAGAAAGTGACAGATTCTGCATCTGGGATGGGGCAACCCTGGATGTACAGACAGTCTGGGGCCTGAGAGGCTGGTCCTGATCAACGGAAAATTGAACATGAGCCAGCAGTGCCCTGGCAGCCAGGAGGGCCAGCCCTGTCCTGGGGTTCATCAGGCACAGCATCGCCAGCCAGGCAAGGGAGGGGATTGTCCTGCTCTGCTCTGCACTGGGGCGGCCTCACCTCGAGTCAGGTGTGCAGTTTTGGGCACCATGATACAAGAAGGACATAAAGCTATTAGAGAGTGTCCAAAGGGGGGCAATGAAGATGGTGAAGGGCCTTGAAGGGAAGCCCTGTGAGGAGTGACTGAGGTCACTCTTGGTCTGTTCAGCCTGGAAAAGAAGAGTCTGAGGGGAAACCTCACTGCAGTTACAACTTCCTTGTGAGGGGAAGAGGAGGGGCAGACACTGATCTCTTCCCTCTGGTGACCAGTGACAGGAGAGGAGGGGGTGGCCTGAAGCTGCGCTGAGGGTGGTTTAGGCTGGATATCAGGAAAAGGTTCTTCACCCAGACGGTGGTTGGGCTCTGGAACAGGCTTCCCAGGGAAGTGGTCACAGCACCAGCCTGACAGAGCTCAAGAGACATTTAGACAGTACTCTTGGGCACATGATGTGACTCTTGGGGATGGTGCTGTGCTGGACCAGGAGTTTTACTCAATGATTGTTGTGCGTCCCTTCCAACTCAGAATATTCAGTGAATCTGTGAAGATAATGAGCTTCAGAAGTTTGTGTGTGTAGAGACCACAATACAAGTCAGTTGCTATATTCCTTATCTGCCTGTTGCAATTCTGTGGACATACTACTTTTATTGCACTGAAGTTTCGGACTCCGTTTCCATTATCACAGCTAGCATTATGTCTAGTATTTTCCATTAAAATTTCAGATTATTTTGCAGTGTAAGGCAGTACAATTTGAATCTTACGATAGATGAAACAACATACAGAAGAAAAAATGGTCAGTACCATCTATTTCTGTGTTTTCTGCCTTGTAGCTTAGTTGAGCCAAAAAAGAAGCTGGTAAAGAGCCAGCTTCTTAAGTAGAATACTCACTGGGCTGGAATGGGTTCTCATCCTGTCTTATTCAATATAGTCAGTTTTATCTGCTTTTCTCTCTCTGTATGAAGAGAGTAGAGGGATGCACTCAAAACCAAGGGAATCTGCCATCCTGAAGCCATGACAAAAAAATTGACAAAGGGAAGGATGGATGGATGGATGGATGGATGGATGGATGGATGGATGGACGTCCAGTAAACAGAATAAAGCTATCAAACACTGAGGAATGCATATAGGAGCCTGCATGAAACAGAACAGAAAGAATTAGGAGGGTCAGAGACTTGTGAACAGCAGAACTGTTGGCAAGATGGCTGCAAAAGGCTAGTTGGGGAGAGAGTGAAATAAGAATTCATCAAATGCAGGGTGAGAAAATGATGCTAAATGAGAGAAGACAAAGGATGTGTGAGGACAGAAATTCAGCTTGATCACCTAAGAATGTCTGCTCTGCATACATCCATCGACTTGTGTTCGTGCAGTAGTTGTAGAACCTGTGCTTCTTGCTAAGGAAATTGTAGCCAGTTGGCAGTTCTAGGAGAGAAATTTAGGGATGAAAACAATGATAACAAAGTGAGAAGTCCTTGCTAACTCAAAAAAAAAATATGTGTGAGGTGAAAGGTAGAAAAAAACTTCACATTATCAATGATAGAGAAGGGACTAAGAGCAACAGAGCTAAAAGAAATACAAGTGAAAATTGAAGTTGAGTAAGATACAGAGAAAACAGAAGGAAGATGTTTAAGATCTAATCTAATACATGACCCAATACAGTATCTCAGTCAAAAACCAAACAGAGCGTGCTGAAATCGATGAGATGACTTAAGGAAGAAATATAGACTTTATTAGGAAGAGGAAGAAGAACAATTAGATTCTTATTTATCTTCCTAAAGGAGTGAAAGCACAAATAGGCTGAGATATAAATACACTGCAAATATGATTTTGTTTATTGGCACACAGGTAACTGATAATGCGGGATTGTGACTAATAGACCAAACCAGTTTGCAGTCTGTTTATGGAAAGCTTTGTGAGAAACAACAACCGGAGTTGTCCTGGAAATGAAAACTTAACTGTTTTGCACACTAAAATACCTTCTCTCATGCTCCTGAATGAGCCAACCTTCTTCAGATGCCCTCTAAATAAAAGAAAAAGACGATGCTTCGCTAGCCTGCATGACGGGATTTTCATTTTTTCCAGGTTATATATAATCTGTACTTCTGCAGCAGGACTTCCTCCCAAGCAGGGTAAGTCAAAGCTTGTCTTAGTTTCCTTTCTGAGTAGAATAGCCTTGTCCACAGCTGTTGAGTTGCTGGTAAAAGAAGAGCAAAATTTGTTAACTGAATTGTTCATCTTCAATGGCATATTTTAAAGAAGAAATAGGACCAGGTCAAAGCTTTACTGACAATAGAAGCATACCAATTTTCACAGCAGAGAATGTGGAAGAGAAGAAAACAGGATTCTCCCAAGCATTAAAGATTTTTTATTTTAACATTTTCTTTGGGAATTCCAAATACCTTTGGAATTTTGTCAGCTTAATCTAACCAAGCAGTGGATGCTTGCACAGGTACTGAATAAACACTGTGCTGGAGATAACTGCACATTTTTTTACACCAGTAAGCACAAAGAATTAGAGTTTCCAAGCTGAGCAAATGTTAGTTTTCCAGCTGAGTGAATAAAACCTGATGTGCTTAATCCAAACTGATTAAGCAGTGCTTGAGCTTGTACTTTATGTAACTTCCTTATTAAGGTATTTCTGTTGGCAAGTGTTTTAAATACCCACTAGTTTGTTTCTGAGATGCTGGATAATAATTGACATTTGAAAAGAAGGGAGAGAGGTCTAGGAAATCTAGGTAGGAAGCAGAACTTCCACTCTTCAACCAAATCAGTTAGAAATTAAATTGGTTAGAAACTTAAACCCTCTTCAATCAAAAAGAAAGCAAGATAGGCATCAAAGTTCAGTTTCTGGATGTCACATATGGGTGAAATCTCATCCCAGTAAAGTACATTGCAAAATTAGCATCAATTTCAGGAAGGACAAGAAACTAGAATTCTCTTTATCTTGACTATATCCACTTTTCTTTAGCCATTGAGGAGCCTTTCAATCTCAGTCTTTTGAATCTTGTAAGTCAGTAAGAATGGAACCCTGACAGTTCCCACATGCAGGATCTAGTGCACTGGGCTCCATCTTTGACCATACAGGCAGGATTTTGGAAGTCTCACGACAATAACATTGAATTCAGTATTTCATGCTGCAACCTAGAAGCTATTGTCAAATTACAACACTTTCTTCTCTCCAAATTTTGGCTGTCTTAAAAACTTCACAATTATTGATCATGAAACCTTCTAAAATTCAGACATATCACAGTTCTAATTCTTGCAGATCACTCTGTAATACTAATACACATCTTGCTTTTATGTTTTTTAAAAAGCCCTGTAAAAAAATCCACAGCTCTAAGTAACTAATACCTATAGTGGAACAATCCTTTAGGATGAGTGACTCAGTTTGCAGAATTGCTGTAGTTGACTTTAGATGACTCCACATATTATTGGCAAAACTTTAATTGGTTATTTATAGCTTGAGGTATTCTGGATATTGTTATTAGTTCTGCTTTACATTTGTACTACAGTATAAATGGCAGGGGTTTTTTGCATCATGGAGTTGTTAGTTTTGAGAAGGACCCTGAAGGTGGTTGAAGAAATGGCTGCATATGGCTTGAATCAGAAACAGCCATCTGAAGGGAGAAGTAATAGGCAAATCAGCCAGCCAGCTAAACAACAGAATATAATTCCTGCTAAATCTTTGGCACAGAAGTGCCCTCCCAGTGCCCCAAAGCATCTGGGAAATGAATATGACATTCAAAGCCTGACAGATGGTGAGAGCATCCTGCATGTACTCAGACCATGCCAACTTGAGGATACCTGGTCTTTCATGGTCTGAATTGCACTTGAATGCAAAAAACTTTTCAGTCTTCTAAAACTCAGACCGTCTAGATGAAAACAATGTCTGGTAAATCTAGTTTTTCTGGTTTTGATGAGAAACAGAACAGGTTAGATATTGGAACAGAACACTAGAGGCTTCAGAGTGAAAATTGAAAGCTTCTCTCTGTGAAACTGGAATGTTTTCTGATCCATACTCTTCCTTAAATGATCTCAGGTTAGCAACTGTGTGTTAGTGAGATATTAACTCTTCCTGAGACAGATTTTTAATGGAGGATTCTGCCAGTCCTGTTCCTTCTGGAGAGCAAACCGAGGTCCCTTGGGGCAGGAAACAAATTTAAGTGGTGTTCCAAGAAGTTTGGCTCCCTGGAACGTAGTTGAATAGGGTAAACAATACATGTCTGCACTGAGCAGCCAAGCAGCCTTTCAGATGGCTGGCACTTCCACAAGGTGGGTAGGCTCCACTGCAATACTAGTTAAAAATTGGCATAAAACATGTCACCTTCCCACTCTTAGGGACAAAGCTCATATTAAACAAGAGGCTACACTACATATGTAGCTATTTTACTCCAAGTTTTTTTAGTTTTTTGAAAATTGTTTCCAACATTGATGTCTCCAGCATGGTGGTTTTCATGGTATTTTTGAGCTTACATGAGTTAATGATTTTGCTTGCTTGGTTGGGGTTTTTGGATAACATTTTATTTTTCTGAATTTTCTAATTATGTGTATCAGCTTTCTGCTTGGCCGTGTCGGTATAATTTTGCTCCATCACAAGGCTTCCTAACAGTCAGTGTGCATTCAGCATGTGCCTCCTTAGGCACCTTTGGATGGACACCAGACTGCTTGAAAGGTTTTAACTCTTAGATGTTCCTTCCAGCTGTTTTTAAAAGAAACATTCTTGGTCTTATGTGTTTCTTACTTTTGAAAGAGAATCCAATTGTGTAGATTTTTTGAATTTGTTTTCTTGTTTTTTCTTTGGTGGGTGTTTTTTTCCAGTTGGTTTTTTTTTCTCCATTTCACGGATACCGAATCTAAGCATGTTAAGGCTGATGCTACAATTCTTTAATTATAAAGATTTTAAATGTGGTTCTGAGCACTACTCTGCAACAACTCAAGGGCAGCTTCTGTTTTGGGATCCCTAATCACTCACCCGTTAACCATTTGTTGGTTGTATGTCAGAACAGAGGACCAGTGTCAGAAGTGTGATATCCATTCTATAGACGTGGGGTGTGTTCAAGTCTAGAGGTGGCCCTTGCAAACCTGATCAGTTGCTACTGTTGAGGCAGCAACTGATACTTCTTTCAAAGAGCTGAGCTGTTATTTACAGCTCATAAGAGCGATGCCACTCCATATTTATAGGAAAGAAAGAGCTTTGCTTCATGCTATAGATACAGAAAAGGAAGACTTCAAATATTTCTTTAACCTTGAATAAATAATTGGTGAGCACTTGTGATTTCTATGCCCAACCCACCTTTGAAAGCTTGAGTGCTCTACCAGCCCTGCCATCAAAATCACTGGTATGGATTGCTGCCCAATCAGGCCACCTTCCGAACATTACTAAGTCAACACTGAACATGAAAAGGTTATAAGTTCAGAAGCAAACCTTACTTTCCCACAATTATAGTTTCTTATTGGTTATAATCTGAAAATATGGTACATTTCCCTTCTAGTATATGTAACTTTTTTCTTAAATTGCATTTTCTTTCTTTACCTGAAAGTTTATGGAACTGTTATGGCTTCTAACTAGCTGTGATTAAAGGCATGTTTCCTCTGTGCATAAGAACTTTTCAGCACAAATTTGGGAACTAGAGGTGTCATCACGGCCAATGGCCATGCCTGAGCAAGTTATAGTCAAAATCCCCAGGTTTGCATCAATAGAGCTACTAAAAAATTTGAGATTTGGGTGTCTCTGCCACAATCCAGACTGTAGGCTGAACA
The DNA here is from genome assembly GCA_013398855.1 of Mohoua ochrocephala. Classification (NCBI taxonomy): domain Eukaryota; kingdom Metazoa; phylum Chordata; class Aves; order Passeriformes; family Acanthizidae; genus Mohoua; species Mohoua ochrocephala. The sequence goes on from VZTA01026853.1 coordinate 84,043, forward strand.
GGACAATTAAACAGAATGAAAAATCATAGCTGATACCTCTCAACTAAGATGAAAAGGTAGTGGTAGGGTGCACAGGTTGGTTTATATTCCATGCAGAACATGTCCTAAATACTTTAGGTAGTACTTTTCTACTTTCTTCTAGTACAATCTACTTTTAAGATTGGAAAAATATTACTTCAGTAACTTTGTAACAGACAAAGTGAAAACTCAGAGTCAAGGAGACTAATATTAGCGTGGCAGAATCTGGATAGTTTTGTTTGCATTCTATGGAAGAAACTGGCTATCCAGATGTATTATTTCTAATGAACAAGAGTCTGGAGACCAGTCTTTCCTCTCAATTTTCTTTGTGTGGAGAAGCTTTAAATGAAATTACATCCTGCTTTCTGTAACTTGTACACCAACCTCCATTACCTATATCCTACCTAAGCTCAAGGCTGGAACAATAGTTGAAACTCTGGAGCTGAAAATAACTTTTACTGTGTAGCTGGTAGAACACATCCTGCTTACGAGCACTGTGTTTAATTTGCATTGTTTCATACCCTGTAATGGAAAGGAGTCCATAAGATCCTGGAATCTGGACCACAGTGTCTGCTTCCATTGTTGTAGAATTCGGTCCTGTGGAGACAAATGCAGTTGTCATCTTTGCTGTAGTATTAAACAGTACTCCATAACGACATTTTAGAGCTGCGGGCACAGTTTTGAGCTGTGACTGCAAATTGTTACTTGGCTGGTAAAAATCAGTAGGGAGGTGTTAGAGGCATTGTCTGAAGTTTATTTTTGAATGCCTTCCATCTAAAAGACAAGATGCCAATTTCCTTTGGGTTCTTTTTTTCTGGGTTTCCCTTGGCTTTCCTAATGGATAACTGTTTTCTGATGCTAACAAAAATCTTCAGCACGTCTCTGTTTTGAAGTTTTCACTCTCATTTAAGACACGGTGTAGGGTCTCCAGTGACACGTGAGTTTCACATACAAAATTACATATTCTGTAGGAAGGGATCTGATTGTGCTTGCTGATGAATTCCTGTTGAGGGAAGAAGAACTTATGCTAAATATATATCAGATTTAGCACATGCCTTTAATGTCACATACCTGCAGGTGCTACTGATATTTATCCAGACCTCGACATGACTGATCACAGTCCATTTTATAATATCACTATTCATTTCTTCCTGAATATTCACAGGGAGCAATAGTGCACAGCTGCCCCAGTGGGAGTAATTGGCTTTAAATATGAAGTTCACAAAAATATTTTGTCTGGCTGCTTCTCTGTCTTCTCATCTTCTGTGCAGTACGTGCCTTCCTAGGCTAAAACTTTTGTAGTGCAACACTGCACTAGCAAAGATCTGTGTCATGCTGTGAATAGAGTCAGTCCTGGTGCTGGCAGAGGCCTCAGAAGGATGCTACAGTCCATATGCTAAATACTCATATAACAATATGTTATTAGCTAGAAATTATTTCCCCTAATATTTAGCCAAAGGAACAAAAAGTTTAGTGTGTTTTTTAAACATTAGGTGAAGAAATGTATCTGGAACCTTTAGATCTTTTAAGGAGGAAGCACTTTTTCTTACTAATGCAGTCAGATTGGTTGATAAAGTAATCTTAGCTTCCTTCCTTTCACTTTCACCCTGCAGATATTACTAGGTTCAGTATCAATCTGTCAGCTTAACTGCTGTGTGCTAGTAGTGCCCAGTCCAATAAAACATGAATGACTGACATTTATAATGGCATCCAAGGATTTCCAACTGTCTTCTGCCAAAGGTTACTAGTCAATCCATCTTTCATCTCCTTTTAACTCTTGAGAAGGACTTAAAGACATCAATCAATTACAGAAATCATAGTGTAAGAACAGGTGACCAGCCATTCCTTGTCTGACCAGTGATCCATGTAATTTATCAACCTGTCCGTGACACTGCCCAGCAGAAAAGGCCTAGAGAGGAATGCATTGAGTGAATTCTGTATTCAGTTTCTCTTGAGCAGGGGTTTAGAAACTGCATCCAGAGCACTTTCAGCAACGATAACACTTTCCATTATTCTGATTCCTGAACCCTTTTTATTTATTTATTTAGTGCTCATTTCATATAGTAATGGATTCCCCATTGTAATGATTTGTTGAGTGAAAAGTGGTTCCTTGTTTTTTGCCTTAAACCTGCTGCCAGATCACCCATTTTACTTCCTCAGCCTGGAAAGCTTTGAAGAGCATCAGAACAGGATCTGAAGGATCCTATCCAGATCCCATTAGGAGAAGGACAGAAGGTCAAGATACCAAGAATGGCCATGACTACCAGACTTCATGTATTGCACCACCACTTGCAAGCGTCAAGGCCCCTTTGTGCTAGCAGTGGTACAGACTTCTGAGAGAGAGTGTGATGCAAAGAATTGATACTCAAAACAGAAGAAGCTGCCAAAGTGGAATAATGGAAAAACAGGATTCTCATTCTTTCTGTCTGTTTGGAAAGAGCTAGAAAGTCACTGCTGCTGCTGCCCACACATTAGGCTGGGAAATATCTTCCTTTACCATCCTCCCACTTTTACTCAACTTTCTTCAGCTACTTTAGACCTTTTCTGCTTGGACTCATATCAGGAAAAGAAGCAGAAGTTATGCAAAGGAGTCAAAAGGTGAATGGTCAGCAGAGCAGTGGTTCCCTCATATGTCCTGAACCTTATTGTCCTGAACCAGGATCTCTGAGACTGAGATGTTCAGAAACCGCCTGCTGCTCCCTGCAAAGGACCATGATAGTGCAGAATATAGACTCCAAGATGACAAGTGTTGATTTCTGACCATGGAAGCAAGCAGCTTCAATGGACAGGAGAAGGTAGAGAAAGTTCCAGGTCAAGTATTCTATTCAGATTTATGACTACAACAACCTTATGCCCACACCTACTCTGTTGATGCTCCCTTGCATAAAACTGCTGTCAATAAAGGTGCATTCAGACATTGAGTGCTAATATGTGAAGCCAAGTATGAAGCTGAGGTAAAATTTGAGGAGAATGTAAGAACAAGCAGTTATCCCAGAATCTGCAGTTCTACATTTGTAGCATGACTGCACCAATGAATGTCTTAAAACCAAAGCAGAAATAGTACCTGTAGAAAGTGACAAGAGGAGGTAAGTACAGACAATTGCATACTGATATTTCCCCAGAATATTCTCCCAGCAACCAGGGGTCTACACAACCCTCTAAGACTTTGATGAATTTTTTTTCTGTGGGTTGCCCATTCCCTTTTTGAACCTGCATGACCTTTGTCTTCTATGGCCATAGCTTAAACAGCACAGTGGTCAAGAAGTACTTCCTTCTGATACTTTTGAATCTAGCCCTTATCATCTTGCTGTCCTCTAGTTATTATAGTGAAAAGGGTACTAAAAATTCTTTCACATTTTCCTCTTTATCTTTTAAACCACCACTATATTTCAGACTTAATGGTCTCAGTTTCAGATTGTGGAACCTTAGTTAATTAGTGTTTTTCTGGTTCAGGCTCCCTACAGTACTGCTACATGTCCTTTTTTAATGTCTCTTCCAATTCTTCTTCTTTTGGGGAAGAGAGGTCAGACCTACTCACAGTTTTCACAGTACTGATGAGTCAGGGAGTTATACAGTGGAATAATCCTGTTCTTATGACTGCTGGTGTTCTACAGTCTTTTTCTGACTGTTACAAATTATTGAGATTATGTTTTCATCAAACTATTTACTAAATCCTCAAGATTTTCATCCTGCCTTGAATAAGCCAGCCTGGAGCAACAGTTTATATGTGAAGTTCAGGTTGTTTTTCCCCATATGCATTTATCTAAGCTAAATTTCAACTGTCATTTCTTTGCCAAGCCACTCATTATCGTGAGGCTTTTCTGAAACTGCCTCTCGTCTTTATTGCCTTGAATAGTTTAGTGTCAGCACCATTCTTTGTCACCTCAGTATTCTTCCCCCTTTAATTCATTTATGAATATGCTGAGGGCCTCAGGTCCCAGCACAAAACCCTGTGGGACTCCCCTGGCTTTTTGTTCTTTGGCTCTGTTTCTGATCTCCTTAACAGTTCTTTATCCATCCAAGGACATTCCCATGTTGTTTAGATTATTTAAGAGTCTTTGGGTGAGGAGCATTACTGAATGCCTTTTGAAAATACAAGTAGACCATATCAAAGGGATACTCCTTGTCCACATTCTTAATTGCTTCTTCAGAGAAATTAAATAAATTTGCGAGGCACAAATTTTCTGTAGAAAAAACACAAGAAACAAATAGTGTTGACTCTATCCATGTTCATCCACATGTCCACTAATTTTGATATGTAGGATAAATTCCACTAACATTTCAGAGGGCTGTGAGGCTTTTTGGTGAGGTCTTCTTCGGTCTCTCTGAAACTTCCAAAAAACAATCAGCTTCCTGTTGGCCATCTTCTAGTACCAAAGCAATTTTAGGTGAGATGCAATATACCACAATTAGTGCCTCACTACTTCATCTTGAGTTCCCTTAGAGCTTTAGGATGAACAGAAGCTGATGATGGCTTATAATTAATTTCTTATGTCTTTTGCAAGTTTCTTCCCATGATTTTTTTTTTCCTTCATCTTTTTGACTCACCTTACCCTGCTATTTTTTCACTTAGCATGCCAGCACTGAAATTTTCTGAAGGGGTGCTTTCGCACTTTAAAAGCTGATTTTATTCTGCTTTCTTCCAGTGCTTTCTGAGACTTTCTTTATGTGCAGTAGTAGTTTGTCCTGAGAATCCAACAAATGGTGGCTATTCCAAGCTGTGGTTGGAAGCTGCTGATAGGAGTGGCTGTAGAACTAAACAAAGTAAAAAAGAAAGCAGTGAAGAGGAAGGGAGTATACTTCTAGTGACCAAGCATCTTGATGTGTCTCTATAGGAGAGCAGGAAAATGTTACCTATGCTCCACCAATGGAGTTTGGATAGACTCGTGGTATTCTGCTAAAAGGCATACAGGATATTTACTGTAGAGCAGAAAATTGAACTCAAATCTTTAGAGTTCAGGACTGTCACACAGCCAAAGCACCAGATGGATCTCTCTTGCTCTTATAATGAGTGCCATTGCTAGAATGATCCTAGTCCTATTAGCAAGTCAGCATTTTCACTAGAACAGTGGCTTGAATAATATTGTAAATGAACTATAAAGAAAGGAAAACAAAACCAGAGAGATCAGGGCCAGTGGCTTTCAAGGAGCATGCTTCTTTCCTAAACATTTGGCTTGTCGCTTCAAGAGGCAGTTGTGGGAAAAGAGGATTAAATAGGGGAAATGCAAGAGATGCAACTGGGCTGTATACAGCTTCTCTTGAGAAAGAAAATGGAAAAATGTGTGGAAGTATGTGGGGAAGAAAAAGTACTTTATTCTGCTGGCTTACAATATCAGTGAAAAAAGGCCCATGTCAATATTTTTGTTTATTCTGAGGATTTAATTTTTCTAGATGCAAATAATGGAAAAACAGACATAGAATGAAGGGAACAAAATGTCAACACACTCTCCTAAAGAATTAATTTTTTTAAAAAATAGAATTTAAGAACACTACTTCTATATATAAAATTATGGTGCATTATCAAAAATCAGCCAATGTAAAATGTTTACTGGGAGATGTATTTGTTCTTACCTATGGTTATGCCATCTGGTGATTAAAAAGTGGGGTGCAGAATTGGATACTTTTCTTCTGCTCTTGGCTCAGGCACTGATCAGTTTGTAACCTCTGGCATGTTGCTTCAAATGCCCCAGCTGTAGAAATAATTGGAAATTAGAATACAACGTGAAATATTTTTACTCTAAGTGCTTGTAACAATCTGACCTTTAGGTGATTGGTGTCATACGTCCTCAGTATGTTCAGATTTCAGTATTTGTTGTGTATTTTTAGTTTCCTTTTTCAGTAGTAATTCTTTATAGAAGATAAGCTATCTGGATCCACTTTGACTTTCACGGTCTATTTCCCCAGGAACTGGAAACTACCAATTACTCTTTTGTATTCAAAGCAGTTTCTTGTATACATTTCTGTTCATTCTGGCTTAAATACTATGGGTTGTATGCTTACTTTTAAAAAGTGTTTAATTAAAAGTAAAGGACTTTAGAATTGTATGCTGTTATAAGTGTTCTGAAGTTATATACATTAAACATTTAGTTTTAATATAAAACATTTAAAAATATCTCATACTCATTGTTCAGTTTTGGATCTACTGTGCCTTGGGCCCCACTGAAGTACAATGTAGGAAAGGATAGGAAGTTCTAATACAACAATCTGATATACAGAATTGTCTTTAAACCCTTGCTGCTTGTGCCATCTGTGCCTCTGCACAAGACTCTTTAGAGGAGAAAGGAAGATGAAAGAGAAAAAAAGGTACTTCAGATAAAAAAATACATGCACTCTTGCACTGCAAATATGAATACCATTTTTAATTGTTGCAGTAACTTGAAAATGATCAGTCAGTTGTGAAATAACATTTATTTTCTATTGAAGACAGCTGAGCTAGATCTTTTTCTTTACAACTCAGATCTCAGAAGCATTTTTTTAAAATGAGTTTATTCCTGTTTTTGTAGATTTGTGACATTTTATGTGCTACCAACTGTAGTGTCGTGAATTTGTAGGTATAATCCTCTTTAAAATTTGCCCATCCTCAAGCCATCAGAAGCAAAGAAAATAGTTTTACAGTACACGACAACATAACATATTCAGTTTAGCTTCCATAATTTTCTTATGCTGAAACTTTTAAGCATGAAACATTTGTTAAATACGCCCCTGGCCTGATCAAAGTGATAAGGTAATACTGTGAAATGTGGGGACCTTCCAGTTTTTCCCAGATAAAATATAAGACCTTCACCTCTTTCAATGTTCAGAATAGGACTCTCTTGAATCTATTCCAGAAACGTAAAAATAAATAAAAAATCAATACTTCCTGGAATATAGTACAAAGTTTGGAAGAGCAGCAGAGATAAGATAAGCTTCCCATGTGTGAAATCCTTTCACTTTTGTAAAGGCTTTCCTGTGTCATGAATTTCCAGTGAAAATATTATCAGGAACTGATATAATGTCCTGAATGAAATGGAGTAGATCCCTTTTCTTCTCATTTCACAAACCCCTCTAATGGCCTGCGCTATTCTGCACACTGAAACCACTAACAAAATGGGAGTTGGAAGCAGGAGGGGGACAGCTTTGCTGCCTTAAAACTCTCTGAAAGTGCCTACTGCTTCTGATGGACAGAACACACAAGGATATTGGTTTTTCTTCAAAGCTCTGGACACCAATCTCTTGGATTAGATGGACAGTGTAACACAGAAACTCCTAAATGGAATAAAAGTGGTGCTGTTGAGACAACTTAAGACAGAATAAAACATCTAACATAAAGGCCATGAGTTTAAAGGTATTTTGCTGCTTGCTTTTTGGATGAGCTCCCAACAGAAAAAAAAAAACCAAAACAACCCCAACCTAATATTTAGTCTTGTCTTTAGCTATGTAACAGGAAAATATGTTGCATCATTTGTCTGCTGCTTCCAGGTGCTTAAAAAAGCTCAGTGGTTGCTCTCACTGAAACTTGAGTGCAGTCCAAATGTTAAAATCAGTTTCTAAAAAGCTTAGTTCATTCTAGAAGGCCATGCCCTATGGGACAAAAACCAAAGGACCCACTGCCCTACTTTGTCGCTATCATTGGCACTTCTCTCTCAGTTTTGTTGGCACAAATCTTTGTGAGACCATGTAATAAACTGGATCAAGGGCTGAAAAAGCCACTCTTTTTTTTCTGATGGGTTATTTTGAAGAAGGGTTGTTCCCCTTATTCAGTTTAAAATGAGATACTACAAACAGTTGTGCCGTCAGTGGTGAAGGGATGCTACACCTCTTTCTAGCAGCGAGTGGTGGAGATGGAATACGTCAGACTTCATTATTTCTGGATGGAAAATTTATTCTGATCTAGGCCACCTGATCCCTAGTTAGATAAAAGTGTTGTACTGCTGAAAGACTGCAGGGGGTATATAGGCACCAATATCCTTCATGCATTGAAGTTCAAAGCCTAGGAAATCTCCACAGGGAAAGGACATGACATGATGTCTTCAGAAAAGCTGTGAGTGTTTGTTAATAATTAAAAAAAACTGGAAAGACATGTAAATAGTGGTCCCTCCTCTAGAGACTTCACAGTACAATTTGGAAGAAGGCAAAATGAATGCAATAATTGGAAAGAGAAGTACAGAGAAAAAATACTTTTGAGATCAGATCCTGGTAAACTGTGTCAGGTTATTGTGTTCATAATCCATCAAAGAAATCTGTCATGGTTTAGGAATGGTGCTTCCCAATTTAGTGCTTCTCCAGAGACTCTCCAAACCGAGTTGCCGCTCACTTGCTCACTCCTCCCTTTCCCCTCTTCCTCTCCCCTTCGGGAGGCTGGAGAGGAGGACTGGAGACACAAAAGGTAAAGATCACAAGTTGTGATAAGGACAATTTACTGGAAACAGCAATGAGATAAGAAAAGGAACAGTAACAGCAAAAATACTAATAACAAAGCGTACAAGACAGACAAACAATTCACATGTGATTGCTTGGAACGGCTGTTACCCGACCCCTCCCTCCTCCCGATCACTGGCCAGAAGGAGCCCCCTGTCCCTTCCCCTGCTCCTGACAATGATGTTTGAGAGACTGAACAATACCAGGGCTCTGAAAGGAACGTGTAAACACCGATCCAGGCTGCACGTCGATGACTCTTGCTCAGTTTTGAGAGGTGGTGGTGAATATATATGCTGAAAGTCTACATATGCCTCATGTTTCTAATTGTTTTTGTTCTTTTTTCTCAAAATATCCAGCAGTCTTCCAGGGCAGGGAGCAGGCCCGTGGGCAAGAAGCCGTGGAGTAAGCTTTCAGTTCAGCTTCCTGCGCTGTACATGTCCTGTGAATAAGTAAGTCTTCACTGCTTTAGGCTGACAACTTTCATTGAGTGAATTTATTTGAGACTGGTCCTAGTATTTGGATTTTGGTTTTTTTCAGATCTGTAGGACAGATGATGTTGAAGGGAAGCATTGTGAAACAGAACGTGGACTTATCTTCTGAGGCTTGGTCGCTCCCTCCTGATCCTCACTTCAATTAGCACAGCTGGGGTGTGGCACTAAGCAGATAATCCCCCCCTTCAGCAGCACAGCTGAATGCTGTTAATCTCCCAAATTGTCTTTAATTTAACACTCTTGTTGGTGAGCTTTGGATATGCTTCATTAGTAACTAAGTACATCGCTAGAGGAAGAAAAGAATAGTTTTCTTTCCTTAGCTGAGAATCAATCCTTGAGAAAAACGTGAAGTTGTGATGATGCTGATTCATGTACCACCTGAGGTATGAAATGCAAGTAGCTTCCTGGAACTTTTTTTTTTTTTCATCTCTACTAACCCTTTAAAAAACATTAGTAGCTAATTCAAATGACCGGTGGCTTAAGAATACTGAATGGGGTACGTTTTTAATCTGTCTAGGTCTCATTTATGGTTTGGCTGCTGCTGTATGTGTAGCAGCAGCAGGAGCCAGTCTGGTGTTCTCGTGTGTACCAGAAAAGTTCCTCTTGCTTGCAGGCACACGTGCATCTGGAAAACGCCTCTGAACAATAAGCGTAGAGTAGCTGTAGTTAAGTACAAACTGCTCCATAGTGTTTGTTCCTTCTCATTCACCTTTGTCCTTTTCTTCCTTTCCCTTTTCATATGCAGCATAGCATTTGAGCCAAATTTCAAGCTCAGTGAGTACTCTGATGTATTTCAGTGCTGATAATATGCTAAAAATTATGTCTGTAAAGGCATCCTGCTCGAATGTGTAAGCCAGTGGTCGGTGTTCAGTTCTGACAGGTTTCTGGATGTGCTATAAGGACTAGTTATTCTTGAAGAATAGCTCATTACAGTCTGATTTTCCTCAGGGTTTTTTGTTTGTTTTCTTTATTGTACTGAAGCTCATCTCTGCTGAGGCTGGCTCAAAGAGGCAGACTTGTCCAATGTTACAAACGGACTTTTAAGATGAAAGGTTCTTAGTCAGAAATTTCCCAGATCTGAGGTTTTTACCACAGCTGTTCTGCAAAACTTGGGTCTGATTTCCTTGTACTATAAAGCATTTTTTTATTCCTTCAGCTTTTAAAAAATATTCTCAATATGAACAAACAAAATTCCTCTCCATGGTCTCTTACTTGCTTGAGTGGCATCATTAGCCTTAGACTCAACGACATCTTAAACCTGTTATTTATTTTATAGTTTATACTAAGGGACTAGGATTATATTAAAATTTTCACCAAAAATGGAAGCAAGAACAGAAAATAATGCAGATGCAAATGTAGCTAACCTTTCCGTTGGAATTTCCTGATTTTGAAAGTGGTTTACCAGACTTGGATCACATTTTGAAACATTTATGCCTCTGTATAACTTTGTATATACACGGATAACATTAGTCATTAGATAAATGTCTGCAGGAACATAACAGTGCGTTCACTTCATTTTTTTTTTTTTTTAAATTTAACTTTCTAGATTTTCCTTAAGAAAAAAGAAATGCTTGAAAATTCTCATAAAAGTACTCCAAATAGGATTACCAAGGCTGAGGGAGGTCAGTAGATGGGAACTTCCCTGAGACCCATTAATGACTAGGAGACAAAAAAAATACCACAGGCAGATGGCACATGACTGTCCTGCTCTTCCCTTGCCCCTCACTTATTTCTTGCCAAGCACTGAGTAGTGGGATAGGGGAGACTAAAAGTCCAAAGGACAAATGCTATGGGGGTAGAGGAGGACTTGGAGCATTGAGAGTGTTAAGAGGAAATGTGTTTGTCCACAGGTTGGTGGTTGTATAGCATGGGAAGGTGGAAAGTTCATTTTAGTGTAATTGAGAGACCTGGATTGCTTTGGAAAAGATTACATTTTGCTCTTATGAGGACAACAAAATTCAACTATCTTCTCCCAAATGGGCTAATCAATTATCATCATCTTTTTTGCTAAGAAATTTTGGGAAAAATTAGTCCCTCTCCTGTCTCCAAAAAGGAATCTCTCTTGCAAAGACTGGATCATTTGAAGAAGCTGACTAAAACGGAAAGGTTTTACAATTATTTTCATTATGTGCAGCAAAACACATATCACAGACCTGACTTTTCCAGTACTGCAAAATGTATTTTGTGACTTTCCCTCGTCTCAAGACCTCCTCTAACCCAGTTCTTCCAAACACTGGAAGATCTCTCCCCTCTCACAGCAAGAATTGTGTAGTAAGGTCCAGTCTCCTTTTCGTTCCAGCTGCTAAAGCTGTTCTTTGCTCTGAGATCCTCAGATCTCAGAATGACCCTTTGGGACCAATAGTAGCAGGTGTTAATTGGAACAATCTTTTGGCTGCTCTGATGCTCTCTAGGGACAAGCTGGGGTTTAAAAGCCATATGTATGCATGCCAGATCTGAATACTTAAAGCAGAAAGTTTGATGTTTCACATTTCAGGCTTTGTCGTGTTTTCCCCTCGTGCTGATTTTTAAATGTACAAATGGAATTTATTTTAACATGGCAGGAGCCATGGTGTTCATTCACTTCAGGGTATTGCAGATATCGACAGGAATAAGAAATAGTTTATTTTTCTCCTTTATTAAAGCTACTAAAAAATAAAATAATCCTTATGTATTTAGAATCAATCTGCATTTGTGTCTTTTCAGCATAATTTGGATAAAATGGGGTTCACTTGGGCACTTTTTCAAAGATATGACATTCTTCTCTCATTATAGTTGCATTGGTAGTTAGTACACAGCCATTTAGGAAAAAAAAAAAAAAATCCAGATTTCAGTATATTTCATCATAATCCCAGTACCTCCCTACTTGATTGTACTTTCTGTTCTTGACTAATGAGAACTTGGTCCTTGAGTTTGGCCATCCAGCATTTTTGCTTTCTCATAGAGCAACAAAGGGATGTGTCTTGTATTCCATCCAATAAAGATTGGGTTTTGACTTATTTTTGGACTCTGGCAGGAGATGTTCTAATGGAATGAACAGTGTTTAAACATGGAAGTCTGGGCTTGCCTCTTCCACCTCTAAGCAAAACCTTTTAGACTAAATGTCACTGTGGAGCCTAAGCTGTGAGTTAGGCCATGAGATGGCCACGAGATGCTGGAGACTCTTACACTCGTGGGATTTCTATCAGCTGAGGAATCTGATAAGAATCTGTTATTGCTCTAAGGAGCAGCTACGTACACAGAGTAGTAGCGAATGTATTCATTTTCTATGAAAAAGGTTTTTAACAACTAAACTATAAATAAATCAAAAAAGTAAAGCTTGAATTTTAAAAGCGTTTTGTCAAGCTTTTAAAGGTTTCATAATCAACAATTTTTCACCAGACAGCTTTATGAAAATTTTGATATTTGTGTATTTGGGGAGTCTTTGGGGGCTTTTTTGAGCAAAAACACAGAAAATGTTGATACAAAAGACTATTTTTGGTGGAAATTTAATTTCAGTGGCAAAATTTTTATGTTGTCATTTCTCTTTTCATCTGCATTTACTGTAAGCATAAATTCACCACTTTGGATGTTTTGTTTTGTTTTGTTTTGTTTTGTTTTTTTTTCCCCCACAGATATAAATGACCAAATAAGAGCAAGAACTGCTTTCTTCTATCATGTAGGGTTTGTGATTTTCCTGCTTTTTGAAAAAAACCAGCATTTTCCTATTGCGTATTTCAGGATAGGAATATCAGGCTGTGCTGGAGACCAACAACACATTCAATACAGCAGCAGACAGCAAAAAAAAGAAATAAATCTGCACAGTTTTAAAATTACTTCAATCTTAACCCTCCCCACCTTTTAAAATTTCTTTTCTGGCCGTTTACCATGTGTGCCAACTTTTCTGATGGAGTTTCTATGGTTGAGTACTCTAAAGAAGATCTCACAATGAACCAGAAGCCTTTTTCTAAGCCTTTGTAATGTCCACAACTTTTGATCACGTCTTAGAAGAAGCAGTTGTGACCATTTGATGATAAATCATTTGCTGGCATGCAAGGGTCCGCTGGGCTTTGCTCCCACTCTTTCATCTTCAGAAACTTTCTGTACAGAAATATTTCTTTCTCACTAGAAGTTCAGTGCCTTTGGTGGCATTTTTCTTTTATTCTTTTTCCCTTTTTTTCCTCCCCCTTGAAGCAAGTATGTTGCTGAGTTGATGTTGTAGATTGCAGCGACAGAGAGATAAAAATGCTTAATGCTGTGTGGATTTGCAGGCTCTGATCTGTAAGCAGGCAGCGATGACTTTGCTGTCGCTGGGCTTACAAAATCTTGGCATTAGGCTACTGGAGAGACTGCCCATCCCACCCTGTCCCCTATTTCCAAGGTGAACTTTGGTCTGCAGCATTGGATTACCTCATAATTGCAGAACAGAACCAGCCTTTCAATCATTGCACCATTTACATTTGCTAAATTGTGTTACGTTAGCACACTTTTTTTTTTTTTACTTTTAATGCATACTATGAACTCATGATTATCATAAATCCTGAGATATTCAGGAAGTAAAATCCCTAGGGAACAGTGGTGGCCTGTGATTTCTGATAAGTTTTCTTGGGTCATGTTCTTATTAGTCTTGAGGAGGTAATTTCTGCACACTTGTGTTGAAGAGCACTGTGAGCTTGGGGCCGTGGGTAAGAATAAGTAGATCTGATAGGCACAGAGACTAGAGACTGGTCTCCCTCTCATTCCCTTTTCACTGCTGCTGTGTTAAGAGGACTGTGGGAAGCAGTCAGGTTTGGGAAGCAGATCCTTTCTCTGCACACCTCCTACATGAGATGTTTTCCTGCGTCATGCTTTATACCAACCTTTTATGTGGAGATTGCAGCAGGGGAGAGGGAGAAGGGAACCTGACCTGGGTGTTTTGCAGCAAGTCCTGACCAACATGAGGCTTTGGTGAAGCAGCTGGTATAGATTAGAAGAGCCGTTGGATTGCTTTCATCTATGGAAGGGCAGGGCTGGTGAAAAACTGCCCCCAGGATAGGAGAAATGCATTGGTTTTTCATGGATTTCATCCTCAGCCTCCTCCTTAGTTACATCTAATGAACAATGGTACAGCTGAGAATGTGGCCACACACAGTTCGGAGAGCTTCTTTTTGTAACTAGATCTTGGGAAAGATTTCCCTTCAATGCAGAATTTCATGGATTTCCTTTGTGAGAGTTGTGAAAATAAACAAATAAACCACGTCCTGCAGTTGGAATGTTTTGGACACCATGAAATGAATTTGATTTCGCTGTCTGATGGTATACCAGGGGCACTTCTTGTAACAGATACCTTAATGGAATCTGAGCACATTCAGGTGTGGTTCTTCCAGTCAAGTGTCGAGTATCTGGAATGAAAGTATATACTAAATGTGAGATGTTATTTCTATATATTTTTAATATATTTTTAATTTTTATGCATACGTGTATATATATGAAAAGTATTTGTTAAATTAATAGGAATTTGGCTGCCGGAGCTAATTTAGTGGTTCATGGCATCTGCTTTTAGGAGATGACCAGCTGTTTACCATCTACTGCCCACAATAACTGCAACTGCTCAGACCTCAGTGTGTTTCCCACAGCTTTCCTGAAACGGCTGAGCCAGTTCTGCAACACTGAAGTGGCACTGACAAATGTTATTACTTGATTATTACCCCTTGTTCAGGCATAGCAGGTTTGCATATTTGTATTTCTTTTACAGTATTAGCAAAAATTTATTTATGATAATTTCATTTGGTGTCCATCCCTTAAGTTTCTGTCTTTAGAATGACTTTGCCAGCTGGTCTGGTAATACAAATGTAATATTTTCTTTAGCATGTATAGTATAGTATTGCACGCCCCACTGCTAGGTGTGACAAAATACTTCTGTCCAGAGAAGATGCACAAAAGAAGAAATGCAGTGTTTGGAATATTTACTAAATATTAATAGTGCCAAATATTACTCCATCTGTTGAAGTCATGAAGGTTATTCCAGTCCTATAAAATGCCATTAGTAAATAAGAGGAAAAAGAGGAAGACAGAGATTTGGGTGTGTGTAGGGAAGTTAAGCATAACAATGCATGGGGTTGACTCTCAGCTTTGCCCCAAGGCCCTTTAGCTTTTAATGTTACATTTTTCCCTCTGTCAAATCGGCACACAGGGGTTTTGTGTAACCTGTCAATAACCACCAGTACAGGGCTGTGGAGCAGAAAGTGTTCAAGAAAATCAAAGGATGGATGTATTTGAAGAGAGGAAGGACACAAAGAGAGTGAGGTTTCATGAGAAGGACCTCAAGCCAAAAGGGAGTACAGTGAACACACATGCTTATTCTTGAAGTCCACAGAACTGAACATCTCTGCAAAGCTCCAGAGACAAGAGACTGGGAGGCACCACACAGGTGATAGTAGGGAGTAAAATGTAGGGTGGCTTCTTTCAGCATCTCTGTCCCATTGGATCAGCCTAAGTACCTACTGGAATTTCAAGTAAGAGCATACGAGCGCATAGCAGATGACTGAACGCTGTTGCAGAGCTATATCCCCTTTTTTTTGTTCACGTATACTCAGCTCTGGTCGCATCTCTTCCCAGAGTGAGAAAAAACCAGCCAGAAACAACAACATTGAGTCATGTACAGCCCTTGCAGGATGTCTGAAAGAATTTCCAGATATGACTTGACCTTCCTCTATTTTCCACAGCTTGATATAAAGCATGGTTTTCCAATGCTTTCTCATTTTAATTTGTGGTCAGGCCAGCAAAAAGATTACACCTTCAACTTCCTGCTTTAAAGTTATTAATTTTTAATATTTGGAAGGCGATGTAATGTGGAGAACTGAAGTTGCCAGCTTTCCTCAGAAAGTTGCAAATCATACTGGATACCAAGATCACTTGGTATTTATTTTACCAAGTAAATAAAATACTGGCTTCAGGGGTGACTAGGGAGTACCACACAATATTAAAGGATTAGGTTGTCCATTTGCAAACATGTGCATATACACTAGCACCAAGCATGAACTTCAGTGAAACAAGTCGTTTTAGAGCCTAATTTACCTCTACTGCAGTTTGCTGTTATCTAGTCTTAAAGCTGTTGCTGGGAAAATTCAATCACCCCTGTGGTTTAAAATTCTCATACACATGGTAAAAACTAATCCTGTATCTATAGATGGCCACAAATAAATCATATGTGCTGTAATGCATTCTCTTGCTGTTTTCTGACTGGTTTTAGATGGCTGAAGAGTCTCTTTCTAATGTTTTTAGATTACATGAGATGGGGTAGCCTCTCCCTGACACTTCCACTGTTGTCTATGACCATGTTAGAGCTGTTTTAAAGTAGCTGGTCTCCAGATAGATGCACTGAGGCCTTTAATAGAGACTAAGTGTGACGGCACTGCCATTTTAGAAGTTAATGTCACACCTGAAAGAAAAGCTGAAAGGGGAAAACCCTCAGGAAGGGGATCTGTTCTTGCTGTCCTTAATCCTTTGAGCAGCACAAACGCGGTGTGTCTCCTCCACGGTTCTGATGGAGACTGAAACACTAGGAACTGCTTCGTGAATGATGTCCAAGTTGCAGGCACTTTCCTGTTTTCTCCTCCTGCCGTTTAACCTTGTGGACTGCATCTACTTCTCCAGTGTGAGAGCTGTTGAAGGTTTGAGGCAAAAATCAGTGAGTCGTTCTTCTGGCTCTTATCAGGCTTTCTGTTCTTTGGTGTTATGGTAACGTATGACCCTCGGTTGACTTGTAATTATACACTTGAGGAAGAAAGAGAGTGATAGAATGAAGCTGATGTTTCATTCCAGTAATAAGCTGACTGAATAGGGGAGGATTTACTGCAGCTGGCCAGGGCTAATGGCTGTGAGCATTGTGGTGGCTGAGAGTTCCCTCTCATCTGAGGGGAAATTCTGAGGAAAAACTGACTCCACCAAGACCAAAACATATTTACTAGTGGGAATTCAAAGGACCATGTGATCCAAGGATGTCTCTTTCTGGGCTGGGAATGCTTCCAGAAAAGAGATGAGGAGCCAACGTATTGGAAGTTTGGGTCAGGACACACAAGCTGCTGCTGAAAGGGCCTGTCTACAGTTGTCTTCTGCACATCAAAACAAGGGATCTCCTCTAAGAGAGAGAGGTTTTTTTTCCCCATTGCATTTTCCCATTGCTGATCTTTCAATTCTTTGATTATGTGAGCAAAATGGGTACCTGCTTACATGCAGTGATTGGTCTAATCCCTTCCAGGTGCTGGGAATTCCCACTGAAACTCCCTACAGCATCAGTGCTGTGTCCTTCTTCTTCCAGAATGATGCAACCCCTTTATTTGTACAGAAGACTGGAGAAACTTAAAAGCTGCCGTTGAACTTAATAAAACAACGTTAAACACTTAAGCCTCTGGTCTTCACCTTCATCCACTGCATGTTCTCTACAATCTATAAACAGTGATTATACAGCAGTGCTTATTTTTTCCCTACAGGTGAAAATGTTAACTATTCTGAGGCTGTAAACCTTCCTTGTAGATTCTGAGGTGAATTAATATGTTTGACATGTATGCCCATGTATATTTATGTTGCAGTATCGCCCAGCAGTGACAGATCTTCTTGTTTGAGATACACAAAAGAGAAAGCCTGAGTGCTCACACATTTACAAGTCCTATAACTATTTCTGTGTTTATTGTACCTTTGCTTTTGTTCTGTCTCAGATCAAAAAATAGCACATTAAAATAGAATCATCACCCTATCAGTTTCTTTTGTGAGGGGTAGAGGAGTAAGAGACAGGAAGGCACATGTGTGCACATATAGGGGTGAATATCCACATACCTTGATAGACAAATACATTGGATATGTGAGAATTTAAGAACACCAAACATTCTATAAAGCATGTCTGTTCTCCATGCAGTACTATATCTAGGAGGCACGTGAATACTTGAAGTATAGAAATCTCCTCCAGGTGCCTCGTTGCTCCTTTGGTACTTTTACATAAACAAGTAGCCCCAGTAGCTGTGGATGTGTGGATGTGCACCATTAATGAATAGACATCGTTTTTTTCACTGCCCGAATCTGAGAAAAATGAACCTTTGGATGAGGACAGCTTGCATGATTCAGATTACATCCTGAAATTCCACTTTGATTTTTGAATGTTAGCTTTCATTGAAAATGGTGCTATGTTATAGTTCTTTCCCATCATCAGAATTTCCTGTAAACAAGAATCTTGCCTAAAGCCAAATTCAACTCTCGTGAAACTCCAGAGATTAATTTGGCTCATCATGCTATAGGCAATTACTGTTATATGGATTTTTAATCTGGTTTCTTATTCTAGAATTTTTTCTGGGTTGGACTTTGTTCTTGGACACACTCTCTTTATTATTCTACTGTTATAATTCAGCTGCTGCTTTTATTTCTGATTCCCATGGATTTAATTCAGAAAAAAATATACTTGGTATAGTATGATGAATTTTGTCACTAGACCTGTTAGATATTAACTTATATATGCCAATAATGCTGTGAAATAATTTTTAAAAATTGCCACATACAATATAAAAATTAACTGCAGAGCTAAGTAAAAAAACAATCTCTATAGGTACATAACCCTGGATACATTTTCTTCTAGGAAGCTCAGTAAGAAATCTGACTGGTGCCTCTATTTTGAGCTCATTGACTGTTCATGTTTAGTTCTACCCATGTGGTGCTTCCTTATTTTTATATTTAATATTAATTCTTTAATTGCCAATAGCTGAACAACAAAGAGCTACTACAGTCTGAGTATTCTCTTAGAATGTCTCTTCTGTGCAGTAATCTATTAATTGTAAACTTGAAAGAAGAAAATAAATTATTGTAGGGAAGTAGAACACTTCTTCGATTCCAGTAAGGTAATTCCTTCCTTTTCATTGAAAATTTTCTGACTGATAGACCTACTGCAGAAGAAACAAATGCCTCTATCAAAGTCATCCTTAAATTTCCCTGCTTTCCTCAGTTGTTACCATCAGTTGTAGGGAAAAGTCATTTGGACAGACTGAGTTGGCACTCGTTCTATCAGGGCAGAATTTTTTTTATAATTTTGGACAAGGACCCTCTGTTGGAGAGATAATTAGAGTAAACATTTCATCATCCCAGTGGACCCTCTTTCACATTATCTTGTGGAATGGTGTTACTTCAGTTTTTTATAGAATATACTTGGAAATTCCAAGTATGTTTTATCTCCCATTTTGCTGCTTGTGGCTGAAGAATTGATACGCCCTGTACTTTTTCACAGAACTATTTACTTTTCTTTTGTCATTGACCTAATCTAAAAAAATATATATTTTTACACTGAGCGAATGGAAGGTTTAACAGCTTAGAAAAAAACAGCATTTTGTTTTCTGTTTGATACTCCTTGCTTAGTCCATTCTGTGCAATTTTCCTTTCTCCACATCCTCAGCAAATACACAGCATATCTTCCACACGAGAGCTTTTTCTTGAGACCTGTCTTGCACATATTTTTTCTTCCTTTTTTTTTTGTATTGCTCATTCCCCACTGAGCAGGGACATTTATGGCACAGAGGTAGCTAGCACAGGAGGGCAAAGTCTGCCTCCTGAGATATCAGTGACCTGGGAATAGCATGGTCTAAGTATATTTTTATGGCTTCAACCTTCCTCTAAAGATAGAACACTATCAGTTGTAGAGACTGAGTAGCTGCATCTGCTCCTAATCATGCAGGTGGTAATGGCCCTGCCATTGCATAGCATTTTCTCCTTTCCTTTACTTTCATTTTTCAATTCTGCCTGAAAACAAAAGGCGTTTAATGATGTGATGTAACTTGAGGTAGGCAAGGGACACCTGTCTCTAGTCCTCGCAGTACTTCATAATGGAAGATATACGCAGTTCACTACAGGATCTAAATTCATGCTTTGTCTGGAAAAACGCTGGGGGGATGTATGAAGCTGAACAAGGAAATGACAATCTTTAGGAAATACTATCTAAAGACTTCTGGCATTTTCTTTGGACTGTCTTAATGCACCATTAATTAAGCACCATTGATTGCAGACCAGCAAGTGGATTGCACTCAGTGTATCAATACAAGCTCACAGGAGTAGGTGGGTCAGTCTGCTGAGGGTCCTGAGCATGCAGGTGCTGTGTTACTGTGGGGCTGAACTCCAGCTCCCCTCAGGGCTTCGTTTGGTTTGGAACTGCTAGGTCAGAAATGTGGACCTATTTAGGGGATGTATAGTATGCTAGATATACTGAGGGGAATAAAGAGAAAGCATACCTCAATTTACATCTGCCTAGAATCGACTGGAAATGCTTCTGGAACTGAACTGAGGCACTAAATATGAGAAGACAAATTCAGATTTTCAGCACATATTCTATGTAACCACCCTGAAAGCAATTGCACTGGATTTGCAAGAAAGGACTCAAGTAAAAAGCTGGGTTGTTATAATTTTAAAATGTTCAGAGAGTGAGTCTTTAATGTCACTTATCTACCATGCTCAAAGAGTAGCAGTAAAGAGAAAATTATTTTAATGGTGAAATATGATAGTTTTTTCATAATTTATTCTCTGAACCTGGCTCATTGTGTTTGTGCCTAGTATGTTTTTCAGTGTAATAGAGAAAGTTAAACTTGGCCTAAAGTGCTCACAGAAGACTAAAAAGTGAAAACAGACAACAGAGATGGTAGTTTTATAGCTCTTTATACTTAGCTTTTTTTCAAACTAACCTAAGTGCTGGAGTTCAGACTCAGTGGCAGTTTAATACAGTGATACTTTTAAATTCAGTGTTTGTCAAAGTTACCCTGCAGAATTGTTGCATAATTTCCCTTTTTCACAATTAAAATAAATTGATTCTGAAACCTTTTAACATCAAACATAATTCTTCTGTTTATCCTCACAAAATATAAGCAATGTGGTCCTCCCTTCCTCCCTCTTGTGTGCTAGAGATGTGAGCATCACTGCTGAAAGCATCCTGTAGCAAACAGTTGCTGTTATCTTTTCAGGGTCCACCTAAGGAGGTGGATGAGTTTGCAGCAGTGAGAGTTATGTGTCAGAAAGGTTTACTTGAAGCAATCAGTGAAAATCTCCGAAGTAAATTAGAGCTGGGAAAATTCTCACTTGTTAGGGCACTGTACCTTCAGGGAGCAAACAGGGAGAAGCTTTAGCATGAAAACAAAACATCCCAAAGAGCCCTTTGCTTCTCTTTAGTCTCCACAAGAAAAGAAGACAAGAGTTTGAGGAGGTCCCACCCTTAAACAAGATTGAGAGCCAGACCTCATTTTAAAGATTATTTGGCAAAAGAAACACAGACAGGAAAGTTTCCCGCAGCTAGTTCGTTTGAATGGTGACCTTTATCTTTCTCCAAATGAAAATGAAAACTCTTCCTACGCTGCATGACCTCCAGTGAGGTTAGTCAGTTGCATCATGATGAGATGATGTTATATATCCACATCTGTTTCTACTGTGTCCTTTTCCCATATGTGTGTTCCACGTCAAGAAATTTTCTTCTTTATTTTTCTCTCTCCCATTTTTGCTCCTTCTTAATATCTTTTTTTTTTTTTTAAACTATGCCTCATCTGTCCTCTCACTGCCCAGAAGTGTGACAGTGAGAAGAAAGCTATAGGCCCAAGAAAGGAATGAAGATGCTTTTGTTTTTTGTTCCAGAGTTTCATAATCTTTTGCAGTTTAATGAGTTATCTCTGCTGCAAAAGATATCTCTGCAATGACTTCGCCAAACTGCAACTGCTGTAATGCACTCCAAATTAAATGAATTTCAAAATTGGCACAGAAAGCATAGCTTTACATGTGTTCCTCCTAGGAATGGGTCAGAGAAGGATTTTTTAGTTGCAGTTGGTTAGAATGTTGGCTAGGAAAACATTAACTGTCCATTAAGAATGAATAAAGTTTTAGGATGAAGTAGCATGCCAAATTCAAGTTCGAAATGTGATCTTTTTCCTGCATTCTCGCTCTTAATCTAGATTTTTAGTTAATTCTTATTTCCAGTAGCTGTTTTCCTTGGAAAACATTGTGCTTGCAAAAGCTCTGTTTGTGTAAAGAGCTCTGATTTCAGCTATTATTTCTGATAGTTGACTAGGATATAAAATTCTCAAAGTTAAACATACCATGTAGAACACAAGCACAGCATATATAATTTGAAACCAAGTCTTAAAAGAAACAACTTAATGGTAATATCGTTGCAATTAACCCTTTGTGATGTCCTTTGTGATCCCTCTTAAAGGGATTTTAAGAGTCTAAGGACCTTTACTGCACACTGGCTCTTCTTTACCCACAAAACTGCTTTCTGTGCAAGTGATTTTTTCCTTAATTGTCATTTTGATACTTTTTCCTTGCAGATCAGGTCCTTTTTTTGCTCATCATGTGAAGGCCTATACATTCTCTGCCTTTGCAACAACATCTGTTACAGAATCTGCCCTCTAATCATGACAAATTTCTGAATCTAGTTCTGGAAGGCAGGGCAGAAAGATTTCTTATCTGAAGCAACAATGCTTTTCACTCTTATTCACACAAGAAAGACCAGGACAGTAGCTGAGCACACTGTTCCTTCATTACCCTTCCTGGACAAGGGCTGTCCATCTGCTTGCATCGTGCACAGCCCAGCAAGGCCCTAATTCTAAGAGAGACTTTTTTGGCACTAAGATGAGTAGTTAACAGTAAATCTGCCACAGAGCATGACTCAGCCTTGGTAGTAAGATAAACAAATGGAAAAGATCTCTTGAGTCTCAGGTTTATATACGCTGCAGGTTTAAGCTGAATTCAACCCTGAAGCGTGATGTCCAAGCAGGAACATTTCACCACATCAAAAGAGTGAGTCACAAACAAGCCATGTGGAAATGAACTTAGTGTATAGAAAAATGATTTTCTAAGGATCAGAAAGAATCCTGTGAAGAATTGAGGTATAGAGAGAGATGTAACTTATATAGGTAAGGTAACAGTAAAAAAACTCCTTTCCTCATTTCTTGGGGTAAGAAGTTTGTGTCTGCTAAGGTCCTTCAATATGTTTGATGCCAGCCAAGAACACAGGCAGCACTATGCATCATGATGAGATTTACAGGAAAATGGGATCCCAGCACAGGTGCCAGCTGGAAAAACCTAAAAAGCTCTAAAGAACTGCCACTGCAAGTACCCTTAAAAGGCAAGGTACTAGTGGCTTCTGGTAGCCTTTAGATTGGCTCTTCCTGGTGGTGCAAGAATTGATTATAATAATTTTAGAAAGGAAGGTGTGTGAAAGCTGTTTTGCCTGTGGAAATATTTGTTCACTTCCAAGGCTAGGCAGCAGACAGCACAAATGGATGGAAGGGCTAAGGCCCCTCTCTCTGCAATATTTTGTGGACAGAAGAGGAGAAATATCTCACAGACTGATTTCATCATTTTTATATCTTTCCTGTCTCTCAGGAATATGCTCATGTGCACAGAGAAGAACTGAGCACAGAGCTCTAATAGGACACACGTGAGTTTCAAGACATACAGTCATCAGAAAGCCTAAATAAGGGAATATGTTCTGACCTTTTTCAGACCCATTTCCAAGACTGCCTCTCTTCTGATAAGCAGTGGTGTTAATGTTTGTTATGCTATTTTGTTGTTTTTCCAGGAGATGCTTTTACCCATAGTGCAAGTACTTATGGTAGAGCAGCAAAGAGGTAGCAGCCTCAGTGTGACACAGCTTTACTCTCACAAAGGCAGAAATGCTGAGTCTTGCTATCCAAAGGGGCTGTAAAATGAAAATTTCTTAATGCAGAAGTAGCCGTGCTAGCAACCTTAGCTGTGCTTTTATTAATATACGTGCACCTCCTTTTGGCAGAGATTACACTGCGTTTAAAAACTGCTGCAGATGCTTTTCGGGGGATCTAAGCCTGCCCATGTGGGTGGTGGCTTTTTTTCAACAGCAGCAGGAGATTTCAATCATGCTGCAGATTTCACACTTGAGAGAATTCACAAAAGGTCCCATCCTTAGTCTGCTGAAAAGCTATAAAAAGTTAGGCTTAACTTTTTAACTGGTCTCGTGTTGGGGAATATATAAAAGGATTTCCATCTAGCAAGCAAACAAAGGTACATCAGAATGAAAAGAAAATTCACATCTAAGGAGGAACTGGAAAAAAATTGTAGTTTTCATCTCTTTAAATTAGACCTTGGATGAGAGCCTGAAAATCGAGTCTCTAGAAGGATTAGGAAGTAAACGTCTTCACTTTTCAGTCTATTACAAGATTATATCAGAGCTCATGATGAGTTGTTAAGGTGATGAAATACCCAAAGTTCAAGGCACCAAACTTCTGCTGATGGCTGTATTTGGTAGCTGT
Organism: Mohoua ochrocephala; assembly: GCA_013398855.1. Lineage (NCBI taxonomy): Eukaryota > Metazoa > Chordata > Aves > Passeriformes > Acanthizidae > Mohoua > Mohoua ochrocephala. The sequence continues at coordinate 108,200 of VZTA01026853.1, forward strand.
TAATCTAGCTTCTTATTGCAGATTTAGAAAAATGAACTGTTCTGGCTTAATCCTCCCTCCTTGTAATTACCAGTAGTTCAGAGATTTATATGGTTTACCTCTCTCAATAGCTCAGTGTCATCTTTCCATCTTCATGTGTCCACTTGTCTGTGACAAATACATGAATAAAGAATTTATGCTTTGTCTCTTCACCCAGCCCCACTCAGTACAGTTTTGCATCTTACTCAATAACAACAATTGTGAAATTTCAAACAATGATCCATCAAGTTCATTCTGAATGCCTGGGGCTTCACAGAAAGGCAGCAGCCATGTCACATCTCTGTGCCTTTAGTCCACAGTTCAGTATTGTGGCTTTGGAAAACAGAACTGGATTTCATCCCTGGTCTTTGGTGATCTGCTGAAAAAACAATGTGTAAATGTTGTTAACCCTCTAGTAATGGGTAGAATTATAGAAGCTGAATGCACGAGTGTTTTCTTTCCAGCCATCCATCTCAGATACTTTCCAATATGTGCTTGAAAAAACATATTGAAAAATTGGATGTGTTATCTATTGGGAAAAGTTTGTCCTTTGCACTCCCTCAGTATTTCATGCACACTTTTCAGTAAGGAAGTTTATAAATTAACAGTTTCACAGAGAGAAAGGAGTAAGAGATGCAGCAAGGTGAGAGTCATTTTCATTTCGTTTTCTTAATAGACGCCTCAGGAAGCTCACATTCCTCATACAGTACTACTACTTCTGTACAATTCATCTCCATGTGCCTCAGATTTTGGGTAGGAAGAAGAAAAGATGGGCCATAACAAGGTCTTGCAAACACCAGTGGTTGCAGTGCCTTGGGCAGAAGAGTGGGTAGGAGACAGGACATGACAAAATGTCCTTCAATTCTCTATCTGAACACTCGCTTCAGGAACTTGTCCCATCAGGCACCCAATCTGAGCACCAACCTTGTGGCCTGTTCAGACTGCCTAGGGAGGTCCAGTAGACTCTCTTGACCCTCTTTCACATGAAGGCTGTTCCAGTTTTATACCTCTTCTTTAATATCTTTGTTTATCTTTTATGTAAATCAGAAGGCCTCCATTATTCATAGGTGCACTTCATCTGGTTCTAAATCCTACAAATCTCACGATAAGTTATAGCCCTAAGCCCCATAGGTGCTGTTTAAGTTGAGAAAATTAATCACAAAATTATTTTCCAACTCTTGGTGAGACATGGAATGGCTTCTGGAACAAGCTGACAGATCAGAACCACAGAATATCCTGATGTGGAAAGGACCCACAAAGATCATCGAGTCCAACTCCTGGCCCTGCACAGGATGCCCTAAGAGTCACACCCTGTGCCTGAGGGCATTGTCCAAATGCTTCTCGAGCTCTGTCAGGCTTGGGGCTGTGACCTCTTCCCTGGGGAGCCTGTCCCAGTGCCCAACCACCCTCTGGGTGAAGAACCTTTTCCTAATATCCAACCTAAACCTCCCCTGACACAGATTCAGGCCATTCCCTCGGGTCCTGTCACTGGGCACCAGACTGAAGAGGTCAGTGCCTGCCCCTCCTCTTCCCCTCATGAGGAATCTGTAGACTGCAATAGGCCTCCCCTCAGACTCGTCTTCTCCAGGCTGAACAAGAGGACAGAAGGGAAGTGTCTTTTCACTGTGTTAAATTTCTTGAATTCTGTTCCCTTAATGCAAATTTTTCTAAATTCAAAGTAGTGCAGGAATGAGAATCAATGCACTTTACCTTTATCCGTAGTGATCTTAATGGTACTAGAGTTACATGTTGGAAAGATTTCCTGGAAATTTCTGTCCCTCAGATATTTTCTCTCTCTGCCAGTTTGCCAAATCCAGCCACAACATAAAAAGTGTGACTGGAGATGATACTGTTTTCTTTTTGGCTTCTCATGTGGCCATATGACTCAGCAAGAGTTGAACTCCAGATAAATGGTGCTAACACACATTTAGAAATGTGCATGGGTAACTCAAACTGAATCAGCATTTTAGCACTTTCTGTGACTCTTCTGATTTTCTGTTGCTTACAGGAAAGCACTGTGAGAGAAAAGAAAGCTGGTGAGGGTGGTAATAAAAGAGCTGTGATACCTGTTTCATGTAGAAGCAGTGGCAATAGCATGTTTTATGCAACTGCTTCATCTTCTTCGTCTTTTCCTTGACGTATTTGTTCCTTTCTTCACACTGTCCTATCCCATAAAAACACACTTTTATAGGGAAGTTCGTTTTGTTTCCCTCTTTCAATTTTTAATTATATTTAGGGAAATTGTTCATATCACACATTCTCTGTAGGCTTCTCCTTTATGTGTCCAGCCAGAGGTGAGATGAAATTAGCCTTCGTGGGTTGTAAAGCACTTTTAGAGCTAAATTTGAGGCTGAGAAAGAGTGTGGTAATTATGCAATGTTAACAAGCAATAGAAGTCAGCAAGGCAGAAAGGATGATTGGGAACTTGGACACAGATGTCTGAACTGGCAGCCTAGGAGACCATTTAGGGTAAGAGTGAAGTATGCAACAGCTGCTGGTTGTGGCAAAGGAAGCCTGGATGTATATAGCTCATAGCCTCTGTGAGGGGTGCACTCAAAAACCACCTTGGATCTAGTCAGAGACAAAAAGCCAATATAAAAGAAGTATAGTTACACTGTCGTTACAATTTTATCAGGAGCTCTGTTCTCAGATGTGAGGTTGATTTTTGTTAGATCAAGCTACCTGATCTACCTCTTCCTCAGGCTATTTCTCCATGAAGGAGGTGGTGGTTTATGTCCTCCTCACTTTAAAAATGCTTTGAAACTAACAGTAGTGAGGCGAAAAATTGCTGGTGATAATTTCAGTAGAGATTTGTTGAACTGTGGTAAAGGAGAAAATATTTTCAAAGTATCTGAAGAAATGGACCACCATGTTCTCTCGTGGTGTGAACTGGAAAGGCTCCAGCTTGTGTCAGTAGATCTGTCCTGATCTGCACATCAGCTGGCTGGCTGATGAAGAGTCTGGCTCCCTCTTTATGAAGCCCATTTCATAAATGGGTGGAAAAGTAACACGCAGGACCTCTGCCTCAGCATAAGCTCTCCCTGCTAGAAGCACACAGTGCTCCAGGCAACAAATGGGGTGTTGAAATCAGACAAAAAATGGCACAATTGGAACTCTGGCGTCTGAGAAGCTGTACTTCTGCAGAATTTTCAGCTGGTTTGTAATAGTGTTTCAGGACTGGCACACTAACAGGTTTAAATGTGTTTTAATCCGCTTATGTAATTTAAGCACCTCTGGGAGTGGTGAGCATTCATTAAATTATTTGTTATGGTGGGAGTTCTATCATATTGAGCCAGATGCTGCTTTCCATGAGATATGCTATTGTGTCTGGCCCAAACTAAGCTGAATAACTCCATCAAATTAGATTAGGCTATAAAATAGGTCTCTGCTATGTATTAAAATGCATCAGAGCACATCCTTGGCTCTTCGAAGCACCTGAAAAGTAACTTTATCAGCCATGCTACAGCTGACAGTTTTCCCCCTTCCTTTGATATTACTTTTGACTCTTTCTACATCATTACCCATCCTACAGACAAATGTCCATAACAGCTGATTTAGTTGAGGAGAAATACAGTGGTGTGCAATGGCTCAGAGGTCTCCTTTATTGCTGTATATTGCAGAACGTTATCCAAATTAGAACAAACTTGATTTTGTAGGGAACAAAGAAAAATTGTTCAGGTCCATGGTTCTGTATTATTTATTCTCCCTCCATTTTTGTGAATTAATACACTTGTGAGCAACATCGCCCTGCATAATTTGCAAGCAAAGATCCAGTCCTGTGTTTCTCCCATGCCCAGATTGCCCTTGATCTGAAGAGGAGTTTGGAATTTGCTAGGAATATGAAAGCAAACCATCATATAAGGCATATGCTCTCTTGGTATGGGTTACAACTGAGGTAAGACCAGACCAGAAATCTCATACATGTAATTAATGTGCACAAGTGCAGTACAATTTCTTTTCACTTCCTTTCTGAAACCTTTTCTCTAAGAGCTGTGTTGTTGTTTAACACTGGCCCAATGCCAGGCACCCACGAGAGCCACTCGCTCACCCTCCCCTGCCACAGCTGGGCACAGGAGGGAAAAGGGAAAAAAAAATTAACGAATGCTTCGTGAGTGAGATAAGGAAGAAACACTTCAAGGGCGAAACAGGTTCAACTTAAGTTGCAAAGTGAATTTATTACTAACAGAATCAGAGGAGGATAATGAGAAGTAAAATGAACTGACTGTTAGATTGAGGCCAGTATCCAAAGTCTCTATTCTAACCCATTCTCCAGTGTAGCCTTTTCTTTTACCTTTTGCTTCTCCATCTTTCAGGACCAGCCTGGCATTCTCCTTCCTGCCATTGTCCCCAAATTCTGTATCACCTCTTGCAGTCTCTGGGCAGATGGGACCCCGTCTGTCACACTCTGCCCGCCCAGTTTGAGACACCGATGTCTTTGTCTCCTAGTTCTTGAAGGTTCTGGATCCTATTCACATCCCTAGTGCTGCTTCCCATAGTCCCTACACTTTGATTTGTTTAGACAGTAAAATATACAAAAGACGGTGTGCCAAGTCAGAAATCATAAAACACAATCACTGCTAAATAATGTGCCTTACAAGAACTATGTGTAGGTTTCTGTAGGTGTCAGCAGCTGCAAAAAGTGTTGGGTTTGAGTCCTATAAATCCTTCCTTGAGAGAAACATTTATGGTTTGAGCAAAAGCCAGGGCTATATTTTTTTTATGAGTTAAATAAATAAAAGCATAAGTTCTTATGTCACATTTTGAAGATTACTCTTCTCAACTTGCAAACATTCAGGCATCTTTTGGAACAAATATAAAATACTTTTATGGAGTGTGGAGGAAAACAAAAACCCACAAGAAACATGATAGCCATGTATATCATCTGTGCGATAAACTGAAAACTAACAAATAGTTTCACTGGAAATTTGGCCAGCTTCAGAATTCTCAGCTGAAGCTATCTGAAATGGAGCTGAAAATTGTCACAGAGCAACCCTGAGCCTCTTAAAATCCACTTGTAAATCCAAATGGGTTTAAAAGTGAAGGCCACTGGGATGTGTTTGCACCACTCTTCCTCAGCTGTGCAGCCAGGCCTTGTTTGACGAGGAGCTCCACTGTCCAGCCCTGGCACAGGCACCGACCGAGACGTTTAGCTCTGTGCTGTCATCCTCTGGGTGGCCATGGTGAAATCAACTCTGGCCACTGTGGTTCTATTAGGTTCAATTTTTAATTAATTTGGCACTGTCTGCTCAGCAGTGCTCTGCTAGTCTCATCTGGACCACTTCTGAATAACCTCCAAGCAGAGAACATGGTGAGGAACCCACCCCTGGAAGACCCCAAGCTCCCTGGCACTGTGTCAGGCCCTCAGAGAGAGAGAAAGAGAAAGAGAAAGAGAGAGAAAGCATGAGCTCTGCCTTTCCACTTGGACCTGTTTTCCAAACTCAGACTGCTGAAGGTAAAAACAGGAGCACACACCTCGTTCAGTGCCTGTCCTGATGCAGCTCCTGTGCCTTTTCCTTGACTGTAGCAACAGCAGCACTCTCCAGTCACTTATACTGCTGGAATACAGACAGATGTAAAAAGAGCAGCAAAAATGGTTCATGGAACATATGGCTGACCTGACACAAGACTTCACTGGGTCCTTAGATGTAGTGACTTCATCCATTAGGCCATTCTTCTCCTAAAACATTTAAAAATGAAAAAAATCCCTGCTGCTGGTGAAGTGATGGGTTCCGTTGTCACCCGTAGCCTGTGAATGACAATTTAAGCAGTGCCCATCTAAGGTAACTACTTGTGTTCAATAAATACATTGTCCTGCAGCCAGCCTTTTAAAAGTCACAGAATTTAAATAAAAATGTTTATATGCACATGGATTTTTATCACATGCATCTGGAACCAATCAAACATTTCCCTAATGAAATGCATCAGGGCAAGGACAAGTTTTAAAAACACACACAAATTTTAGGAAATGTCTTCGATGGAAAGTAAATTTTTCAACCAGGGGAAGGCAATAAGCATTACCTTTGAAGAAAGGTGGCACATGTTTTAGTAAGCCATTTTAAATGGGGTTAATCAGCTCTGAAATAAATATTATCAACAGCTTTAACAAGGGCAGAAGGAAGGGATGTATCTGAAATGCCCAACTCATTTTGGACTAAGAACATTTAATGAGCTCCTGAAATGGGAGGACTTGTACCAGTTGGTTTCTCAGAATACCTGGAGTGTATTGTCCCTGTTCTTTTCCCCCTGGAGTAGAACAAAATGTCATCATTACCCTGTTTGAGAGCAAGACTGACTCATTATTTACTACCTTATGGTAGCCAAGATGACAAAGTATCTTGAGTTCCTTGTGTTTATTTTGAGATTGCACGTGGAAGGTTAGAGGGTTCATTTCTATTTTGCTGTTGTTTCTCATGTTTGTAATAAAATACAAATATAGTCAAAACATAACAGTCAAGATTTTTTTTTCTTTAATTTAAAGGCAAATAATTCATCGTAGATGCTTTTGGCTCACCTAAAAGGAGAAGAAATGTTGTTTTGGCTCTCCTTTACTGCTTTGATGCTGAAAACCATCCTGATTTATAAACAATGTTTTACTATTAATAGTTTGATTGAATGCAAGCTATTCCATTGTGATGTCAGAAGGAGTAGTTATGTATTACCAGCTGAAGTCCTTTTTGCCCCATGTGTTGGGTTCCTTTGGTAACTTTGAAGAAATGTGGTTATACTGATATAAAGGGGAGCAACAACAGGACTGTGAAGAGCATTTAATAGGCCTCAGGGTAAATCTTGTTTTCTTGAAAAGCGTTTTCTTCTATTAGTCCTTCTCACAGTGAATTTGAGATGGTAGTCACCATCCCAGTTTGATTTCTCCTGAACAGAAATTCTCTGCAGCTAAAAAGCTGTGGCATGGTAGCAGCAGAGGTAGATTGGTCTTTCTTTGCCAGAACTTCCTTGTTCTCCTCCATATGTTCAGATGTTGAATGAAGCACCACTTTCCACAATGATACCGCTGTTTGTTGCATCTGTGGAGTTCCTATCTTGAGATGTCTTGAAAGGACACATTATTTGGGAAAAGTTGAATTGCCTTCCCCTTATAACTTAAGACAATGTAAATATGCCTTTTGAAAAACACCTAAACACTGCCACTCAAATCTGCAGATCAGTTCATCCCCGGAGGTTAGGTAACACACACTATTAATAGGACAGGTAATAGACAGAAAAAATTAGAAGAAACCAATTGTAAATACTCCGCTGCTACTCAGTAGGGAACAATTTTTCCAAACATAGTTTTGTGAGTTTAATTTGTGTTGTTACAAAAACTCTGTTTATGAAAAAAAAAAATTAATTACATGATTGCATAAAATGATACAGAATAGAATTATAGTGTAAGAGCCCTAATGCCAATTCTGGTGTGTGGCTGAGCAGCAGTCCAGGCAAGAAGTTGCTGTGCAAACGATATATGCCATTACAGAGCCTGAAGGGAAAAATAGTAATTCCTTGCTAAAGCATGTACATGATAAGAGCATGTTTTTATGAAGAAAATATCAAAACTATTCAAAGAGTTTATAATTCAAGAAAGGCACAGTTTTAATGACAGAACAGGAGAGCACAAATTACCTGAGACAACGCAGTTCTAGTGTAGAACACAAATGGGGTCATTTAGGAGTGCTCCTAACCTCAAAACTACTCCCAGCAAAAGAAGAACAGCTCAAATGGACCAAAACAGTCGTGGATGATGAGGTCTGAATGGCAGACACACCTGCTGTCATTTTTCCATCTGCCAATTTTTTATAACCTTATAAACAATCAGCAGGTGGGGCAAACACCGCAATTTCTGCTTTTACCACCCACAGCAAAGAAATTGCTCTGTAGGAAGCTCTGAGACGTAAGAAGCTCTGAGATTTCTGGTGAGCTTGGACCGAAATACAAAACTTGAGCCTCGACTCCTCGTGGTTACCGATGTTTTCATGGCACTCGTGTGAGCAGGAGTGCTGGCACAGTGGGGGTCAGCACATCCTGCTGATCTGGAAAGACTCGGTGCTCTTTCAGCTCTGTGCAATATGCTCATGGATCAGAAGCCCTTAGCTCATGCTGGGTGCAACTAAACAGCTCCAAAGTTTAAGCTTCGTTGTTAGTGACGTGAGGGCTGATGTGATTTGAATTTGTTAGGAGCAGGGAGATACTCTTCATTGAGATATAGGGAAAAAAAGCAATGTGGGTGTGAAGAGCCTCAGAACTGTGCCATGCCCACAACTTACCCAGTCTGCACAGCTCTCTGGATCCCTTTCAATATGAAAAGGTCCAGCAGACCTCTAGGAGGATATTCTGCTGTGGATGCTTGTTTTAAGAGGATGGAAGAGGAAAAATGCAATGGAAAGTTGGATTGGCATCGCAGCCCCAGTCATGCTAATGGCAAAGAGCCCTGTGATTTAAATAATTTAGGATATTGCCTTTAATTGGTTCTGGTTACATAATCTCTGTTAATCTCTTTCCTCCCACTGTTTCTCTGAAGGAATGTGCTCTAATGAGTAAATGTTCTGTCAGTTTTGTTAAGGATGGAGTGCTAGCCATAAGAGAGAGTTCCCATAAAAATCACCGAGCAGAAGTGGATTAAGTGACAAACACCAGGGTCAAGGGCCACGATGGCTGGAGTCATGTCATTACCAGAGAGTTTAAGTTTCTGTCTTTTGTTTGGGGGAAAAAAAAACCTTTAAAAATACAACTACTGTGTAGTTGAGGAAAGCAGTTTTTGAAAACACAAACATGCCTGAGAGGTATGTACTCTGTATTAATAGAAAACCAATTCCAGATTCATTGTCTAAGTCAATGCAACAGCACTCTTCATCTCAAAAAGTTCCTTACAGTGCTTTGCAAGCACACATTACCCCCTCCTCCTACCCACCTCCCCACGCCCAACACACCCCCACACACATCCAGAAAAAAAAGAGATCTCATTACTTAACTGAGGTGCTTCAGCTCAGGCCACCTATGGGTATTGACCCAGAGGTCAGGACCAAAGTCCTCAAATTCTGTTCTGTTCTGTGGACACAAGAAGTAGCCAAAATTTTATTCCTGACCAAATGTTCTTCCCGGTCATGTTTTGTACACTGAAAGGCAGGCAGGCACGTGCAGTTGTCTCTGCCTAACCCAGGCAATTAGGCTGCCTGCAGAAATCACTTGCAGTGAGCTGCCCTTCCACACTCCAGTTTTAGAGCATTGGCTCTGCATGGGCTATGAGTGAAAATAATTTCAGCCAGCAGTTTTGCAGCAACTGAATCCAAGGTGCTTACTCTTTTTTGTTTTTAGGGACTTGCTGCTTTAGGATATTTTGTCTTTATTCAATCTCCTTTTGCAAAAGCAAGTCTTGTCAGCAGTTCACTGTAAAGAGAGATGGAACAGTCAGCTAGAAGGTTACACTGGATTGTCACTGATGGCCCTTATGGGCTTAAGACAATAAAATAGAAGGATTTACCTAAAGTATCTGTAGCTTCATGTCAGAACCTTTTTACATCACTCAAGGCTTCATCTAGGGGAAGACACTGATTAGTAAGAAAGGAGAAAAGACAGTAAATAATTCTGGGATGAAGGAAATGATAAGAACATTCCCTTTGTCATTCTGGGGAGGGTTAGGGACTGGGAAAATAATCTTTGTCATTACACCTTGCTAGGAACAGAAGACCATGATGGCCTGGGGGGTACAGTGACCCTTTGCCAGTATGGCTCAGTAAGAAGAGAACAAAGCCTTCTTCTATGGCTGTCTAGGACACAAGCTGCCCCTTCCAGCTGTGCTGGGCACTCATGATGAACAGTTCTCTTTTCTTCCTGTCCTGGTTTAGGAATGGTATTCTCCAATGTAGTATTTCCCCTGAAATCACTCCAAGCCATTTCTCTCATTCCACCCTTCCCCTCACCTTCCTCTGTGGCAGAATGGAGAGGAGAATTGGGGGCACAAAAGGCAAAGATCATGGGTTGAGATGAGAACAATTTACTGGAAACAGCAGTGAGATAAGAAAATGAGCAGTAACAGAAACAAAATAGAGGGTACAAGAAGAGAAACATTATTACTTACCCCAGAAACTCCCAACAATAGACAATACCCGCCTGCTCCCTCTGCCATGCCACCCCCACTGCTCCCTCCAGCTCAGAGGAGGTTCCCCAGCCTCTCCCTCTGGTTTACCCCATCGCTCCCTCTGCCACGCTCACTCCAACTCCTTCTCCTCTGAAGAGGCTCCTTTCCCTGCACCCCGGCAGTGATGTGAGGTGGTATAGGATAACCTCCACGTCCTGGCCATACCCCCTTCCGACTACTGCACTACTGCAAAAAATTAACTCTGTACTGGCTGGAACCAGGACACCTCCCCACAGGAAACAATTAAAGCACGAGTATGCTTGTTTCCCCAGTAGGAGGGTGAATCAGCTTACCTGGTTCTTGGACGGGAGGTTTATTTGTGTGCGTACATCTATGTACACGTGCCTTTTTGTGATTATATGGCATGGCTGACATTTTGCTGAGGAGATTTAAGAGTTACACACCTGTGGAGAATTTTAGGGTACCTGTTTTTATCTAGGCACCTCTGCCTTCTCTGCAAACACTGCACATAGTAGATTATTGTTAGATGAACTCCCAGCGTGAATAATAATTTCAGCGGCTTTCATCAGCAAGCTGTAGACACTGAATCTGCTTAATGGCTTATTTATTACAAGGGTCCTTAAGATCTTTCTGCAGTCTCTCCCTGGTGCATTTTGGGTATGTCCTTCATGATCCTTAAGGTCAACCTACTGGCAAATATACCCTTCGTATGTTATATATATTAAACAGATGTGCTTTTAAGTCACTCACCTGCGTTTCCTCATGTACCTATAGCCCTGCCAAGGGCTATGAAGGCACAGGTGGCTTTGTATTGTTTCACCTCCAGAACAGCAGGTTTATTCTTTTGAACATTTCATCATGTGAACATTACTCTCTAATACTGGTTTTTGAAAATTGGATCAAACATCTGAATATGAAACTCAGAAATCTTAGCTGGCATCCAGGTTCCTTTAAACACACCTTGCAATTTTGCTTTGCACGGCTTAACAATTTGAATCCACTTATTTTCCAGTGATTTTGGTTTAAGTTCTCTAACTTTCTGATGTATAGGTCAGGAGGGCTCTTACTTTGGAGCACACCCTTGCGAGAAGACAGAATGAATTCTGTTCCCCAGCATTACCTGTGGTTAGAGATCAGGGTGTCAGGTCCTGCAGCACTGCAGTGATTTTCATTTGGAAAGGGTTTGTTGGAGGTGACCGTGCGAAATGAGTTGTGGTGCTGCCCCAAAGTGATGCCGTGTAGGACCCTTTGCCAGGGATAAGCAAATGCTTTCCTCTTGCTCAGACTTTCGGTGGTTGAATTTTTTTGTGCAAAAATAGTGAAAGAATGAGTGTTCAGTGGCACAGAACACAGCTTTGATATTGATTGGTGTTAGTGTTGCATAACATTTAGGGACTCTGTAAGAAGCAGGGTCAAATCAATCTACATGTGTTTAAATACTCAGAAATAAAGCAATGGAAAAATTTTGGGAAAAACAATTCAGATCTTACCAGAAAATAATGTTTATTAAGCACTGAGCCAGACCAAACCCTCCTGGTCTTTAACAAAGCCATGATTTTAAGAGCTGTTTTAGTTCTGAGGCAGTAACAACAGACAATGAGTATTGAAATGAGCAGAAAGTCAAGGCATTGCACATATCGAAATACACTTTGCAGAATTTGATAGTCACTTACCAAAATTAATAATGGGGATCAGCAAAAACTTACATACTCTTGGCTTTTTAATGTAAAAATATATGTAATCGCAGCATATGTACAAATGTGGAAGATTTCAGATCTTTAGAAACAAATACATTTATATCATGTTGAACTTACACATGGTAATATGAGGCTCAGAGAACATAAATGCCTACATCACCTGGAAGATTAATGAGCAGAGTGAGCTACCATCAGCCTGTCTTTGCTCGCCATCCCAGGGAATGAGGAGCAGCCGCTGTGGTCCGTGAGCCGATCGCATGACACGAGGCCCTCCTACTTTGCCACTCTGTAAGATTTTATTGCTACATAACTGCCTCTTCCACTGTGAAACCCCTTTATTTCCAGTTAAAAGTGCTCTCTGTCACCCAGAGACAGCCTCCTTGATACATACTTGGTTTTTAAAGCTAGGGTTGCATGTGAAAATAGATTCTGGTGTGACAGCAACTTAAATTTATGTATGTGGCGGCAATACATGTGTTATACACAGCTGGATTAATACATTAACTGGGGGGTGGGTAGGGATAATTGTAAAGATTGGTTTAGATTCACACTGGAAATAAGACCACAACATAGGTTCTGTTTCTGTATCTAAATGTCCTCAATATTGAACTACATTCAGATATAACATTGTCACCTCGGAGCTGTCTCCATAAATTTTTGTACTCAATTCTTGTCTATTTTTTTTCATGGCTTTTTTAATTAGATGGTTTTTAATCGTGAAAACTGGCACATGAAAAAGTAAGTTTTCTGACAGAAAGAATCTATTTCTTAAATAGCTGAAGTTATGCTCTTTTAAAATCAGCTTTGAGTCTGGAAAAAGCTGTTTTGTGAGGTTTCCAGAGGTTCCTGCCAAAATGCCATGAGACCATTACTTCACATTCACTTCCAGATTTATCTGGAACCCAGAAGTGCAGACACAACACAGAAGAGCTGGAAGAAGCAAGAGTTCATCAACCATTTCTGAACTTTCAAAATGAATTATTTCTGGTTCAGCCTGAAAAAACAGAAAAGTTTGGGTGGGGAGGAAGTTGACTTTATTTCCCAACACTTTTCTGTTCTAAAGTAAATCCTGTTCCGATTAAAGATCACTTTGATTAATTAGAAGGTAATTATCCATTTGCTGACTAAACAATAGCTTCTTCTGTTGAAACTAAACAATACTGTCTTCTTGCTCATCATCTTTCATGTATTGGCAGCAGATCTTGTGTACGTACTGAGAAAAAGGTTTGGTCCCTCTGGGAATGCATGCGTGTGGAGGAAAAAAACGCGGCGCTCGTTTGAGAAGGGTGATTGTAATGCTGCACACATTACTTCAGGTATGTGCAAGTCAAATACCCACTGACCTGAAGCAGTCATGGTTCAGACAGCCCAGCATGGTTTCCTGCCTGCTGTGACCTGGCATAGCCCAGGACAGCGCGAGGTTTCTCGATGCATGGCTGGCCGCCACTGCTTCCCTGGGAGTGGAAACTTGAAGGCTGGTGATAAAAGGAAAGAAAATTTGCCATTCACAGTTAGATTTTTGAAATCGTGAAACAAGGTAGGTTCATGGTTTCAAATTAGTGCTTTCAGGTAGTGGTCATCCTTCCCTCCCTTCCACAGCTGAGTGGGGAGCACTTTCCTAAGCTGAGGTCCAGATCTCAATGCTTTTCTAAGTGCTGGGCAAAGACCAGCCCCACTGTGGTGCCAGTGCAATGGACATACCAGGATGCCACAGGAGTGATGTCTGGTTTTGCCCACCTCTTTTGAACCTTCTCTGAACTTTATTCAGGGAGATCTATTATAAGAAAATTGATTTGTGTAAGATAAAATACTTACTAAGTTCTGGAAGGGAAGTCAGTTTAGACACACCTTCATTTCTTTCCCCATGTAAATTAACTTTTTGTTAGTAGCACAGAAGTAGACAAACCTCAAGGAAATTCAAGCTCATTTTTGGTGAAGGAGAGTACAATAGCTTGCCTGCTTTTATAAACAGCCTAATGCTCCTAAAATTAAGTTTTTGGTGTATGCCCAAATATACTACAAAGAAAACATTTCCTGTGGTATTTTGGTGCTCCTGTTTGGCTCCAGCTGAGAGCAAGAAATGTAGAAGCCATTTCAGACATGAATAATTGTAATAGTTTGCATTTGTAAAGTGATCCAGATACTAACAATAATGGACTGCAGTTGGAGTGTGAGCATGGTAAAATGGCTCTGTTACAAGCACAGTTCTTTAAACGAAGTGGTGAAAGGGAGACATTAATTATATTAGGCCTGGTGTACTTTGACTAGAGGTGTAGCAGCCTATGAAACTGAAAAGGCTGTTAATTCAATCACTGAAATGATTTAGCACCAAAAAAAATGAATGTGTGGTAATTTTAAAATAAAGCTAAGAGATTTTAATTGCCTAGAACTTAGACTTGCTTGGAACTGCAGAAAAAAGGGATGGGTGGGTACGTCCCATCTTATCCTTTTTCATTGTATTTTACACACAAAAATAGAGACAAATAATTTAGACAGGTTCCTTTAAGTCATATAGTGTCTTCCTCTTGACATTTTAAGTAATCCTACTGTTCTTAGTAATACTTCACCTCCAACTACAGAATGGTCTAAGTTTTCCTAAGTAAGAAAACACGAGCGCTTTTGTCACTTACAAAGAGAAAGGGAGCAGGGGAAGCTTAGAGGTGGCTGGCATGATTTACTGTGTTGGGAAAATAAATGTAGGCCTAAATGTTCATGAAGAGGAACAGGTGCTTTCCCTTTCACTGAGGATCCTGAACAGCATTTCTAGTGTCCTGGTCCACATAAATTCTTGATCTATACACTCAGTCAGTTTGCTGTGTGAAACTAACAGTGGTCACTGCCTATTCAAAACACATGGTAATCAGACAGTTACTGGGGTTACCCCATTGATAGTATCAAAAATAAACACATATTTCTACAAAAGCAAGTGGGAACTCTATTTCCAGTAAATTCCATTTCATAAACACCTATTTAGACAACGAGGGTTGAATACTGCTATATTCCGTGCCAAAGAATACACACAGATACAGCTTGTGCTTTAACAATCCTTGCAGGGTCATAAAGGAAAGTATAAGTTAGTGTTGACTTTTTAAACAGTAGTATGAGCCTTGCATCCCAGGAATATCAAACAACAAGTCACATTTATGCAGTACTCATAAATCAGTAAAACACAAAGCTGAGCTGGACAACTTTTACATGACATCAATCACAAACTGTGAAATACCCAATAAAATTTCACAACATACCTGCGGAACAAGTTTTGCAATGTGCAAATAACACAGATTCCCCACTACCAGGAAGAAAAAAAAAAGTCTTTCAACACATTCAATACAAATTCTACAGCGTAAATGAAAAACAAGTTCCACCGTATGTATGGGGGTTTGAAGAATAAATGTAGTATCTTAATAGTCACTAAACCTAAAGTGACCCATTGTCTCCTGTTGAATCAGTATTTGGTTTTGTGGTCTTTCACTGCCTCAGGGTTTTATTATGAATGTGAGTTAATGTGAGAACTGGTCTTTTACATGAATTGTTGTATTTCTGACCTAAAATACCATGATCAGTCTAGAACCTGTCTGTTACTGGCTCCAAAAATTGGCCCCTAACACATTCATAAAGCTTCTGAAAAGCAGAAATGCAAACAGAAAGGAATATAACCACCTGAAACATAGATATAAATGCTTGTGCTTGGTTTTAACTGTATAAAGTAAACAGATCAAAGAAGCTACAGGGAGAGGGAGAAGGAGGGCAGACAGACAGGCAGTAGTATGGTATTAGAAGGTATTCCTTCTAGGAGACCACTAAAACAGCACTAGAGCAACAGATGAGAGATAAAGTTGGGGTAAACATCCCTAAAACATAGTGACCTAGACAAAAAAAAAAAAAAAAGAAGCCATAGATATTAGTAATATCCACAATTTTATAATACTGTCTAAAGAACAAAAGGCACATAAAGGAATTGGCACTGCTGGTATCAGCCTATGAGCTAATTACCATTGCCCTTGAGTTGGAAAGATGCAGCTCTTCTTCATCTGTGTCCTGGTTCCAGCCAGGACAAGGTTAATTTTTGCACTAGCCAGGAGGGGCATGGCTGGGACCCTGAGGTTATTCTACACAACCTCACACCACGAGCAGGGGGTGGTTGGGAAGGGGTCCCTCCCACTCAGGAAGGTGGCAGAGCGGTTCGGTGTTACCGTTTTCCATCTGGCGCACGCTTGCGTGTCAACTGTTCTCCTCTCTTGGACACTCTGTTATTAATATTGTGGCTGTGACTGTTCATTTTTGTATCTCATTGATGTTTCCAGTCAATCACCCTTAACTCAACCTGAGATCTTTACCTTTTGTGCCTCCAATTCTCCTCTCCCGCCCACCACAGAGGGAGGAGGAAGGGGAGGTACAGAGTGGATGAGCAGCGCACGATCTGGAGTGTTTCACTGGGAACACTGAATTGGGGAATATCATTCCCAAACCACAACAGTTAGTCATTCCTTTTCAAATTCTTTTGTAGTATTTGGCCTTGCAGCTATGGAGGCACAGGAATGTTGCTTTAGCCATGGGAGTCTCTGGCCACAAAATGTGCAAAAGCTCAGCTTCAAGAAAGGCAACGTGTATTTCTGTGCTTTTAACTGAAGCGAAAAGTAGTGATGAGAAAGAAGAGCAGAAAGACAAGAAAAGGCGGGTCACAGAGAGAGAAAAGAAAGTGATAGGAACACAGATGTGGAGAAAGCAGATAAAAGTAAGACTTATCACTTCCAGATAGTCACTTGGAGGAGTGTTACAACATGAATAGCTTGATTTTTGCTTAGGAACGAGTGTAGAGCGGAGTAACATCCAGTTCTCTGCAGCCGTGAGAAGGGGCATTTATATTTTTCCATCTCAAGCAGTTTCCATGTGACAAAATACTTGGCCACATATTGTGTAATGGTGGAATGCATGAGCCTATCCTGGTGAGAAGTACTGTACTTTAGGCTGTAGCAGCTCAGTACTTCAGTAATATCACCAGTGAACTGATGTGCTGCTGTCACTGTTGATTACAGTAATGACACTGTTCCTGTGTCTACTAGAAATCCTCAAAATCAGGCCAGAGAAAATAAATCCCTATTATTTATACAAACTGCAGCTTCTCTTTGGAAAAAGGTGAGAATTCATCAAAGAATGACAGGCTTTGTTCTTTTCAGATTTCTGTGAGATCTAGTCCAACTACATCCAAGAGCCAATGGAAAGTTATTGTGTACCTATATATTTTCTTTTCAGTGCTGCTTCTTAGTGAAGTAATTTGGGAAACTTGTAGTGAATGAATACTTTTCACGTGCAACTAGGAATCAGAATCTTGTGCCTTATTCCTGCCTCATCTTTCAGGTTTCCTTTGGGGCCTTCAAGTATACTTTCCTATGTATTTCTTTGTTCCACTCAACAAAGGAGACTCATGTTGAAAGTAGGGCACCTACTTAAGTGTTTAGTTGGATTAGGGTTCTTCAGAGGATTTTCTAATCTCTGGAAAAAAATGATTAACTGTTGAAGCATTAGGCCTTCAAGGCCTAGACTTCCATTAAATTCAGCTCTGAATCCTGGGCTGGGCTGACTGAATTGTTTTGTGATGGCCAGACTTAGGACTGTGCAGGGAATTGGCCTCTGAGCGCAGACAAAAATAGGAGGAAGTGAGTGCTGAGTGAGTAAAATGAGATTTAGAAACTTAAAAAAAAAAAACCAAACCCAAAAAAAACCCCGTGGAAGAGAAAGCACGCTCCAGTTACAGTTTAAAACTTTCTTGGGACATAGTCATGGAAGAGAAGATATTGTCTGCTTTTGTCTTCGTATTTAACTTTGTCAAACCAGCTTTCAAGATGAGAAAAATCCAAGTTGTGTGATGACACTAGATTTTGAGATGCTGAAGTAGCCCGTGAAGCCTTGACCATGTTGGTGACAGTAATAATTTCCCAAAAGTGCTGTGCCTTGTAAGGTAATCACCAAGTTAACGTCAGCTAAGTAAAGTTTGGAGGAAAAGTCCCTGATATGGTTAATTGGCAGGTGCCCATTTTTTTGCCCATCTGAAAAGCATCCGTGTCTAATGTGATGACATTTTCTTTAATCTGATTGGAAGACTTGAAAACTATCAAATGTTCCCATACTTGCCCTATGTGCTCAAAGACCTTTATGCATTTCTTATACATTGCATAAAAACTAAAATTACTTTCCTGCTGGCTTGCACATACTTAGGTTAATTTTAGCCAGTGGTTGCATTTCTCATAACCTAGTCCCTCAAAGCGTCTTCTTTTCAGAGTTTGCCAAAGGGCTCACTTAGAAATGCTAGTTCTTACAAATCTCACCTCACTTTGTTGTGACTAAGCCCTCCTGAAATGCTATCTGTTCCACAGAGCATGCCTTCTGCAGCTGTCACATGCTGCTGTGCTCGCTCTGTGCTCACTGAACTGCCTTACACACACATAGGACTCCCAACTGGTTTTTTTCAAGGGAGAGTTTCTGTTCTGCCCGGTGTATTTTTTCCTTGGTTGCTAATATCTTACGGTACCCTGTAACGACAGAAAAGCTGATAACAATCTTGAGTGGAGGAGGAGATCAGCCTGTCTGAATGCTGATATAAACTGAAATGATGGAATGAAATATGTCAATAAATCATCTTGCAGTGCATTTCGAACATGTTTGTTTGCCAGTGTGAGTAAGCACATTTGCTGAGACGGGTCAGACCTGGGAGAACATGGGATTTTTCTAAGCACCGATGGTTTCCCTGGTATATATACAAATGCTTCGGAAGTTTAACCTGTTATATCCTACTTCACCCCTAACACCCTTTTTCCCCAACTCACCACCTTTTAATTGCCTCCTGGCACTGTGTTCATGGAAATACAGAGCTCTGAAATTTCAGCCAAGGGGAAACTCTGCCAATATTTTTTACCTGGAAAAAAAGGCTTTTCAAAAAGAAAAGATAAGGAATAGTCTTAGTTTTAATCTAGAATTGCACAAATTAATTGGCTACACTGAGGCATAGTTATTTGGCATAACATGTTGCTTTGGAAGCTGTTTCCAGGTACAGCGTGGAGCAAATCAATCTCTTTCTTGTTTCTGGGAGTTCCCTGTCCTTGCCATGGAATTGCAATAAGCAGTCAGAATGCTGTGGTCAGTGGCATAATTGGGTTTGGGCCCGGAAATAATGGGATTTCAGCCAAAGCCTCTGAGGGAAAGAGAAAGGACTCCGTAAACAGTTGTAATTGGGTCTGACTGAAAAAAAATCATTAATGGTGCTGTGTCTTTTAAACTGCTGCAGCTGCTCTTATACTCTAATTCTCCCCCTAAACGTCTGCATTTTGTGCCAGTTGTTACCCCTGCGTCTCTAAGGAAGACACAGCTCCCTTCAATCCCGTATTCAAGAGACAGGTTGGATCCTTACTTTCTTCCCTTACTTCTTTATCTCCTGCCTCTGGTATCAGAGGCAGAAATGCTGCCATGAGTTTCCACTGCCCTGTGGGGCAGCTCTCCCTACATAACAGGGGTACCTTTGCAACTCCCCACTCCTACCGCCCCCCATCCCCACTGTGGCTGGGTGTAGCTCTGCTGGTAAGCAGGGTCCCCATATGCTGCCTGAACATTCTGGAAACACCTGAATTGTTCTCTGCAGAACAGAAATGTCAGGGAGAACTGCAGAGGAAGGCAAGACACCCCCCCCAAAATCAATCATGTCAGACACCTCCGTTGTGAAAGAAATAATTGGGAGACAGGAAGGACTGCTGGATGGGTGGGAAAACAGCTAACTGTTGGGAACAAAACTGCAGCTTTGGTGTATTTTTCAGTAAGAGGGGAAAAAAATATTTTGTATATATTCATATGCCTGAAAGAAATTCTCGATGTACGAGGGCACAGAATGAACAAGGCTCGTAGCTTTTCATATGAGAAATTTCTTGTTCAAGAAAGTGAAAAACAGTGCTTAGAGCAAGGATGGTGCTACCCCATTATGCAGCTGAGCCCGTGGGCACCATTAGACGGGCTGGCCCACTCGTATCTCGGCATTTCTCCAGTTCTTTCGTAGGCAAGTGGTGTTTGCCATGTTTTCATCTTTTTCCCCCAGTGGATGGCAGATGCAGCAGGGAATGACTTTCTTGAGATGCCTTTTTTAGTCTGTAAGAAATGACTAAGTCAGGTGAGGCCTACGATGGCAGGGAATGAAAAAAGAGGCATGAAGAATGAACTGTGTTCCTGAAAGCTTGGCTGCTAGTTACTCTGATAAAACATATTGACTTTGTCTACAGACTTTGTTCTAGATAGAAATAAACAAGAGCCACGGTCTAAAATCTAATGTCAAGGCAGAGTTTTGTTCACATGAAAAACTGACAAAACTGAAGTGCAAGAACCAGAGTGCAGCCCTACCCTGTCTGTGTTGGCTCACATTCAGTAGTGAAGGCACTCCAAAAAGGGGCTTTACTGATACGATTTAACTAAAAAAACTTGTGTTAGACTTGGTGTGTAATATATCTAATGACCTGGAAAATATACGTTGGATGCTCTCCCTGTGGTCGTGGACCTAGACACAGCCATATTTTTCAAAAGTCAGGATAATTGCTCAGCTTTCACACAATCTGTACACATTAAAACTGGCACTGTTTTTCTCACTATTGAAGAAATGCAAAATTCAGTGGAGCAGGGGGATTACTGAAAGGCTGTAATACTTCTGAAGCCAGGCCCATCCGTATTTAGGTGGAAAAATGCAGTGGAAACAACGCAACCTGAGAATTATTTTCTGTGTAGAACATCAGCTTGAGTTCTCATCCCAAATTCAGTGATGGGCTCGTCTCAATTTCTACCCAGCTCCCTGGCTTCACCACACAGCATCTGAATATTTAAGAGTGCTTGGGAATCTTTATTGATGCCTGTGAGGCAGGAGAAGTAGTCTTGCTTTCCTTTTGTTTTAAGGAGGAAAAGAAAGATGGGAATTGCCAAAGGGCATGCAAATACCTGTGCCAGTGCCAGGAAGAGGTACATGTTCGCAGTGTACCAGCCCAGCGCCTGAAACAGCAGATTTTTTTGTTTTCAGTCATGTCTATTTATGCACTACATAAATAAGTAGATGTGCAGGGTAATTATTTCCTACTATGTGTTTGCTCCATGGGTGTTTTCCATAAGTGCTGTGACATTGGAGCAGGCCTTGGTCAAACACACACCAAACTCACATCCTGGAAGACTCTTTCGGTGATGTAATATGTACAGAAAAGTGGCTCTAATATCTTCTATCTTCTTGGCCCTGATTCAGGGTCAAGAGGATATTTCCAACAGTTGCTTTTTGCAACAAAGAGTGCTCTGAAAACCCGGGCTGTGTGAACTGAGCAAGTGCTCAGAGCACACACTTCTATAAGAAGCTTGCTTGCCTACTAAGCAATTCTCAGCAATGTCTTTGGCTGCAAGCTATTGTTATTTGTTTGTACTGTGGCAATGCCCAGAGGCTGCAGTCATGGATCAGGGCCCCATTGTGCTAGGTATTCTAAAGACACAACAAAACGGTCTTTGTCTTACTCTTAAGGCAAATCTGAGGTGAGTCTGGGAAAAGAACTTTCCCAAATCCGAAGTTCTAGGGCCAGCTTGTAAGCAGTTTACTGCTCTCCACACTTTGGGTTTATCCTTGGTTTTCTCATCTCTATTGTTTATTTAGCACAGATAAAAAGTGAACCCTGAAAACACAATGGGAAATTAAGAAATTTGACATAGTTACTTATATTTCCCACTGACCATTTAAGTAAATAGCCATTCAGTGACTGACAGAGGTGCCTTGGGGACTTTGTTGCCATCTTTGGTTCCCTCAAAGTATTTTGTTGTGGTGACTAAAGTGACTAAAGTCTGAGGCAAAACTGACACTTGCCAAAAACCAACCTTTTTTTGTGCGTATTTCAGAGGTGTGTGTTTCATTTGCTTCATGAATATGGCATTGCTGGGGGTATCCACATGACAACAGGATTTTTTGCACCTCAGGCATTCACCAGCTGCTGGCACTCGAAGTCACATTCCTTTCTGTATCACATCACATTTAGTTGCTGTGGATACTCTTGTGATGCCAAAAACAAAGGATTAGGACTTACTGTAGCCCTTCCTCTCCTAGAACAAAAGGTTCTGCTTCTAAATATCCTCTCTGCATTACAGGCAAGTGGAGCACCGAGGGTCACTGAGGAGGGATAGTGCTGGAGCTCCATAAACACTCTCACCCTACACATGTGGCAACCGATGTCCTTGTCTCCCCAAAAAGGCTTTGAGAGAATAGAATTGGGAATTAAACTCGTACTGAAGTTACTCAAATGCAAATACCTACAAAGTCATGTCAGATCCACCTCAGCACTTTGGCTTTTTATCTTTTCTGGATGCCCTCTATACCTTTAGTCGCAAACTAAGAATGAGAATAAACTTTTCTAGGTTTTGGAGATACTGTTAGTGGTGTATGGGAAAATTATTGAACCCACAATCACAGGAAAAAGGTCTGGAAAGTCCCTCGAGGTAGCTCTTCATTTGTTGGGGAATCACTGTGCAATGCAAGAAGATGATCTCAGGCCATAGTTTATATTTTTCTGACCCTCAAAAGCAGCTCTGCAGGAACTGATTCTATTTCAAAATCCACATTCAGCTAAGAAAAGAAAAAACCGTAATGTTTCTGGCAAAAAAAAATTAAATATATTCATTCTCAGAATAATTCAGCATTTAACACTCATAATTCTTAGCTATTTTCATCTATATGATGATTAATTAAGCACCTTAAAAGCTTGGTTTTGGATTTTTTAAAAAAATATTCTTATGTTCAAAATAAAAGTTAAATTAATGTATTTAGCCACTGCTGGTGGGCTTGTTTCACTAGCCTTCTCTGCCACGGATTTAAAAATGGAGAGAACAAACATTTATCAGCTGGAATAAATACTTTTTTTTTGGTTTCCGTTTCTGTCTTCTGAGAAGCATTCCAGGCTTTCAAAGAAGCCACAATAAAGCCCTAATTTTCTATTTATATGCTCATGCGTTATTTTCATTCATATATCCATAACCAGATAAACATTCTGAAAATTCACATTGCAGCATAATCACTTTGTTCTTCTTTTGGGATACTGACTCATAATTAAATAGATGCAGCTGAAAGACAAAAATATGGCTTTGAGACTGCACTGTTGCAGTGAGGGGAAGAAAAGATGGAAACAGAAGCTCTAAGGTCAGCAAAGCAGATTGGAGTAGGAGCTCAAAAATCAGGTTATTGCTCTGGTGCATCCACAAATACCCTGTACCAACCACGTACTTTACAGCCAGTGTTTTATACTTTGGCTTCAAAATGGGGATAATTATTTTCCCTTGTTAGAGGCTTTTGTGGGAATACCTATTAGTGACTGTAAAAAAAAAATCTGGTAATGTGATAACACTCACAGAGGTATCAAGAGAAACAAGAAGCTTAATTAGCATCTCGCTAAAGACTTTAGAAAGAGCAATAGACTGAGTTACTGAAGGTAGCCAAAATTCAATCCTTTGCTGTTTATGTAATGAGCTAACTCACAGTTGGTATTTGTTGTGAATTGCACAGTAAAAGAATTTACTTTTAAAATGCCTTTTTGTTGAGTCTTGAATGTCTTGTCCAAAATGTCTCATTTTTAACAAACTTTCAGAGAATTCGAGCCTGACCTGGATTCTGAACCTGGCCAGATTTAACGCTGCCAGGCAGCATCTGCAGCTCTGGGTTAGGTAGCTGCAGGAGCATTTCCAGGGTAGTTCTGTACACTCCAGGTCTGCAGCCTGACTGGGCTTCGCCACCCTGCTGGAAGGGGTCTTAGGCTCCTGCTTTGAAGCCAAGACTTACAGCACTGGAAGTTTGGAAAGGGCTTTTTGGATCTGCTGGGCAGGGCTATGCCACCACTAAAGCACAAGCTGTAGGTAGGGTCTCCCCTCTTCTAGGGCACAGTCCTTTCATGGCTTGTAGTGGAGCTAGGGGAGCAGACCAGAAAAAAAGTGTTGGATTTGTTGTTTTATAAGTCCCTGCCTTAAAGCAAATGATTTCCTTCTTGGGGAAAAAATGTTCCTTAAACAAAAACATTGTATTTCTTGTAAAATCTGTTAATGCTGCTGAAATGTCAGAGATACTGGTTGTAATGGCTTTTAAGGTGTCAGAAATTTACATGGACATATCAAAACAAAGTATAGTCTACTTAAAACTGATCACATGTAGCAAGTCACAATAGTGTCTAAAATATTGTAACTGTCCAAAATTTTTAGAAATATCTGTGTTTAAAAATAAGATTTACCCAACCCATGGATTTTTAAACAATTTAAAACCATTACAACTCGAGTCATAAGAAAATACAATTGTATTATTTTATTTTTAGTCATTTTTCTTCAGGAATAGGATAGGCAAATTCCCTGAGTTCTTTGAAATGTTTCTATTAAGCTTCAAGCTCTCATTTGTTCATGTGATAATTTTCCATGTCTAACCTCAATTTTATTGGAAAGGAAAATTTCTATAACTTGACTCACTCAGTCCCTGTTTCGTGCTGCACTGCAGAGGAAAAACAGCTGTTTTTTCAGACATCTCTCGAGCAAGGTGATGTGAGTTTCCATGTAACTCTCGCAAATACAGTGCTGCCACTTTTACAAAAAAAAAAGAAGGTATTGTGACATAGTTGCATCCTTGAGATATATTAGAGGTGTTAGGAAATTAGTCTTAGCCAGACTGAAGGTGGATTCTTAGAACAACTTGCAGCGTTTTAGGCTTCTGTAACATTTGTGATGTGGAAGATCTGCTAAGAGTATAGAATCATAGAACAGCTGGGATTGGAGGGGACATTTAAAGGTCGCCTAGTCCCACTGCCTCTGAAATGAACCCCACCCAACCTGACCTTGATTCCAGGAATGGGGCATCCACAATTTCTCTGGGCAACCTGTTCCGGGGTTGCACCACTCTCATAAAAAATCCTTCCTTATATCTAATCTGAATTTACCATCTTTCAGTTTAAAAACGTACTGCAACAGGCCTTACTAGAAAGCTGCCCTCATCTTTCTTATAAACCCCCTTTTAAGTACTGAAGACTGCAGTGAGGTCCTGCCCAACCCCAACTCTTCCAGCCTATCCTCAGAAGAGAGGTGCTTCGTTTTCGTGGCCCTCCTCTGGACTTGCTCCAACAGGTCCACGTCTTTCCTGTGCTGAGGATCCAGAGCAGGATGCAGCACTCCAGGTTGGTGTCTCATGAGAGTGGAATAGAAAGACAGAATCACCTCCCTCACTCTGCTGGCCAGGATTCTTTTGGTGCAGCCCAGGACATGGTTGGCCTTCTGGGCTGCAAGTGCACACTGTTTGCTGGTGTCCAGTTTCTCATCCACCAGTACCCCCAAGCCCTTCTTTACAGTATAACAAATGACCTATCAAGGACAAAATAGATTTGTTCTGAAGTTTAAATTCACATATTTTTCAGACATTTCCCATTTCTTAACCTTAAAATTTGCATTTTCTACAGGGAGTTTTCCTTAAAATTGGCTATAAAATGTCTGAAAGTCCTTGAGTTCAGATAGCCAGAGGACCTTGAGACTACTGTCTCTAGCAGGTTTCCTGTGACTTCCAGATTCCTTCTCATGGGGCATCCCTGCAGGTTATCTGGACTATGAGATTTCAGAGCAACCCACCCATCTGGGTCTGTCTAGGCTAGCTGATGGCACTGCAAGTGTCAATTTCATTCAGCATCTGCAGGCTCAGAGAAGATGCTTTTACAGGCAGCACAGAAAATGTGTATTCCAAAAACATTTGTTTGTACTCTTGAGCTTGCGAGAAACCTAAGATATCAGTTTAGTGTGACTCAGGCAAATATGATATATGAAAAATATGAGATTTTAACTAATTCAGAGTCTCTCAATCTTTGTGAGTTTGCACACATCATTACACAAATCATTGTCATGTTGTAGTGTGTTATCTTTAGATAGAACAAGTTGGATAATGTAATGCTAAAAAAGGTATAAAGCAGGTTGCTACTTGGGTACATAGGATAGAGATCTTAGTCTAGTACATCCATCAGTGATTGATCTCCAGCCATTGCTGCTGTACTTGCAGCTGGTAAAATGTCATTTTTGTGTGTCATTTTGGCTGCTTCTCTGTGTATCTTCAGTGAGTGAGGAAAAGACCCACACCTTCTGCCCTTGGCTCAGCTTGCAGGCCATTGGGGAAAAGGTGGGGCTCGAGGTGCTGCAGCAGCTGCTGAGTTCCCAGGCACTGAGGGGACCACGTACTCCCACTGCCCACAGTATGAAGACCACGGTCTGCACTGGAGACCAATGTTTACCTTCTCATTTTGTGAACTTCTACAAAATTAAGAGCCCAGCTTTGAGAAAATTACACTGGAAAACTCTTCTCTGTTGTGAGCAGGATCTTGCTGTCTTCATTCAAGGAGGAGTTCCACATTCTGGCCCTAGCTTACATTGTTAAAGAAATCTGGACATTTCCTAGAAGCCTGAAGGTTTTTGGCTACTAGAAATGCTAGAGATTTCCTCATGCTAAGAAAAACCACAGGCTTCTCCAATTACAAATATAATTGTAATTCACAATTAGAAGTTACAATAAAATAACATTTCCTGAAGAACCAAAGACCAGTTTAAACTCGCAGTCATTATTTGCAGGGCAGGAAGGATGGAACTGGATTGTAACTAGGATTATTTACGTGGCTTATACATTTCCCTTAGTAAAAGAAACATGCCGAATTTGGACACACTCTTAAAAAGGCAAAGTGGAGCATTTGGAATAAGAAAGGCATTTCTCAAATGTCTTTTTCATCTTCTCCATCATTCAGTCCCAAAGTGTTCAAGACACATTGTTGTCTGTCAGACTAAAAAGAGAAAGGAAAGCATTATTCAATTCTTGAAATATTTCAGTGCCCACACATCTTCAGTTCTCATGACTTTTTTTCTTTTTTGTCCAGCCATTTGTGTCAATGATATTATCTATTCAGAGAAGTATGAGGCAACAGGATAGAATGTTAACTTCTGTTCATGTCTTTCATTCCACACACTACCCCAAACAAATGCTTTACCAAGTTAAATAACGTAGCTATAGAATTAAAATATTCCAGAGGGAGAGGGAGAGGCAAGGAAAAAGCCAGTGTTTTCAGCTGAAAGTGGAAGAGTGATGGCAGCTTCTAAGGCCTGTTCTAGGATGCAAATGAGGATGTTCTTATAACCTTCAGTTCTGTATTTCAGGGACTTTGTTAAGGGCAGGATGCTCAAGCAGAATTTGGAAGAGGGCATTTCCAAGGCAGGAAAACAGGGCAGAATGGCATTTCAGTTCTATTTAACCACTTCAGATCTATCCTGCTTTCATGTTTTTTCTGATTGAGTGAAAAACTTTAAAGGATACAGTTTTCCAGACTAGCGTACATTGATGTGACTCTTAATTCTGCAGTGTGATGCTGGTTTATATGAATTAGAGGGGTGATAGAATGAATTAGAGGTGTGATAGATCAAGAAAGTGGAATTATTAGGATTTTGTGAGGTTTTGTAATTATGAGCTGAAACTTTCCTAAGACAGCCTGTGAGGTTTCTGATACACTTAGGTAAGATATTCTCTTTCTGTTCAGAGCTTAACTTCCAGCACACATTTGAACTTCAGTTCCAGTCTGAAGTTTTATTCTAATCAAGTCTGAATTTTGCATCTTTAGTGCATTTTTCTCTCTTTTATCCTGCCCCTAGTGTATGGAGACAATTTACAAATATTGTCTCACTACTTAATCTGTTACTGATGAATCACTGTCTTGATAGAAATGTACACAAAAGTAAATGCTAAACTAGAATAGAGCACAATTACATCACAGCGAAGTATTTGGCAGCTGGCTCATTAAAATAGTCATGGAGATAATTTTTAAGTCTGTATAAACATGAGTAGTAAATGCTATGTCTTTGTGCTTTCCAGGGAAAATTGTACATAATCAAAGTGACAGACTCCTTACAAATATTGGATTAGTCACATTTAGTGATTTATAGGAGTAGACTGGTCATCCTCATGAGAGCCAACAGGTACACCTTTATTCTTTGACATTTGTTAGTCATTAAAAAGATACCTAAAAATATGTGTGGTTGACTTTGAGACTAGCATGACGTTACACTGGGAAATGCCCTGAAGTCTAAATGCCTACGGAAAGAAATATGTATTTTTATAGCTGCCTGGACGTTGTGAAGAAGCAGTGATGAGATGAAGAGGGTGTAAATTCTCCCCTCCTTGTACGGTGGAAAGTGTTTTCACTTTTATGCTACTAGCGTAATTCTGTGAATGAAAAATATAAATGTTATATGTAAAATAGAAGAATTCTACTTGCAAGAGGCAGGTTATATTCAACCGAACCTTTAAAAATAAAGAGGCAGTATAGATGAATATATTTGTTGACATTTAGGCATGAAATAAATCTTCACATAATCCAGTAGCAGATATTAGACACCTTAAGAGTCTTCCATTAATTTGACGAGGATTGAACAGCAGTGTAGGTAATGGTATTTAAAAGTTCTTAGTTATTGCTTGCTGTTTGAGGTTCTGCAATCCCACCTCTGAATTTATGAATATATTTGTCAAACAATTCTATACTTTAGTCAAAATTGAGGATTTTTGAATCAACAACCTGGCTTTGGAAGGAGAACTCCTACCAAAAAGTCATGACAGCAGCAGCTGGCATGGGTCTACATGATACCTTTTAAAAGAAACTTGATATGGGAATGTCAGCTGGCCAGCAGACTGCATCTGCACCTCTCTTGAGCTTCAGCTAGAGGAATATGCAACAGGAGGGTGAAACGAGTATTTCCTGCTGCTTTATCCCTGTGCTATTTGCCACAAGTACCATTATCACAAGCCTTTTTTATGTTATTCATTCATCCCTGCAAACATTCTTCAAAGAAAGGTCAGGGATCTACAGAGCTGAGCTTAATACTGGTTTTGAAATATACTATAAAGTGCTGCAGACCAGAATCCAGCACGTGAGATGATCTGATCATTCCTGCTTATACAAACAGAAATGACCACGTTAACAAGTGACTCAAATTAGGTCCAGCTGGAATCCTTAGGTGAGTTCATAATTTTCAAAGGTACTAAGCAGAAAGCTATTTCTCTGCCTCCTGAAATAAATTGGGAGTGCCCCAAGGAACGGGAAATAACTGATAGTCCTCTTCATGTAAAACCTTGTTTATTTCCCCTTTAACAGTCTCAGAAAATCAAAATCTAACACATTGTAACTATTCTCAAAATCTGGGCTAAATACTCTCTGCTATATTGCCCAACTGGAGAAGTAAAGAGGAAATAATTATCTCTCTTACATATTACAGTGTACAGCTATTCAATGACAGCATTCTTCAATCAAAAAACCAATTTGAATTAAGTAGATCCAAGTCCTTCGGGTATTTTTCTCTGCTGGTGTATCCGTGTACAAGCACTGATACTTTTGCTCTGATCATCCCAAGAGCATCTCCTATAAGGGCTGGATGTGTTTCAGTGCTCACCACATGGCATAATTTTGGCAATGAAATACTGAAAATATTTTTTAAAATCAAAGGTCCAACTAGCTTAATGCCATGCCTCTAACAAGGGACAAATATGGTTGCAAAAAGGATTTCAGAATAGGGCCAATGTCCAGATATTTCTCCATCATACTTTCCTGACATTCTGGGATTTCCTGATGCAACAGTAACATTTCTCCATTAGAAATAGAAATTAAGTACCCATTTCTTAGTTGTGGGCACCTGTCTTATGGAAAATAAGTATGTCCAGATAAGCATGTATGCACACACACATAGCTGGTTGTTATCAGTGTCTCAATACATATGTAGATAATTTCCATTCTCATGCCAAAGTGCATTCTCGGTCTATGTGGGCCGTGGCAGTAGGGAGGCCATTAAAATGTGTTTAAAATTGTCACTGCTTGCCTAGTAAGTACACCCTGGCTGGCTCAGAGCAGCCAGCCTTCGTGCATCCGTCCTCAAAGGCTGTGGACACTTGAAAAAACCCAAATCACAGAGAATCGCAGAAACTTTAAGGTTGGAAGACACCCCCATGATCGTCTAGTCCAAGCATCAATTTAGAACCATAATCACCTCTAAAACACATCCTCAAATGTCACACCCAGACACCTCTTGAACACTTCCAGAGATGGTGACTCCACCACCTCCCTGGGCAACTTATTTTATCTAATATTTACTCTGAATCTCTCCTGGCATGACTTAAGGCCTTGTTATTTCATTGCACAAAATAGTAATTAAAAAAAAAGTAAGGGAAATTTTCATTGCCTTTTGAGCCTTTGGTTTGGGGAATGTTTTTTGACCCTTTTTTTCCCCCCAAGATTTAAAATAAAAATTTTTTTTCCAGTTCTTGAGGTGTCATGTAGCTACATCTTCAAATACTCTGAGCTGTAAGAAAAGCAGCAAATATAGCAAGCATTGACACAGCAAGTAATTTTTAGGTAAAAAGCTTCAGTCAGGCTTTCACAGCCACTGCTACATTCCTTCTTTATGATGTTTTAGAAGTTCCAGACAGAAGAGGAAGTGCTGAAATACTCAGAGAAAGGCACTTCTCTGCTCCAGAATGGAGTCCTGTCTGGAACTCAGTGTGAACCACTGGACCTCGTAAGGGAGACTGTCCGTGGGTGAGGCTGATTCTGGCTTCCACAAACCTATGGCAGCTGAAGACTTGAGCTAAGATGCAGGGCAATAGACTCTGACCTTTTGTGTGCATTCTTCCCATAATTATACAATAAAAATGCAGACTGTTATTTCTATCTTGCTAAATATCAGCTGTGAGTTTGAAACTGTCCAAGATCCAAAACAGCACACTTTCCCTTTAACTTAAAAGCTAAAAGTAGGCAAAAGCCTCAGGCTGGAGATCAGGGATAGCAGTATGTCCTACAAAAAGAGGCATAATATGACAATACTGGTGGGAATTTGTGTTTGCCTGTTGGGTAGAAAAGGGAATTTTTCTGAGGCCTTCCAGGAAAAGGCAGTGTGGAGTCCTTTTGGGATGCCAGAAAAGGTTGACAACCCTCAGGTGGGATAGCCTTTAGGAAGGTTAGAGAACAGGTTGAGGGAAGGATTTGAAGAAAAAGGAGTCATCATTGTGGGCTTTCCATAAACAGTGAGGTAAAAGGTTAAGAAATAATAGCAGAGGAACAAGAGGTTTTTTTATTTACTGAAATTATATTTGCCAAATGAAGCATTGCTATTCAATGAGAATAGGTGATAACAATTCCTGAGATGATGTCATGGGTCTCATGACCATTTAATCCTTGCTCACCTGTGTACCCACAAAGTCAGAGAGGGAGGCGAGCACTGGGGGCAGTTCAGCAACTATCTTTTTGGCATGAGCTTGGGCTTGTCTTCCAGGTGATCAGAGAAACTTATCGAGCAGTGTCTCCTCTTCAGTGATAGAGCAGAAGGTATCATAGATCTTTCTGATATTTAGTTGGTTTTGTGCCTCCCCCAAACCATGGCTGCTGAGGTAGGTGTGCAAAGCTCTACATCATGCTGGCTGAGCTTCTCCTGTACAATAAGGAATACTTGCATGAGGATAACCCAGAGTAGATTATCTACTTTGCAGCTATGTGGAGCTTCAGAAGGGCCTGGAGCACTTCAGTTGGTTTGTGTTCACCACAGGTCAGATAAACCAGAAGGTTTAAATTCTCTATCCCTTCTGAGCGCTTTCTGAAATACTTGTGTACCACGCACCTTTCATGACACTTCACTAATTTCCTCTGGTTCTCAAAGTATCTTGTACTTCTGTAAAAAAGGCTGAATGGTGAACTTTGTCTCGTGATAAGATAAGAATTAACAGGCACAGCAGATTTAAATGAGTTGGATTAAAGTCAAGTCTGTCAGCACAGCCCACTGGCATAGCAAAAAGATGAAGATGTGAGTTATGATGTATCTCCTGTGTGTTATAATTTTTTGTATGTGGAATAGTTAAGGAGAAATATTAATGGTAGTTTCAATGTATTTCACTCTGATGTATTGTCTAGAATTCACATATATTTTTGAACAGGTAACAAATGGAGATGTTTTGCTCCCTGATGAAGAAATTACTTTACAAATGAATTTCTTGTAATCAAAACCTTTTCCAGACTTATGCTACGTTCTGCAATAATTTTGTTAGGAAGGTGTTGTAGATCCAGAATAGAATTTCTAGTGAAGATGAAAGGTAGTTGCAGAGCAGGTATAGCCCAGTGTGCAGAGCCATCTGCCTAATTCCAACGGAAAACCTAAAGTTAAATCTCCAACATCCTATAAACTGTTAGTGCTCTCTTTTCACCCCAATCCCCTCGTGACCAAGCATCAGAGGTTCCTTTGAGGATTAATGTTTTCTGTAGAATCTGGTAATACTTGAATGTATTATAGCTTAAAATAAATGTGAAGCAAAAGATGAATTTTCAAGTATTTTTAAAGAAAATAGAACTGAAACCCATGAATTTGGGGAGCCACAGCCGTGTGTTTTGCCAAGAACAGCAAAATTAAGCAAAAAAGTTTTCTTATTATTTTCCTTGGTCATCCATCTCAAATGCAAATGTTCCTATTTCTGCTTATGTTGACACTGAAAATAGAATAATCAGGTTTTTAATAGGATTTTACTGTGGTGAGAATCAAATCCAGTATTATCCAATGACTTTGTGAAGGAAATGATTAACTCTGGAGAAGTGACTGCAGTCAAACTTGGAGAGAGCCAGCAGAACTATAAGCAAAATTTATGTCTATCCATAATGTTGCTTTTGGCACAAAGGAAAATGAATGATCAGGTGCAAGAATAGGAAATAGTTGAACTTTGTCAGATATTTTTGGTGTTCTGAAGAGGGCTGTGAGTAAATCAGTGAGAGAGAGAAAACTCCCAGGTATGTCCACAAAATTACCTCTCCTTAGATGAAGGATGGCGAGCCATGGCTCTTCAGGTGAGCGAAGTTTACAGCCAAAGCAGGTCATGCTTTAGGCAGAAATGGAGTGCGCCTTGGAAGTCAATCTGAGTGTGGAAAACAGGGAGGTGATAGGAAGTGGGGTTAGTAAAATAGGGAACAGCAATTTTGACACATTGAATACATTACTCCTGCGTGATAAATGAACGTGCAAGGCACAAGAGCACATGCTCTAAGGTTGGGACTCGCTTGCTTTTCAGGCTAGAAATAGACCTGAGTTTATTTTGTGTTGTCCTTGGATCTGGCAATATTATATCTTGCCAAGAAAGAGTTATCTTTTCATTGCTTCTGCCACCTTTTCCGCATTCACCTGTGGTGACAAACTGAGAGGGTTGATACAGTAAAGCAGAAATATTTCCTTATGCGCTTGTTTCAATTTTGAGCTTTGAGGTTGCTCCTCCTTTGTTTGCACTCTAAAGAAAGCAGAGCAAGGCAGAAGTGTGTAAACAGCTTCTGGATTGCCAGATCATAGAATTCCCTCATAAATTAATGAGAGGATGGGCACTCAGGTGAGATTAGCCGTGGCTCTGTAATTGTATTTTTTTCCATGTATGTGCAAGTCTGGGTTTTTTTAATACCTGGAAATGCAGAGATTTTTGCTTTGTTTCTTGCATTCACTATTCTAACATTCTTCTTTTTTTATAAACAAGAATCAATTATCCTTTGGTAATTTTGATTTTAAAGAAAATATTTCAACACTTACTTATTTTTTGCTGAACATGGGCCTGAAAAAGCATGTGTTTAAAAAGTAGTTTTGGGGTGAGGTTGAGAGTCATGGAGACAAGAAAATCTAGATGGATTTTATTTTTTTTTGAAAGAAGAGACAGTAGTACCTTCTGTGAAAATCACATCTTTGAGGAAAAAAAACCTCAAATGTTTTCAGTTTTCTGCTTCCTGCAGGTATAAGGTGAAACGATAGCTTCCTTCCACAAAACATCTATGCTTCCTTTCATAATTAAATGGATAGAGGAGCTTTGATTTTGGCCAAATTAAAAAGAGGGCACTGGTACTTGTTGTGGAGTGTGTATCCTATCCTCCTGCTGCACAAGCAGGAGAGCTGCAAAGAGAGCCTTTTTCTCTGCACTGTGGTACTCGCTTGGACTCAGTGCTTGGAAACACGATTCTGCATGTGTTTAACTTTCGATGCACGAAAAACTCAGCTGAAGTCAAGCTCACGTGTGATTCCACACACTCTTCTTGGGAAAGTAGTCATTGCTGCTGGGAATATTCCGTGGAGCTACGTGTATGAGGGCCACCTATATCGAGAACAAACACAGACAGTGTTGCCAGGGAACCCCAGGAGATTTGAGAGCGCACGACAGCAAGAACAGACTGAAAGGGTCTGTCCTGTACTGCTTACGCTGCAGAACTACACACTCTGGGTTATAATCAGCCCCTTGAGGGCTGCCAGTTTATCCTGCCTGTATTTCACTGCAGATCATTCTTCTCTGCTGGGTGTATAGCTGCTGTGACACTGCTGAGGTCATTTTACTTGAGCCAAGGTGGCAGTCACCACAATGAGCAACTTCTTTGGCAAAACATTGACAGCTTTACAGTGAAAGTAATTTCTGAGTACCTGAAGTCCGGCACGTCCTTATTTATTTTTGTGTCAGAGGTTTTTAAGGTTTTGGCTACACCATTAAAACTAGTCAATCAGGTAGATTGTATTAACCAGCCGTCTTTCTTCTCTGTGACACTGTACTCACAAGCTCATCCTTGCATAAGGGTCAGAATGTTGCTATTTATATATTTCTGGTTGGTTTTGGACCACGTCACCACTTGCTTTCTTTTTTCACAGCTTCTTTAAAATCAAGATTCTTGTCTTCGCCCTCAGGGCATTTCTTGGTTTAACACATCTACAGAGGAGGATAGCTGTAGCTGTTAGTCAGGAAGAGAGCCACTGAGACCAAAGACCAGCTATGCAAATTGTCTACTCTTTGCACCTTATTTTATTGTCATGGTGTCACCTCTACCTGTCTTGTCTGAATGTTTCCTTCACCATTTTGTCACCTGCTTCTATGCGAAAATGCGGGATGTCCTTTCTGAATGAGCCAAAAGACTCTTAGAATCATAAATTCATAGAATATCCTAAGTTGGAAGGGAACCACAAGGATCATCGAGTCCAACTCCTGGCCCTGCACAGGACACCTCAAGAATCCCCCCATGTGCCTGAGGGTATTGTCCAAATGCTTCTTGAGCTCTGTCAGGCTGGGTGCTGTGACCACTTCCCTGGGGAGCCTGTCCCAGTGCCCAAGCACCTTCTGGGTAAAAAACTTCTTCCTAATATCCAACCTAAACCTCCCCTGACTCAGTTTCATGCCATTCTCTTGAGTTCTGTCACTGTGCCGCAGAGAGAAGAGATCACTGCCTGCTGCTCCTCTTCCCCTCTTGAGGAAGTTTTAACTGCAATGAGGTCTCTCCTCAGTCTCCTCTCCTCATACAGCTTCCCCTCAAGGCCCTTCACCAGCTTCATTGCCCTTTGGATGCTCTCAAATGCCTTAATGTCTTTTTTACATCATGTTGCCCAAAACTGCCCCCAGCACTCGAGGTGAGGCCGCCCCAGTGCAGACAGAGCAGGACAATCCCCTCCCTTGCCCGGCTGGCGATGCTGTGCCTGATGCCCCCCAGGACAGGGTTGGCCCTCCTGGCTGCCAGGGCACTGCTGGCTCATGTTCAACTTGCCATCGACCAGGACCCCCAGGTCCCTTTCTGTGGCACGGCTTTCCAGCATCTCATGCCCCAGACTGTCTGTACATCCAGGGCTGCCCCATCCCAGGTGCAGAATCTGGCATTTGGCCTTGTTACACTTCATACAGTTGGTGATTGCCCAGCTCTCTAATTCATCCAGGTCTCTCTACAGGGCCTCTCTGCCTTCTAGGGAGTCAACAGCTCCTCCAAATTTAGTATTGGCAAACTTACTTAGTGGTTTTGTTTGGGTTTTGTTGTTGTTGTTGTTGTTGAAAGGACTCTTGTGTACTTTGCTTTTGCTGTGTACAAGGCTTTAGTCGATGTAAACTGTAAAAGGTGTCTGTATACATGAAGATGTGTGAACACAATATAAGTGTACACTGGCAACTGCGTTCCTTAGCCTTTGACCATTGTGTAATTAGCTCTCTGGGCTTTGTATGTGGATTCTTTAGACACTAAATGCAAATTAAAAAAAAAAAGGAGGCAGGACCATGAATTCACACAGCTTTGTCTCTTGCCTCTGAAAATTATGAATACAGTCCTCTTAACAGCAAAAATAAAACCAAATTGATGTGGATGAGGAAAACAGAACATCTCTTGTTTCAGTCGCTAATTTAAGGTCAGGAGGTAAAAGTGAGGGGTAACTAAAAATGTCTTAACAGATTCTTGCCCTGCCATAAAGGCTTTGAATTTCAGTTTTTCTCTTTCAATCTTTGCTGCTTCACAGCAGTATTATAGAAAGTAGTTAATTGGCCATTGTTTGTGGAATTAGTCTCTAACTGCAAATGAAGAACAATACGATTTTTTCAACTTTGTCTGAGACATGGCATTTTGGTTCCATTTCCATGGGTGTAATAATGTTCTATTTTGGTCTGGCTGTTTGCTGAAAGGGAAATAGGTGTGCAAAGGAATTTTTTGAAAATGCTTCGTAAGGAATTAATGGAAGAGGTTGGTATGAAAACTAGACAGGCGTTACAAATTCTAGAGTAAAACCAAGTTCTGGTCAGTGGCAGTAGAGAACACAACCACCTTTAATAGACATGATCTGCATTTAAGTAGCAGATAAACTTTGTTCTGTTCGACCTGTGATGTTTAGAAGGAAGAAGTAAAGACAAGGACACGTTTTCATTAGCTTCTTTCATCAAGTTTGCTATTTAAGCCTTTTCTCAGAAAGTAACAGCAGATTTATTTGATTGAAATTGATATATTAATTGAATGAAAAGCAGCACTACCTTTCAAACATTTTTATGTTTTTTCCTTCCCCTGAGACAAGATACCAGAGTAAAGTTATAAACATGCAAAGAGCATGTATGTTCAGGAAATATGTGTTGTATCTCATCTTTATTTCAGAAACTTCAGCAGTGGACTCCCTCAATAGGCAGTAATCTGCAATACCAGATATTCCTAACAAGCTGAAGAGTTCAGGTAAGTGTAATAATTTGTTTAAATGATTTTGGATGTGCAGGATCACATTTTACTGATTTTTTTTTTTTTTAGGGGTTCATTCTTTCACATACTGATACGGAAATGAGTTTTGAAGGAGTTCTTATGAGCTTTGAAATTTCACTCAACCACTCAGTATTCTTCTAACTTTAAATACTACAGGAGGCTTTCTCCGTGTGAAGGGCTGACAATTGAAAAGTGTGTTTGCACAGAATGTTCAGAGACCTTGGGAAGTGTGAGGAGGACAAGGAAGGTGCATGCGTGTGTTGGCTGCTTTCCATTTTATTCTCAAGCTTGCTTATTTTTTTGTGCTCTGGTGTCTGAACTACTCTTTTATATTCTGTGTATAGAACTTCAAATTTGTAAAAATACTGTAACTGGAGAGCTTGTCCC
The DNA here is from genome assembly GCA_013398855.1 of Mohoua ochrocephala. Lineage (NCBI taxonomy): Eukaryota > Metazoa > Chordata > Aves > Passeriformes > Acanthizidae > Mohoua > Mohoua ochrocephala. The sequence continues at coordinate 145,450 of VZTA01026853.1, forward strand.
ACTTACATTAGCAACTTTGTGTCTCAAAAATGTATGTATTTCCAATACCTCAGTGACACAGAGAAGTATTATTGTTCCCATTTTAAGTGCAGAAAGTGTGCAGATTTCCAGCGTGACATAGGCTCTTTTTCAAGATGAAAATTAAATACACAGGTGCTGGATTCAAGCTCAGTTCTGGCAGGATCTTCCCCTGCATTGGAAAGGGAGAAATTGTACTCCTTCTAATCCAGAATTAGAATTCTTCTTTAGCCTAGAAGTGCTGGTTAGCTTTTCGCGTATGAGCAACAAATACATGACTAATTGGCTCCTAGAGGAAAAAATTAATTCTAAAGGCTGAATCCTTGGACTCTTAAATTTCTTCCAGTATTGAGCCCTGCGCCCTTCACTTCAGCTCTTTCAGTTCGCACAGCATCATACTTAACCCTTCTTTCCTATTTGACTTTATTATTTCTCTTAAATAATGTCACCTTCAAAGCATCTGAATGCGCCTCCAGAAATCCAGGCTTAGTTCCTGGTCTTGCCAGAAGCTTCCTTCAGCCAACACTTTATATTCCCTGCTTTCAGTGGGTTATGGATTTAGGACTTTTGGCCTTGGGAATGTGGGTGAAGGGACTTTGATTTTTCTTTTGCAGTACTACTATGATGCAACTACGAATAATCATTTTAATACTGTGCTTGTGTACGTAGACATACACTGAGTCTCTTTCCCTCACAGCTGTGTCGTGATTTGGGCATGTGGAAAGAAAAATAAATAATGCAGAAATGTAATAATTTAGGACTTGTCAGGCTGAGGGATGCTATCTTTCTGCACAATCTCAAGAAATCATGATGAAGTGCCTAGGCAGGGAAGAGACAATGCCCTGGAGCTTGTTTCCCATGTGTGTTGGGGTGTTTTCTTCTCCACCCCCTCTCCTGTTTTACTATTCTTCTTTTTATCACTGCAAAAATTCTCTAAGACATTCTGCCATTAACCAATGCATATGCAAGTGACTTAATTAAAATAACTTTAATTATGCTGAACACAAGAAATTAATGATATAAATTAAAACAATAATCATTGTCCACATCAAAAAGATTTTAACAACAAGACAGGACATATAGAGGAGAACCACACAGGCAGCAGAACATGGTATATATATTCTGATAATTTAAAAAAAACCCCAAAATTCCCTTCAATCTCAGTTTAATTATCCTGATAATCAAATAATAGTATTAGCATTTTATTTCTATGGACTCTGAAGGAAGAAATTCAGTGAAAATTATGAAAATATTTTACAAGTGATCAGTAAGTTACATGGTTATATACATTGTTGTTGCTGTTGTGGTACTTGCTGCTGCGATGGTAGCAATGGCTGTAGATGAAGGCACCTTTTGTGCTAGGTGCTGCACAAACCCTGTGTGAGGAGAAATCACAGCAGTGAGCAGAAATAGGGCTATAAGATCTCTAAAACAAAGGCAGAAGAATCTGCAGGTAAGTGGTGACATGACTCCTGTACCTCCGGAGGTGACAGAAGAATAAGGGGCAGAGTTAAAGCAAAAGATGTAGCAGTGATTTAAAACCAGTTTTAAAAAATCCAGTAGTTAATGAAAACTGATCTTCCATTTTTGCACTAGGAAAACTTAGATAAATGGACAGAGAGGCCACAAAATGCAACTAGTGAGACACATAAACTAAAGCCTGTCAAGGCTAGGATTAGACCTTATAACTTGACTCACAATTCCTTGGAGTAAGTAAATCATACTGCATAAAATTAGTCGTTGTGTGTTTTAGTCATCCATTCTCTGATTAATTTTGGGGAAATAAAGCATCGTCATAAATAATTTTAAGTCAGTACAAACAATATACTTAGTCTGCAGGGTTTTCTTTCCCTAAAGGTCTGCTTTTCCTAATTCCCAGATAAACTGGAACACCTCTGGTAAACACGATCACTGTGCTTTTCCATGTTTCAGAGACAGAAGGAAATCCCTTAGGCTGCACGAACAATGTCTGGCTTGCCTGCATTTTGTGGAAGCCTGAGTATTCAAAGAGAAGCCACTGCTCCTGCACAATACAGTAAAACAGAGGTTGCCTTTGGACTGCAATTGCCTCAAACACTTTTTATGGAGTTCAATGACCCTACTCCTTTGGAGCAGATGGCATCAGCTGCAGGTAGTTTCACCATGGCTTGTCTTTTTTTTTTTTCCTCTCTAAAAACTATTTATTTTATCCTTAATGACTCAGCCACTTTAGCCAAAAAGGCTTTTTATTCCTCACAATGGAACAGAGAATGGTGTTGACAGGTATTGTAGCTGGCATAGCCCGAAGGCACTGTGAAGCTGGGTAAAATACTTTGTCTCTTTCTCACTGTTTAATCTTGGCTTGCAGTCGTACTGACTTATTAAAACAAAATGGAAAAAAACCCAACCCACCCAAATATTCCAGCTTGATTTTTATCATGAAAGGGCTTCTGTGCCAAGAAGACACCTGGTTGGTTCCAGAGTGTTGTTTTCCAACATAGCCAGATTATTAATTATATTTCTTTTTAAGGGCCAGGTCAGAGTTTTGAACTCTGAACATCATTTACCTCTCCACAAGCAAAGCAAATACATAAAAGGGCTTTTATTAATTAACCCATCCTGAGATTGCAAGGTGCTGACAAGAGGGCACGGTTGTATTAGAAATTTGGATTTCCAGATGAAATTTGAAATCTTCCTGAGCTGTTATGGCTTCACCTTTTCATCAACATACCCCAGGATCTTTACTTTCTTCATATTTCCAGTATAATTTCAGACTTCTGCCGAGTCTTTATCAGATCTGTCTTTGTTTTTGACCCTGAATATTTGGAGATGAACTCCTGAACTTGCCAGTTCCAAACCCTATGATCATATCAATGATGCAAGAACTCAGGACCCAATTGGAAATTCAGTTGCAAAAGTGAAATTCAGAACTGCAAGCGTATAATGAGCTCAAAGAGACATTTCCAGAAAAAAAAAAAAAAGCTTGGAAGCTGCTGTTCTAGAAATGAAGTGGTGGCTGTCAGTTGCTGTTATTGTTGGCTAAATTATGACAGCAGGCTGAACACTGGAGAGCGACACACATGAGGACCTTATGTGATCTTGCAACAGGACATTTTAACTGCAACCCACCGGAGTAAAAGGGGTACCAAAACTGTACTGAGAGGTATCTACAGCAAGAGTGAGTCTGAAATTACTGCCCTTCGCTGTTGTTTTCCTGCAAGAATAACACTGAGGCTGACTGTAGGCTCCCCACTTGGTATTCCCAATGAACTCTGGACGTACATCACATTTAGATTAACCCTAGGGACATAGCTACTTGCCCAGGCAGTCTCTAGCTTTCCAGTGGCCTCTTTTGAAAGCATCGGTCCAAAAGCAAAGCCTGGTGGTTTCTCCCATCCTGATTCTGATGTTGCTCACCATTGATGCATATGGGATTTATAGTGTGATTTGAAACTGAGCCCTTGTGTATCTGTCTGGGTCATATGATTGTGCTGGAACACAGAAGGTGCCTCAAATGCTCTGTCACATAATGTGGTTGTAAGCTGTAGGAGCAAAGAGTATTTTGCATAATACGCCTTGTAAAGGAGGACCTCAGAGTAGGAGGTTCCTCGTTGCCTTTTGTTACCTGTCCTTTCTATGCCATTGAAACCACTTCCTTTATCCACCATGAGATTCATCCTGACCAGGATCTGGTATATATTCTCCGAGCCACTTCATTCTATGATTACAATGCATTTTTTCATTATGACATCCTAGTTAGTATGTTGTTTGGTCTTAAAAATTAAGCAAAGTTCAGTCTGGGTGGTAACTGGATGAGCGTCTTCCAAGAAAACATCAGTGTTACACAGGAAATAGCATTAGTGATTCATAACAAAATGATGATTCTTTGATTTGAAGTACTTTAGAAATAATAAATCTTCTGTATTTTGAAGAGGTAAAAAAGCTGAATCATTCTCTTCACCCTGAGGGTTTTGGTTTTATACTTGGCTTGAATTTTTTTTTCTGTATGGGAAGCCTCTCTGTCTTATATGAATTGTATGATGCTGCTTTGCTGCTGCCCTTTAGTAGCCCCAAGAGTAGTCTGTAGTGGCTCTACCTGAGTGTCTCTTGGATATTTGTCATGTAGGATGTATTTGGTAATAAATCCCTTGGCCCACCACTGCTGCCCTTGCTGCCAATATGCAAACACATTATATTTCCTTCAGGGCACAGTGGGTGCAAAGGACTATTATGTGCATAATTAACTTGCTGCTTGAGTGAGCTGAGTAGTAAAGGCAGGTGGCTTCTTTAGTATGAATCAAATATGTTGAAGAAAATGTTGCTGCTGAAAACAAAATAAAAGGCATTCACTATTGGGAAAATTACTTGACCACTTGTAGAAGTGGAGGATGGATAGGATGGTCAGGGAATGAGATTTTAAATGTAAACTTTCCAGTAAGATTACTGTTTCACATCAGCTTTCATATTTGTATCAGACGGGAGAGGTGAAGATGAAAGGCTTACTCACAGACACAAAGTGAGCCAAAGATCAGCACACGTTATTCTCCTAGTTTCCTGACCTTTTGAAAAACAATTTGCTTTTTTCCCTTTCTGTGCAATTTTAGGAGGGATTTGTTGTTCTGAATTAAAAAATGAACAAAAGGGTAGTTATGCCATTGTAAGGGTAAGATTCACCTACATCAGCAGAACCCTTCTCCTCATTACAGGCTTTTGCAAGGTCTAGCATAATTTAGCAAAACCTTGCAATGATCTTTCCCTGCCAGTAGAGCAACAAAAATTGGGGCAAGGTAAGTGTGATCTCAGATATAATTCAGCTGAATTTGTGTTATAGACTTGCATGGTCCAATGCATATTCCTTGCCCAAAGGGAGATTCAGCGGGGATGTTACATCAGATGGTTATGCTGTTCAGGGGGACGTCAGCAGTCTGGAGAAATGGGACTGCACGAAGTTTGCCAATGGGAAGTACAGTGTCCTACACCTAGAGGAGAACCTGGCCCCATGAACCAGTAATTCTGGGCGTCCCGGAAGCAGCTTGACAGAAACAGACTTGAGTGTCCTGCTGGACTCCAAGCTGAACATAAGCCAATAATGTGCTCTTGCAGCACAGAAGGCTAACAGCCTCCTGGTCTGCCTGAGAGACAGCACTGCCAGCAGCCCAAAGGAGGGATTTTCCTCTCTACTCAGCATTGGTGAGGCCCTTCCTAGAGTGCTGTGGCCAGCACTGTGTTTCCCAGTACAAGAGGGCATGGACATGCTGGAGCAAGTCCAGCAAGGACCGTGAAGCTCGGTAAGGGAATGGAGCATTTCTTATCCTAGGAGAGTCTGAGTGAGCTGGGACTGTTCAGCCCAGAGAAGAGAACTCAGGGGTGCATATGTGGGTCATATTGTCACCTATATTCATGTGTTTAGTTCCTGACATGGGGGGGGGAGCAATGGACACAAACTAAAACACAGGAAAGTCCACTTAACAGAGGAAAAACCCATTTTTGTTGTGAAGGTGGTCAAACAGTGGAACAGGTTGCCAAGAGAGGTTGTGGAGTCTCTGTCATGGAGATTAGACAACTGACTGGAGAAGGCCTGGAGCATCCTGCTTTAGCTGACCCTGCTTTGCGCAAGGAGATTGGACTTTATAATCTTTGAGGGCTCCTTTTAATGTCCAGCACTCTGTGTTTCTGTGTAGCTATCTATAGGAAACTGAACTGTATAAACAGTAGGGAAAAGTTACTACCATATTTTGCATTCCTCAGCAAAACTAAGGTGTCCTGGAGTGACCTTTTGAGAAGAAAATATAGAGGTCAAAAAAGCCTTTGAACTCTAGAAATTGTAGGTTTGTCAAATCTTCTGCAAGAGAAGAGTCAGAAGTTACATGCCTTGAAACCTCTACCAATTGAGACAATCCTTCTAGAATAATTGTAGAGAATAAGCCTATTTTGGCATAGGGGTGGACTGTACAGGTCTCTACCTGTGCAGGTAAATTTCTATGATTCAGGTATTTCAACACAGAGGGACACATCTTACTAAAGCAGTATTTTATTTGTGTTATGTAGATGTACTTGCACACCACAATGACTCAAAACTGAAGTTTTTAGGGACTAGCAAAAAAAAAAAAAGAAAAGAAGGTAATACTCAAGGAGAGGTGACTTGCTTTGTACTATTGTTACCCAAAACAGTTTGAGCTAACTCTCTTGTATTCTAGATAGTGTGAAGGATTCATCTGGGTAAGCAAGTGGGACATAAGAAAGCAAAATGTGTGAAGTCAGGTTTGCTAGTCTGGCTGCGTCCTTCCTGGTTCCTGGAATGCTTATTCACTCCTTACATCTTTTACCCATCTGCAGGACTTGAAATTGGAGGTTTTGTTGATTTTTGTTGTTGTTCATACCTTCAAATATGCCTAAAATATTTTTAAAAGCTGATGAACAATGCCTTCCCAGCATGGTGTGGGAGTTCACTCAGCTATTGCTTACCTGCTTACCTCTTCTACTGCTTACCTGATACAGCATGAAGGATTACCTTTTACTGCATGGTCCCTCATGAATTTTAATTAGTTGCTGGCCAACTCCTTAATTCAATCCACTCTAATTAATTAACGTGATAAGACACAATACCCTAATATACTCATTAATACAAATGAGTGGAATCAACTTTGCTGCACACCTGTTCTCAGTAATCTGCGCAAATACTGGTGAATTATCATTGCTTCTCAGAAATAACATCCACAGTGACATCTTGTTATTCTTTGTTGCTGGCTGATGGAGCTCATGTTATTGCATTGCACGGGATGCTTTGGAAAATAGAGTCCCTGTGACTGTGAACTATGAACTGCTGAACTTTATATATCTTGAAGAGACAGCTCTGCTTTGCTTGTGACCCCAGCAGAACTGTCTGCCTTTATGGCTGGAAATGCTGTAGTACAAAAGTGTCTCAGAAATATCAATGTATTAAATATTGTGAGAGTCCAAAGGGCAAAATCAGAAGAGACAAAGTAGACGTGGACTTGAGTCTGATGGCTGTAAATTGATCCTCTAGACAAGGAATTATTTCCTTGAGATCTGCTCTGTCTCACTCGAGGTCATACAGGCCATCCATGGCAGAGGGCACCTGTAGCCCTCAATAGTGGTTTTAACCACAAGGTGACTGGAGGAGAGGTGCTAAACTTGCAACATACCTGGCCTTCATTAGAGATTGTGAAAGAGGAAGAATATGCAGATAATGTAAATTTTATCTAGTGAAAAATGTTTAACATATTTTGTCTTGTCTCAAAACCGTTAGACAAATTTGATTCCCCTTTCTCCCCTTCACGATAAAAAAAGTAATTGCAATACTTTAATCTTTTTTTAGCTCTGATTTGAGTCAGGCATTGCCCATGTTGTAAGGTGGGGACAGGGAGACATACAGGCATCTTAGAATCTGTCAGGAAGTCCATTGCAGATCATGGACTGGACAAAAGGGATTCATGTTTTCAATTTGGGAGCATAAAGTACTAGAATATATCCCATTTCCCCTCTTCTCTCTCCCAGTATCTGTTTGGTGGAATGGCTTGTCTACATACAATTAGGAGTAATTTTCATATGCCCATAGCCTGAAGAAACTACTATTCAAGTTTTCAGTTCTGCTTTTTTCAGCCATGCAAAATGCAAGGGCTCTGGGCTTGAGCTCAACTCAGGCATTTTAGAGGAGGTTGGAACTAGAAGATCTTTAAGGACCCTTCCAACCTAAACCATTCTATGATTCTTCTGTACCAACTCCTCCAAAGAGAACCTAACATGTCTAAGTGGTACACTTTCCTACCTTTTCTGTAGACAAGATTATAAGGTCTTAGATGCAAGCAGTAATTCCATGTTCATTTTCATAAAATCTGCTCACCAGAAATCAAGATTTCACTGCTCTTGAACACTTACAGATATCCATGTATCACCAGGGACCTCTGAGAGCACAATAAGAAGAAACTGATTTGCCTCTGAGAGACAGAAGGGGTGTTTTATATAAATTTACTTAAAATATCTTTGGAAGAGATTGCTGAAAATGGTTAGGAAAATCGGTGGAATTCACTAGCCAGAGTGATCTTTTCCTGCTTCTCAGCAGACAGAAATAACTGCCTGGGATTACTGTAGCACTGCATGGATCAATTAGACACAAAAATGATTTTGCACTAGAGAAATTGTGAGTTTAATGCTTTATGGATTAAAAGTTAGTATGCCTGAAAGCGAAAAGCAAAGTTGAGAGATACATCCCAAATCCACACAGATTTGTTATGAAAGCAAAAAGTGTATCGGAAGAGGGAAGGGTGAATAGTTGGGTGGGAGAAGGGACAGAAAATGTTTACACAAGGTGGTGAGGCCTCTATCTGTGAGAAACTGAAATGTGCTCCTGCATGCTTGCTGCATGCAGCCCAGACATTTCGGCTGGCATGATGGGGAGAATGGCAACAGGTATGGAACTGTCACCCTAGCAGAGCAGCTCCTAGCAAAGTGTTAAAAAATGAGTAAAATGAGGGTGTGAAATTCAGTTGGTGAAGCACACTGCCCTGTTACTGGCCACCTCCTTCTTACAAGGAACAAAATTAAGGTCTCTGATGGGAAGCGCAGCATTTTTCTTGAGGGCAGGAGTGCTGAGAACACTGTTCTTAGAAATAGTAAGGTGTGGTTTTGCACAAAAAAATAAAAAGTTCTTTGTTTTATAACTATGAGCACCACTGCTGACGTGAAACTGAGCAATACAGGAAAGGCAAACACCTCAGAAAGCACATAAAAATTGCTAAGGGACTTCTCCTGGTAAAGTCAGTGAGACTTTTTGTCTGGTATGTTGAAAGGCTGAAATCTCTGTAAAAAGAAAAAGAGAAAAAAAAGGGAAAAGCTGTGACATATAATTTAGGGCTTGACTTTACAGCTTTATTTATGTAAGTAGTCTTACCCCTTTCCAAAGGCTTATTCCACGTGGTGAAGCATTATTTTTTCCTAAGTTAGGTTTCAGTCTTAGTTTCTAATAGTTTTCAGACATAAAGGTATTTGGGGACATATCTTTCCCTTGCTGAAGTAATGACCAACGCTTCTCACTTATTTCAAGGGTACTTTAATCTTTTCAAGGCATTTTTAATTAAAATGAGTTATTTGGTACGTGTACAGCACTCTGAAAGTACACATAGCTACGTAAGTGCTAAGTGCTATTACTATTCAACTCATTATCTTCTACATTTATCATAAAACTCGCTATGACTTAGCTGCTGTTAAGCTTCTTAGTTCTCAAGGAAAATTAACATTAGAAAATGCTTTGACTTTTTTTTTTTTAAACCAGGCAAATTACTACTGCTGCTGATTACAGCAGTGATGATAGCGTGTGAGCACTAACTGAACCAATGTACAGGCCAGTTGCAGCTACATTTCTTTAAGAAATTGTACATTTGAGTTGCTGTGCTGCACTTAATCATAATGGTCCTGTTTGGAAGCACGGACGCGTGAACACGATTCGCCGCGTTGCCATCCCTGGAGCCACCCCTCTCGGAGGGAATCTGCGGCTGTCCTGCAGCGTCCCTGGCCACAGGGGCCGGCCACTGCTGACAGGAGCTGGCTGCTGTCATTGCTGTGCTGTCCTTCCCGAGTGGGGAAGGGGGCTCGCAGAGTGTCAGCTGGGGAGGCGCCGGAGGCAAAGGAGGAGGGAAGGGCTCCTTGCTTGGGTTCCAGTAAAGGGTTTATTCCAGAGGGTCCAGGGGCAAGGAAGAGCAAGAACTCAATGAGGATCCAGGGTTATAAAGGGTACACAATAACCAATCATAAACCAGCAAATATCTGAGGGACAACCAGGGTAACAAACAGGAAAAGAGGGAGGAGGGATTAGGGAAGGGTAAACCAATAGGACATCGAATAAGGGCGAAGATTCCAGAACAGAATACATATGGAACAGGGGAATAAATATTCAACAGAAGGGGAAACGCATGCAACAGGGACATAACAAACAGGAGGACGTCGGGAGATCACCCTAACTTTAACAGGGATTCTCCTCCTCAGAGTGCTCCCACCACTGGATGGGCAGAGCCCAATGTGCATCAGGGCTCCACAGATCCCTCAGAGGGCTGAGTCACCACAACAATGATTTGTCTCTGCTCCCTTCTTTTTAGAGACACCATCCATGCAAACAGATGCACCCTTGGAAATTGGTAACTGTGCACCTAACTTGTGGCAGTGGGCACATGAGGTGCAGGGCAGTGGGAAGGCAGAAGTGGAACACACCTGCAAGGCACTTGCATCGTGCCTGTGCGTATGTGTTTCAAGAATGGGACACTTGAGCTAATGCTGTCATAAGGAATTTGTTTCTGTACGAGTGCATTTGACAATCCAGGCTTTTGAAGTTTCTATCTGGACTAAATGTCTTGCTAAAAGTTAGATGTGTGCATGCGTCAATGTTTTGCAAGATATTTTAAGGGGGTTTTAGGAAAATGATCTGATTTTGTCGGGAGGAGGTAGAACTTTTAACTTTTTTCATGTGAAATTAGAATCTTCCTAGCACCCTAAATTAGACTCTTGCTAGACACTCTGTCAAGTTTGCCACTGAATAATTATAGTAAAAAATATAAAAGTCTACCATTAAATACGTTGATAAATCTGTTTTTCTCAGTGTATGTATACCCTATCCACATATATTCAGAATGTTTTGATGTAAAAACCCAAATTTTACTGTAAGGAAACATTGTGAGTTAATAGAAGTGGGGCAGAATAATACTGTGGATACCTCTAAGGTAAATGCTACATGGCATTATCTAGACTACAAAAATACTTCTCATACTTAGTTGTCTTTTGGCTTGGTTGTGACAGAAGGACCAGAAGAATGCTTCAGTTCTTGGAGTTTTTAAAAGAAATATATGGCAACGGATAGGATATAGCCTATCTTTTTTTATTTATTAAATTCATAGTGTTAATCCTACCTGTACACGGTGAAGACGAAGGCCCTTTTTTCACTTGCAATGAGACTTCATAAAGAAAATAACATAAAATCTTGATGAGGTTCTTGGTACTTTGAGTGTGAGGGAACAACAGGTTACTGCCTACGTAACTAAAGGTGTAATGAAACCTTCCAGGTGAATGGCATTGATTTGTGTCTCTGCTGCATTATTCTGATTACTGCTGTTAGTAATAGCTGACATTTATACCTCTTTCCTCTGAAGGTGTAAAAAGCTTGAAAGCTTTGAAAAGCTCACTTAAGTTTCGTAAAAACCTGTGTTTGATATAAGTCTCTAAGTAAATATAGGAATATAGGGAAAGCATGGCAGAAGATTTCAGTGGCTTATTTAAATGCACACAGTGAGCTGTTTGCTGACTCGGGGACAGGTTTTTTGACTCCTAATCTACTGTTCTGTCTAAAATTCTTATTTCCACCACTGTGATTCTTCTGATGTAAAGGGAATTACATTTAACTTTCTGAATCACGACACTTCCTTTCAAATGCCTGTTCAAACATTTTTAGGAGGAGATGAAAACTGATGTTCCTGGGTACCTGCTCACAGCATTTATTGAAATGGTCTGTCATGCTGAACCTCAGAACAAGCAGCTTTCATCATCTGTAAAAGCTTCACCTTTCTCAAGAGAAAGCTAGCTGCTTGGAAGATTTTTTCCTTCTTCACGTTGAGAAGGTGGCTTACCAGACCTCAGGACAGATATTTAGGCAACTATAAAGAGCAAAGAACATGGTGAGGGCATAAAAAGCAAAAATCCTAGACCCTGTACTTGTGTTAAATTCATTCTAAGACAAAGTTTTGTTTTGTTTCGTTTTTTGAGTTGCCCTTTTTTATAAACTTGGTTTTTTAGGGTAATCTAACATTAAATCATCAAAATCTTCTTTCCTTGACCCTCTGTTGTTGAACATTAGTTGTGGCGGCATCAAGTAAATAAGGACCTGAGAATCAAACCTGCTATTTTCTTTCTATTTCTGGCTGGAATGATTCTTTGCCTTGATAAAAGGAGTAGAGAGATATACTGAAATAAGAGAATTACAGGACCCTGAAATTCAAGTTCTGGCTTGTGACCGCAAATTGCTGAAATTCTCTGAGGCTCTGCCCCTTTCTCCACTTCGTTCTTTCAAACTTTTCTACTTGTATTGAAGCTCTTCAGGGCAGGGATTTTCTATAATATATACTAATTCAAGGCTTAGCGTAGTTGATGATTTAACTTAAACGTCATATTTCCTAGTGAAATGAACAACCCATAAAGAAATGAGCATGAATCACTGACCCTAATGTGGGGAACTGTGGCAGGAGATGGATGGAGGCAGCCATGGGATTGTACAAGTGTCACAGGCTTCTAACCACAGAAACTGAAGACTGAAAGAACTTGCTAGGCCTAAATGATTTCTAAACATAAAAGGATAATGGGATTAAAATGAATTAAAAGGAAGCAAACAAAACCAAACAACAGAAGAACCCAAAGTGGGAATGGAAAAGTTAAATTTCACTAGAATCAAAGCAGAAGTTTCAATAAAGCTGAAGTCTGAGTAAGTCTGAAGTCAGTGTCAGTGGAAGACAGAAAGTGTTATTATTTCCTACAGTGCAAAGCTCTTGAGTACTTTCTACTGCTCACATTGTTGAGTAGGTATCCTGTCTAGCATCCCTATTATCTGTGGAAATACAGCTCAGAAATTTGCTGGTTTTCATGTAAAAAATGAAACATTCTTGAAATAGTGGGTTTATTTTTTTGGAGAAGGTACTGACTTGAAATATTTCCCTCTATTTCTTCGATTGCCAGAGATCTGGAAAATACTGTCACGGGGGAAAAAAACCCACATAAATTTATACAAATTTAACATCCCTCCATAAGGAGCACAATGGGCACTTCTTGCATTATCACTTAGGTTGTTTTAGGATAATAGAATTAACTTTTTCTAATGTAGCAAAGAAAACGTTCTGTATGGACAGTTTTTAAAACTGAGGAAAATATAGTAGTAAACCCAGCGTGAGCAGGTGGTCTGAGTAGTTTAGGAAAAGCTAGAGCCCCGGGGCTAAGGGAGACTTTGAGCAATATTGTTCACATGTCCCATATACATTTCACAGTTTTTAATAAACCCATGGAATGGAAAGAGTTCATTAAAAGAATGCCTGAAAGCCATTATTTATTCACTTGAATGTATAAAACCAAGTTGTTGCAAGGAGATTTGGACACCTACAATATGGTTTCATTCAAAGATTTGTAGTTTCTGTCATGAATATTGAAAACATTGAAATGAGAAAAGAAGCCTTGGCTTTCGGTCTTTGAGATAAGAAGTTCTATATCCTTGCTTAGGGAAATAAATTGCTCATTAACTCCTTACTGCCTCATCCAAGAAGATTTAGGTATTTTCCTTATTTCCAAGGATGAAGAGCTGCAAACTCATGGATTTCCCAGAAGATGCAAACTTCTGGGATATTTTGGCTGCAAATTCATGATTTCTAAAAGGCATACAAATAATGGTAACAGAGTATTGACAAAACTGAGAGAAGCAAGGTTAGGTGGGAAATTTGAATCCTACTGAAAAAAAATTCAAAGTCGTCTGATCTGAGACTGAGTATTGATGGTACTTGGATATATAGAGTTACTAATCTCATGCATCTAAGAGGCTGTTCTAGAGAAGAAGGTCAGTGGTTTGCTGGACAAAAGGACATGGACCCTTCTTAACTGGAAACGGTGGGGCTGGCAGGCTTTTCTAGAACTTTGAGCCAAATTACTTAGAAACAGCTATAGAGACAATAAAATTTTATACATATTCTCCCCTCCTGCCCTGACAAAGTCTTCTGATTATCCTTATTAATAAATCAGCTTTCCTGGTTTTCTGTAAAGAAACTGCCTTATCTTTTAGGGTGGATAGGGTGTTTTGTTTTGTTCTAAAATTAAGTCTGACTCAGCCAGGTGTGTTTTAGCATCAGCATAGTTGAAACAGGGAGATGATTTTTGTTTTGCATAGAAATTTGGGGACCATTAGTGAAGGGATGCGAGGAATTCTTCTAGTCTCAAATTTGTCACTATTACACAGCCACACCCATGAGTCAATTTTTTCATTTTGCCATCAAACAATGAATGCAGGCTCTTAGAAGGTGCCAGACTGACAGCTTTGAAGTTTACAGAACAGGTTTTGCAGAGGCATTAGGAGTCCCAGCTCCCCTTGCGCACTTCGATCTTTCTGAACCACTGTGTCTTGATTATAAGACAACCTCAGTTACTGCCTGGTGTATCTCAGTACAACTTGCCATAGGATACTCTTAGGATACTCTGTTCTTTCCTTATCCAGCAGTTCATTTGAATACTGTCCCAGTTTGGCACCTGTTGGATGAAATGACCTCTGATTGTAGCGCTGCTTTGTGGACTGAGTGGGCAGTGAGGCTGACTTCCTTTATCTGCTTCAGGGACTTCACTCCAAATTGCCATGGAGAGCTGCTTCTGTGGGCAATTTGCATTCTTCTTACCTGTACTCAGCTGCACTGCAGATAAACTTAAGGAATCACATCTCTGGGGTATTAAATCAACACCTCTCACAGCTGCCAGTTTCACAAAATAATCAACTCTCAATTATGCAGTATAATGGCAGTGGTAGGATAACCCAAATAAAACAAAACCAAGGCTTATACAAAAGGTAAATAAATTAGGCAGTAAGGATGGATTTAGTGTGCTCACCTTGGAAATGCTGGTAAGCAAATTCCTGTAGAGAGCAGAGGCAGCTTTGGGCAGGCAGAACAGGGCTGGGGATGAACGGTGCTCCATTCGGACATGGTGATGTGGCCAGGAGTGATGGAGGCAGGTAAGGCTTGGGGAATCCACACCATGGATAATCCATTCAGATAACACGGCAACTTGTGGGGGGAAAAAAAATCTTTTTTCATTAAACATATTCTTTCTTTTAAGAAAATATGCTGCTGGTCCTAATCAAAAAGTGTAAATAGACAGTGAATGCGCAATGGCATTTTAAGTGAGGGAATTGTTGCTGAGAGATGAGGGTGATTTTTCTCTTTTGGCAAAGACAAAAAATGTGGGTTTATGGGAGGTACAAATTCTTGTTTGGCTTTAATAAACAAATTTTGCCCAGGGCAGCAAGGCTGAGCGAAACTTTTCTCTTCCCCATCTCTAGCCATATCACTCTGCAGCTGCACAATTCTCCAGGGATAAGCTCATGGACACACTAACTAGCTCGGAAACAAAAAGCTTCATTCTTTGGTTTTGGCAGTGAAAGCAGTGAGAAGCAGCAAGACAGGCACACAGGTTGTGCTGAATCCTTTGGGATGATCTCTCCCATGAACCTCCTGGGGGTAGGACCAGAGCAGCAGCCTTGCTTGCCTGTCACTGCAAGGTACTCTTTCACAGCTGTGCTGCAAAGAGTAACTGCATTCAAAACAGTCCTGCTTAGTTGGAGGAAATAAGTCTGAGTAACCAAAATATCGATCAGTCTGCTTGATTTGCACGCTAGTGTCTCGAGACAGTGTGACTGAGTGCCACTGTAGCTTACACAGGTAGTTAAGCAACAAGCAAGTAAAAACCTACACAAAAAGGTGAAGGTTGTAAAATACACTCTCTGACAGACAGAGAGCTAGTATGGATCCACTAGAAAATGAGATTGGAGGAAGTGGCCTGAGCTGTAGTAACGCCATCTCAAATTTTCTGTGTCCGGGTACAGTTATCGAGAGAGGTGCTGTAAGCAAACTTACTAGGGACTCATGTCCTAATCTTCATGCTACTGTGGTTGAAACTGGAAAGAAACATGATGCTATGCATGGTTTCGGTTTTGATGGCACTGATTTTTATAAACATTACAAAATATGAACATCTATACCGATACTGTTGACTTTAGCCACATACAAGGTTTAGTAACAGTAAATGCTTTAATGTTGTTGGCTTTGCTCATTCCACCTTGACAAATTATGGATGATATGTTTAATTTCCCATTACTGAACCTGACTGCTCCTTAGATTACGAGAGGATTTTATTTTCTTTTGCTGATGAAGAACTGAGGTACATTGTAGGGCTGTGCCCAAATTATATAGGAAGGCATGGCAGAGCAGGTAACTGAAACGAGCTTTAGCTGAACCCTATCTCAGTTCTTTCATGCATAAATTCAATCCTGCCTAATTAGTCCTCATATATCAAATTCATCCAGTTTTCCTTCAAGAAGGAAGGCTTCGAGACTTCAAGGCTCTCTTAATGTCTCAAGGTCTGAAAGTTCTAGACTTTCTCCCTTGCTTCATGACCATCTTCAGGGAAATAGCAACAGGCATCAAAAGCGAGATTATGCTCTATACACTCGACTTTCACAAAAGATGCAAATAGTGATTTCCCTTGTATTTTTGATGTCCGAAAGAAGTAAACACAGGGATCAATTGTTTCAGTCAAGAAGGAGAAAAACTACTGACTGCTGTCAAGAAGCAGGATTAAGCTTTCCTTCTGTGTTGAGGGCTGCTGGGCAGCCTCCTGTCAAGCTGATTAGTAGTGCCTTGTGCCCTGCAGAGACAGGCTGCTTCTGGAGACAGTAATGAGAAAAACTATCTTTTTACATTTATTTACTTGAAAGATTTATGACTTTATGGTTGTATTAGGGAGTTATCATCCATTTCTTGACTGAAGCTCCCAAACACACAATCTGTTGTAGTTCTGTTTAACTCCATACACACGGTCTGCTATGTAGGCAAGAAGGGTGACGCAATGAATGTGAACGACCATCTCCCACCAGTGCTCCATGGGCTTCCTGCTCAGCTCCCGATGCACTTCAAAGCTCTGTAGCTGTCTGGTCTCCAGCTGTCTTACAAACAACCTCTTCACCCATGAAGCATGCTGTGGGTAGGGGCAGTTGTTTCACAGGAACCCAGAATACATTGTGTTCCCAGGGTAAGTTCTTGCCTGACTTTACCTCCAGGGAACAGGAAGAGCCTGAGCTGGACTGTCCTCAGAGCTGTTTGCAAACTGTTCTCAGAAACAATGGCTGATGATTCATCTGGCACTGTCATCAACTATCTCCAGGCCTGCCGTTTAACAGGCCTTCCCAAAATAAAGACAGGGGACCTTCCCAGACAGAATATTTTTTTTTTTTTTAGTGGTGGATCTCCAGAAGGGTAACTTAGGCTTAAGAGTGCTTGTAATCAAGTGATTACATATGCTCGCCCGAGGTCAGACAGTAAGCGAGTTTAGCAGCTCTGGGGACCCTCGTTCCTGTCTTGTGCTCACATGACATGAGCTCACTGACTCATCCATGTGTGGGGATGTATAAATGCCTTCTTCTAACGTGTTTTTGCAAGTTTTAGTAATAAAGCCAGATCTGTGAGGTTGCAATCCTTCTATGGCAACAGAACACTGTCATCACCAACATTTGACTTAAAAATAGTTTGAATAAGAAACTCAGTCTTTTTTTTGGTTTGTTTTGTTTATGCTAGTAATGCAGAAGGTCACCGGTTTAATTTGTGCAACCTTTTAAAGTTATTTCTATGAGTAAACATTTGCTGGAAGATATCCTGTCTAGGTGATATCTTTTGCAAATGCCTGAAATTAAGCTACCTAAACAAAGTTTTCTTTGGTGAGAACAAAACAAGACATGGGGTGGCTTTTCTAGAGGTGTACATCCTAGTATAATGACAGGCCAAGTAATATTACAATGTCTGAAAATTAAAGACCCCAGAGTAGGTAAGATTGGTGGTGTTTACCTTCTGCATTTGCTAGCAGTGAAAGGATAGTGATGACTGATGAAGACTAAGATCTATTAATGAAGCAAGCTTGTACTCCTCATCAAGGATGTGAGTTGACAGAGGTTAGATATCATGCTCGCATCTCTGGGAATGACATGTATCCAGCGAAGAGAGCCTACGTAAGAACTTAGTGAAGACGTCCACTAAAAAACAAAATTATGGATGTCTGCAACAGGAAATGCATGAAATATTTACCTAAGGGATTTAGAACCATGCTAAAAAAACCCCAAACAAACACATCTACTGCAGCTCCCCAAAAAGTCATGTGAAAAGAGGACTAAGTATTGGACTAAAAAGGTGAAACAAAAAGAAGTGTAAATGAACAAAAAACCCCTTCAGCGTGGGGCTGTAGGGGATACTTGCAGTTGTTAAAGTACAAATGGCTCTGCCAGAGGAAACTTCTTTCTGTTTTTTCTTGACAAGCTTTTAACCCAAAGTTAGTTAACCTTAGTAGACGAGTGGATGTAAAGAGCTATCACAGGGGTGTGCTAAAGTCCTTAAAGCTCTGCTGATTAACAGCATATACAGCTGAAGCAAATATTTCTTTAGGCAGGGAACTTTACCTTCAAAAACCCCAAATCCATCAAAAACTTCTTTTCTCTCTTTCTTATCTCCTTCCCTTACAAATCAGTAGATGACGTCAGTGATAGGCGTTCTGCTACCAAGAAAACAGCGAAAGATGTTTAAGCACTGTACGTGTACTTCAGGCAGGTGGGAGAAAAATGTACAGAAATGTGCCCTTTCTTGGGATGCATCCACTCAGACACCTTCTTATAAAAGACAAAAGGACAAAGAAAAAAAAACAACCATAAGAAAAAAACCTATCAGCAACAGAAGTCTGTGTTGCTGTGTCACCTTCCATGTCACATGAAAATACTTCTTCCAAAATTTGGAAGCATTTAGTAAGAACATTCAGGAGCATATTGGGTTTTTTCTTTTTCCTTTGCAAAGTAAAGTTCCACCCTTGCTCTCTGTCTCTCTCTTTTTTTTTTTCTCCTCTCTCTTAAGGGAAAAAAAAAAAAAGTTTTGAGAATTTCATTTTTTCTATTCACTGCAGTCCTGGCCAAAGTAAAGCCCTCTTTTACATTGACGTCAAGATCTTTACTAAGATTAGGGTTTCATTTCTCTATTGCAGCAATTAGCTAGGGAATGTATAAAAGGCTTCAGGGAAGCAAGCTAGGACTCCAGAGGGGAGAGCACTTTGCACCATAGGCAGATAGCAAAGAGAGAGTGCGAGAGGAGGAAGGCAGGAATACAGAGACGCGGAGTAGGAGGGGGGGGGGGCGGGGGGGGCAGAGGGGGAAAGAGAGGGGGGGAGGCAGGGAGGAAGGAACAGAAAGTTTATGTACATAAACCTTTTTTTTAAAAAGTATTGTTGCACCTGGTAGCTGGCTTTACTGACACAGAAATGAGAGGTCTGTTCAGTGCTTAAATAGCTGAGAAACAATGGGATAGTGCAGGAAAGTTAACAATTAACAGTCTCAGCTTAAATTTTGTAACTGCAGGGAACTGGAAACACAGCTGCCTCTCTCTTCAGCAAAATCAGGTCTCCTGGTTAAGAGAATTTTTGTTAACATCTAAATTTCTGAAAAATAAGCAGCTTGCAGTTGAATGAGTATCGTGCAGTTATGGTTTTAACCAGGCTGCTCATACTTAACTATCTCTGCTTGTTTTAAAGAGAGCAGCTGTGAAAGGGGTAATGAGGCTTTTGAAATGCCTTTTGCTTCACTCTTTTAAATGAGGGTACAGAGCAATAAAGAGAGCTGAAGGTATCCGGCTGAAGAGAAGCAGCAAGGAAGATGGGTCTGCTAAGTGTGGATTTGTTGATCACGCTTCAGATCTTGCCGGTCTTTTTCTCCAATTGCCTCTTTCTTGCGCTCTATGACTCTGTGATTCTCCTGAAGCACATGGTTCTGTTTCTGAGCCGCTCTAAGTCTGGACGCGGTGAGTGGCGGAGGATGCTGACCTCGGAGGGGCTGCGCTGCGTCTGGAACAGCTTCCTCCTGGACGCCTACAAGCAGGTGAGTACGCGGGGATGGAGACGGTGAGCTCGGGGTGGTTGAGCCGGGATGAGCATCCCGCTCGTCAGCGGAGAAGGGAAGGGAATGACTGCGTGGTGCAGACTATCTCCTATCTGATGTTAAATTTGATGGGAGAAGTATAAGCTGAAAGGAGCGGTGCTTCTAAGTCTGGAGCTGCTGACTCCCTGCTAGCCCTCTGTGCAGCCCTGGCCGTGTCACTTAGTTTAGGTGTGCCTCAGTTTCCCCAACAGCATGAATAATAATCTTCACCTTTTTAAAGTATTTCGAGGTTTTCGTGTAAGAGTAATTGTAAAATACTCTAGATGTTTTCACAGCTGTAGTTTATTATTGCCATGTGAGATCCTCAGATATTGTAAAAAGACTGCATCTTCAGATAGAGCTCTACGTAGAGGTTAGCTGTGTAACTAGAGCTGTTTTACCTAGAGTAAAATATGGAAATGAACCATTGTCATTACACTGGCATTTTCTATTACTCATATGTTAACTTTCCTATTGGAGGAGGCATCCAAGTAATAGCAAAACTGTGCACAAATTGAAACAGTGACATTTTTCCTTCATGAAAGCAGTGGCAGAGGGACATGTCAGAGATTAAAAATGAACTTGACTAGCTGTCGGACAGCTGCCTGGTGATTTAAGTTAATAAAGCCGGTAACAGTTATGCAACATGTACTTTTCTTTTTGCTTTTAAGATTTCTTACAAACATTACCCAGTGGTACTGCCCAGGTCTCATGAGGTAGCTAGAATTCCCATTTATAGATCGAAAAGGTGGACCCAAACCCATGAAATTTCTTGCACAGACCACCCAGTTAGTAAGCAGAAGAACTGGATTCAGAGCTCTGTGGCTTTCAAAACAGTGCTTAGTCTGTTAATTTGTTGTCTTATTTAGACCATCTAATTTAACATACTCCATGTGATGTCATAAGGGTCAAAAGATACTCTACTGAAATGTTTCTTTTTGTATTGCCTTCCCCCCAGTTCGCTTTCACACCTCTACAATAGCCTTTGTGTTTGCTCTTATGTGAAAACGTGAAGAGCTGGTGATGTTGGTGTTTGCTGGCTTTATGATATGGAATACCATCTGCTTGGACTGAAACCCAAGCCATGGGGACATTAATTTTCAGTGTAAGACAAATATAAATAACTTTAGCTTTTGCCAAATGGGTCAACCTCTTACCGCCACCCCAGGAATCATCCAGCTGGCTACCCAAATAAAATAATGCTGAATGAAGCCCACTATTCTCCTGGCCCTTCTAGTCTTTGTTTTTATTCTCTTCGTAGACATTAAGTAAGTACATTTTACAGTGGCCTTGTTAAATGGGTCAGTGAACACAATTGTTCCCATTTTACAGACAAGGCAAGGCAGGACAGTTAACACATGACTTGGTCAAGGCTCCAGGGGAAGTTGGTAGCACGACTCTGCAACAGTCAAGTTTTGAGTTCCCATATTTGCAATCTGTATGTGGCCTGGGGTCTGGAGAAGTTGTGAAGCCGTAAGAAACCTTAAATTTGTGAGACGGTTTCAATCTCTCTTTGTTTAAATCACACACAATTATTTAAAATTAAGATATTGCATGCCTTTCTGTAGTTTCCAAAGTCATGCTTTGCCTTTCCTTCAGTATCATTGATGTGAACCACGGAAGCCACAGGTATAATAACTCTGTACTATTTTTGGTATTGGCAATGAAACTCATACCTTGAACTTTGGTAATTTTATTCTCTCCCTTATCATGATTAAATCACCTAGGTTGTTCAGGTCAATCAGGCCTGAACCAGAATGAACTCTGGGCCTTGATGAACTCAGCAGAGAAATGCATATAAACATAACCAAATTTTACCACCTTGTTCCAAAAAGAGGAAAAAATCCATTCATGGCAGCCATCCTTAAGACAGAATGAGTTGACCAACAATTCATGGGAAGACTGTTTTACTGAATAGGATTATGGCCCACAAGGACAGAAGATCTTTGGAATCTCTTGATTGTCACAGAAAGTTAGTTAAGTATAGAAATCAAATTATAAAGGGGACAAAATAAACTGAGGAGCAATATTGGAAGAAGACTTATCACCCCCACAATAGATGGGAATCTTCTGCTGCTTCTGTAAGGAAGAAAAAGGAAAAAAGTTTCATCTGAAAAGTTGTACCAGTAGAGTTGAAAAAGATTGAAACATACCCTGCTTTGTAACATAAAAAAGCATGAGAAATAGTGAAATATATAAAAAAATGTCCCACAAAGCATATTTTTCCTTAAATAGCCCTTTTCTAAATCCTGACTGGAATTACCCAGTTGTGATATCTTAATCTGAGGCAATAAATGAGACATGAAAATATTATGGGATCAGGGCACTGTACAGCATGGCAAAATGTAGCCGATCCCATAACCATGATTACTTGTTGCTCCAATTTACCAGCTGAAGCCAGGTATTAGCAAATTACTTAAAAAGGGACTTGAACTCTTTCTACTGAGCTGCATTTATGAGAAAATCACCGTTTTTCATGTAGAACAGCAGAATTGCAGATGTCTGAGATAACCAAAACTAGACTGCCAGTTAGCAGAAGACTGGATCAAAGAACTGGGCTTGGTTTTACTGTGTTTTGTGTCACTCACACAGAAGTCTCCCTGAGTGCATTTCATAATCTTTTCCACAAAGGTACTTGATGTAAAATTTCTATTCAAAGAAAAAATTATTGGAAGGTATTCCAGAAAACCACTGTGGATAGATACTATATTCTGAATTAAGGTAAATTTATTACAAGAAAGGACCTTTGCCTTGAAAGCATGCACTGTCCCAGAATTAATTTTTTGTTTCAAGGAGTAGTGTGTGCAAGACATGATCTTGTAAATGGTTACAGTATATTTCAAAACAGCTATTCTGATTTGCTTTCTCATTGTCTAGAAAACTTTATTAATATCTTATCCAAATTTCAGCTTTTTTTTCCTGCTTTTTGTTGTTATTAAGTATCATTGCACATGATTTTTTGGTGAGGACAATTATTTCATAGGCAAGATTACCTAGCAACTGTTCAAGATTTTAACATCCTCAGTGGGGAAACAATGCAAAGTTTGTTGTATTGTATGTAGAGTATATTCAGTGTTCTTTTTTATTGGAACATTCTATATGACTGGTTTTCTCCACATTTTAAAATCCTCCTGGAATCAAACTAATTGCTCTTTTGTTTATTTTGATTTTTAACGTAAATTTTACTAATGAATAATAAATTTCTTTTTACTTCCTTAGCTCTGAGTTCAATATCTGTCAGACTCAGTGTTGATATTGTCTACACTGCACCAGCTTTGTGATTTATAGACCATCCTCCTATTATTTTCCAAGAGGCAAGTGTGTCTTACACTACAAGGGAGTCTTTAGGACCAAACTAATCATCATAACAGACATAAATAGAGCTAGTAGCCAAGTTACATTAACTTTCTGCAATTGAAAGAGTGCAAATGTTTTAAATATTATTTTTATATATGTACGTGTGTGTGTAGGTATTTACAATTTTATATGTTTGCACATATAAAGATCTATATATACCTATTTGTCTCTAGATATGTACATACAAATATGCATAAAAAAGTGAAAGTACATGTTCATAAGCATACATAATCTACTTTCCCAGGAGTCAGTTTCTCTCATTTCTATACATATATACATATTTATACATATACAGATATGTATGCACATATATATGTGTGTATGTACACAGACATACAGATATGAATGCAGCCACAGCTACTGATGAGAGAGAAAAATCAAGACTTTTTGGGAGGATGTTAGTGTAACTAGCATCTACACAGGCCATTTCTACAAATGCCAGTGAGGTATTTGTTTTAGCTTAAAGCATGTGTACTGAATGCATCACGCATCTGCAAAAATCCAGTGAAAAAGCTGGAGAAGTTTTGAAAAGAAAAATTTTAAAAACTTCTTTTTTACCTGCTAAGTTGTATGCTTTATTTAGTAGTGAGATGAATCTGTTTTCTACGATTCCAAAGGTGAGAAATTGTTATCTTCAAACATTTTTAAGCTAGGCTCAAAAATGGTTGCACCCATTAGCGATGCCCAGTGGTGAGGCCTGCTGCTGGGAGCTTTTCCAGCGCCAGATATGAGCTCTGTGTTCCAGCAAGGCAGGACTATCATTCATGGTCTCCAGTAGAAAGCTTTAATGCTATCCTTGAGGAAATCCTCCCTCTTCTCCACCTCAGCATAGGGTAGCTGGAGGGAAGACCTTAATGGCCTCTCCCTGCAGCAGCCTAGGAATGCTGTGGTGCGCCCATGGTGGCAACACGCACACGTGCACAGACACAGAGACGTGTGTAACTGTGCGTCACGGGCCTCAGAGGGATGCTGGTATCTCAGGTGATGGATGGTGATGGGTGTGTGTGTACTTGTACAGCTTTTTACTGTCTTTACAATGGGCCAGCAGCAAGCTCTGGCATGACAGTCCCAACACAGGGGAATGGCTGGCACAGGATCCCAGGTTCATGGCGTAGGCCCAGCTCTGGATGTAGCAGCAAGTAGAGTGATTTGGTAAATACCCAGTGAGATTTTCCTGGGTTTTCAGGCAGGCACAGTTAAATTACCTTTGGCTGCTTTTGCCTGCCTGGTAGGTACATCATCTGAAATAAATCAGCACGCAAAGCAAAACAGTCCCAAGCTTTACACGTTAAATGCATGCTGCGCAACACGATCACAAAGATATATGTGAAAGTAGTACAAAAGCATGATCCTCTACCTGCTCTTTGGCTGACAAGTAACTCTTTGCTTTTTGGGGAAGTGTTTTAAAGGTTGAAATAAAGACACAACCTTCATACTCACTATTTGTATTCATTTTGTCTGGCAAGGTAAGGAAGTGTATCTCTCTGCATTTGACAGGGATAAAGGGGATTTGCGAAAGAAAGTCTGTTGTATAATTTCAGGGTTTAGAACTAGACATTGTGTGGCATTAAAAATATTTTATTGGTTTTACAGAGTTCAGCTTTAGCAGAATTGTTTTCATTGACATTTGCAAATGAAAACAATCTTGAAAGAAGTGAGAAAAACAAAACGGAACCAAACTACAATTAAAACTTCTCCTGCAAAGCTGGGAACGTAAATTCAACAGTGTTTGGGCTTGACGTTGCAATTATTATTGAAACTTTGTCATTATTATTAATATAAAATCATGTTTGTTATGGTTGTGTCTGAGGACCGACCTAGGCCAGGGACCCACTGTACTGGGCAGTGTCCAAACAAGAGGAGCAGACAGTTGGTCCCATGGAACTTAAGAGTTCAAACATTCAAACCAGGCAGAGGGCAGGAAAAGGAATATGAGGACTTTTACCTCACACGGGGTCTCATCCCACTTCATTTTGCAGATCTAAATTCACTTCTTCCACATCACCTCTTTGCACTGTTCCATTTTCACCCTTATGTGTGAAACACTGACTGTAAGGAGCGCTTGCCTTGTTGTCAAAGCCTTGTGAAAACTGTCTTTTGCTGTGATAGACACAAAAAAAATAGCTAATGGGCACTGTTCAGGAAGAGGATCGTACACTGGTCTTGCATGCTGGCTCTACCTCTCTGTCAAAACCACCACTGTGTATTCATACAGTGCTAAAGCTAGGTAAGAAAAAAAAGGAAAAAACCATCATCCAAATTAATATCAAATTCCCTTCATGTGCTGAGTAACAAAAACTGATGAAGGCCTCTGTCGCCCATAGGTAGATCCCAGTGGCCGCAGTGTAGTAGGCCATGCTCCCATCTTGAGGGAAACATAAAGCCCTTAAGAAGCTTGCTCTAGGCTCCCCAATCACAGGAACTAAAATTAACTGTAAGAGTGAAAGGCAAAAGGCTCCTTTATGCTTTCCCTGTGCCATGCATACTCATTTGTGGGACTGGTGGCTTTTAAATGGAGAGAGCAGCATTTGACTAGTTATTTTTATCTGGACTGTGCCCTGTTAATTTGTCTCTCACTTCCCTCCGTCAGCTCCACATACCTGATCAGCTCCACATACCTGATCAGCTCCACATACCTGATCCTAAATGAAAGACTCTGGGAAAGCTTGAGTCATTTCTAGTCTCTACTCTCCGGTTCCAGTAATTCAAGTTGCCACCTTCCCAAGACAAATGAAGAACTCGTGCACCCTTGCTCTACTCCAGACAAGGGTGTCCTGTTATTTTTATAAACTGCACAACTCTGGGTCATATAAATAAAGAAAACAAAAATAATAGCTTGTAGAATTCTCCAACCAGAGTCAAGTTATGATTTGGATGAAGCTATACGTAGCTGAATGGGATCAAATCAGAGCAGAGAATTCAAAAAAAATGCTAAAGGCTGCAGGGATTCAGTTCATTACCAATTGCTGCACTCCGGTCCCAAACAGAGCGTGTCCATATTCAAATGACTAATATCACAAACTGTTATTTGCCTGGCAGCACCTATTTTTTTTAGGGGGTTGACAGAACCTGATGAGTCTGCCAAACTGTATGAAAATCCCTGATGCAGGGAATGAAAGCTGTATTCCAGTGCACAGGATCCCAGGAAGGTTATGCTGAAGTTGATAAAAGCAAAACAAGAAAAAAAGGAAAGGTAAATGGGAAGGCAATGTTTTGTCCATGGGGCTTCACCTAGTCCTTATGGAAAATGTACAACAAAGTTCGCAGTATGTGCTATTTCTAGCCTGCAGTTTATGAATAGGGCTTTCTCTCCTGCTCCTAAGTCTCCTTCATTTTGCAGACTGTGTGCTAAAGCATCAGCAGTCTTGTTCCATTTTCGCTCAGCACGCAGACCGAGGACAGGCTGTCAGGCAAACACAAACTTCTCGCAAATGATGCGAGTCACTGCTTTGGTGTTGCTGCTTGCCCCTGCTGCTGGCTGGGCTGGCTCTCAGATTTGGTTGGCCTACCTTGCGTGTCCCATGCAGGCTGTGTGGGAGGGGATGCCTGCGTGCTGCTCGGTTTCTACCTCATTCAGAGGGCTGGCAGCGAATGGCCAAATATTCACGCACAAAAGTACGTGATTATGGAAATGCTGGATTGCGTGTGAGGGGAATTCTGCTGGTTTGTTTCTCAGAATTTATATTTTGCCTGCCTTTGTGTAAGATTTCAAAAGCAGTTTGGCTGAATGCATGGGTGTTTTTGTTTGTTTTCTCATTGCGTTGATTTTCTTTTCCAAGAGCTATTTTTTCTTTCAATAAATAACAACAAAGAAGATGGCCAAGGCCTACAATGCAGATGATCAGCAAGGATGATATTGTCATCCTGTGTCAATCGGTTCAGAGTCTGGTGAAATAAACAGTCCCTTGGGAACGTCAGTGCTTCATCAAGACCAATTAGTGGATCTGCCGCTGCTATTTATGTTTAAGCATTAACGACTGGGCAGGGCTGCTTTTTGGAGTGCCTGACACTGGCATGGAACAAGGCACCGACCTAATTACTTCTCTACAAGAGCAGAAAATGCCTCGTGAATGCCTGCTTGGCAAGGATGTCTCATTAAGGGGAAAAAACCCAACACAAGCACTCCTAGAAACAAAAATTAAAATGATAGGTAACCTGCGGCCATGAGACTTCCTTCATGGCTGTGGGAAATGAAGAGAAACTGCTGTAAGGTGATGTATAGATGGATAAGGGCTTCTTTGTACTTTGTTTCCTAACTCCATCTGTTTTTATAGTCCATAAGGAGTATGAGAGAGAGAATGCAAACTTGCATTGTTGAAGAACAGAAAATATGTTGTCATCTTTGGTATCGATGTTAAATAGGACTTGAAGGGCATTCCCATGTTGGTATCTGCTGGAAGTTGTTTTATTAGTCTATTGCTTCAGGGTTTGCAAACTGGCCTAGGAAATTAAAGGGTTTGGTAGACCTGAGTGAAGAGTTGGTAGTGTGAAGCTTAGGATAAATAGCTTCTCTTTCTGCTTAAAATGATCAAGAAGCAAACTGTGGTCTCCCAGTTCAAGAGTGGTGGCTAGGTATTTTCAGTCATGATAGTTTTGTTAAAATAAAACCTGAGGAGTAAGTAGAAACAGCTGCTCAGATGTTTCTTTGGTCCTAAGCAGCTCTGTTCATTCCTGACGTATAGGTGCTTCTTTTTACCTTTATTTTTCTTCTTCTTTGAAGAGGGAGAGCAAATATCAGAAATTCAAAGTGTGCTGTTCAATTGTGATTTGTGAGATAAATTACATGTCACTACTTCTTTTCTTTGACTGGATGAGCACACACTCTTAAATACTGTGGTCCATTATTCATCTAGGGAGTGGGTGCAGCACAAATACTTACATGTCAGGCTTTGCCCAAAAGGCACCTTTTGGGCAAGCTAGCTCTGAAAAAGCATGTATGGTAGTGCTGGAACAGTTAAGCTTTCTAGGTAAAGAGGGATCTAGTGTTTGTGCAGATATGCACGTGTGTGTTTCTCGAGATGTGCCCTTCTTTCGGTAGTCACCAATTTATCACAAATTGCTGAATTGTTTAGTTGGCTCCTAGATTGAATGCAGCCCTCAGGGTGATTATATGGATGCCACATGATCTTGACTTGTATATTTCTTTGTTCAAGTGCAGCCCTTTGCCTTAGTCACTCCTACTTTACCTGTCTTACGTCACAGAATGGCGGAGAGAAATGATCCATGGCTGGACAGAAGGCTACCTGCTAAGGTGTGGGTGGCCTTAGATACTGTAAGATGCTTAATGCTACTTCTTAAATGCAAGAGCCTGAGTCCCTGAGCCTGCCTCTCCAGACAGATAATTTCTTCTCAAAAACTGGTTTATAGTTATGTTCTTTCTTTGAGTCCAGTGGACAGCACGCTCACACATCAGGTCCTGAACTCAGCTGTTTCAAGCCTCTTGCTTTCAAAGGAAAAGCACAAGGCTTTTTTTAAATGGTTACCAGGCCTCTAGCAGATAGCAATGCTGCAGATGCAGGTTTAGAGGGATGGGGGCAAAAGGGGCTTTGCTTTTCAAGAGCATCATTGGTTCTCTTAACTGTGCTGCAGCCACACACCCTCTGCTTCCAGTGGCATGATCACCACGTGCTTGGCCCGGAGAGATTTGTGGGTGTCAGGCCATTTTTCTTTCTGTGGTTCTCTTCCTTGCCGATCTCTGAGTGAGAATGGTGGCATGGTTGTGTTCCTATTTGCCCTATAGAAAGGAATCAAAATAATGCTTATAATCAGGTCCCAACACGCTGCAAGACATTCTCATATAGCTGTGAAGTCTGGAAGCTTTAAGGCCTGTGTCTTACAAACTTTGCTTTGATTAGACTCTTGCTTCTAGTGTCATTCTGATGAAATAATGCAGAGTCATGAATAACTGCAGATTTGTTCAAGGAAGTTGGGTTTCGGAGGGGGAAATGGAGGATCCAGCATCAGCAATCTACTTGCCTTTGGCTCTATGTGCAGCAGCAACTGCATGAGTTCAGTATTCAGCTGTTCACTCAGCTTCTTACTGCATCTGACTCCTATATTGCATCTGATACCCCATAACGCAATGTAAAATAGAAGTGCACCAAAAATCAGTTATTTATTCAGTTTGTACACAGTTCTCATGTAGTGTTAACTTCTATTAGTCTTTTATTGCAGCGTGGCTTCAGAAAGAAATATATAAAAGGTAAAAGACTTCAAACTTTGACCCTGTATGTTTCCTTCAAAGCAACACTTCTGAACATAATCAAATAGTCAGGGGACAGAGACAGCAAGAGTCAGGAAAATACAAAAGGATAATCGCATTTTTGTACCAGAGGTTGATGTTAAAGGCAGAGACAAAGGAATTGCGGTGGCAGAGCTCATTAAAAATTAATTGTATTATGCAATAATGTTTTATGGTTCTATAGTAGTTATCAGCTAAGAATCTTGGAGCCCTCTGCAGGGTCCACCTTATTCTGGCATTCCCTCCTGTGAGTTTCTTTAATTCTGTCTATTTTTTCTATAGACATGCAGATAGAAATGGTCAGGCAAAATGACCTTTCCACCATTGCCTGTTAGGTCGGAGTTAGACCTGAAGCTGGAGCTGAGACAGTTAATTTTCACCTCATCCTACTTCAGCCATCATATAAACTTTCCCCTTTTCCTGCGGTTTTTTTTTCCCCAATCATCTTGTAAAGAAACATTGCAGTAGAAGGAAATGTGTCACTCAATCACTGATGAAATTACTGCAGAGTGGTTAGAAGAAATTTTAGAGAGCACAATCTTGGATGATCCAATGCCAAAGCAATAGATATATTAAGTGGGCATCTGCAGAGATCTCTTGTGTTCGGTACTCTTGAGAATTTTCATTCTTGGACTGCAGGATGGAAGCGAATATACAAATCTGAAAATCTCTCAAAATTGAGAGGCACTGCGTGTGTTGTGAAGACCAGGAATATAATGCAGAATGATTTTTGAGAATTGGAAAAATGGCTTAAACTGTAGGTTGTAGGCTGAAAAGGGACCTAGGTGTTATACCACCTTACCAGCGAATCCGAATCAACAGGCTACAGTTTTGCCAAAACAGTCATTGGTGTCTCATAAAAAGCAAACATCTAGAATACATAAAACAGGGGTAATCTGTGAGCTACTTCGTTACATGAAGTAATTGTCTGATTTTACTGAAAATTAGTAAAAACACTGTTGAAGTTTGGAACAGTAAGCTTCAAGGACAATGTGAACCAAGTGGAGAGAACTCATGGAAAATGCCAGTAGAAAAAAAACTTGTCTCACAGAGGAAAGTTAGAAGAAATTTGAGGTAGTCTGTCTGAAAGCAAAGACAAGACTCCAAATACATAAGGGTGGGCAGGACCATGTATGTAGTGGACAGGACAGACCTCTTACCAAATTTTCTACCATTAATGAAGTAGCATACTTGTCAGGAATGCCACATTTTCCCTGAACTGTGAGTGCAGGTGGACACGATGACCATTTTGAAGCTGCTGCTTTTGATGATTTGCTCTGTCCCCACGTGACTCGTTCGGTGTACTCTGAACAGGTGACTATCTGAAAAAAGTGGTCATAAGGATGCTGCACAAGCAAGTCACACTAACTTGCTATGTTTTAATTTGTTCTGCCATCAGGTCAAA
The DNA here is from genome assembly GCA_013398855.1 of Mohoua ochrocephala. Taxonomy (NCBI): domain Eukaryota; kingdom Metazoa; phylum Chordata; class Aves; order Passeriformes; family Acanthizidae; genus Mohoua; species Mohoua ochrocephala. Next base: position 176,188 of record VZTA01026853.1, read on the forward strand.
CTGGGAGGAGAAGCTCCAAACTCCAGTGTAATCCACATAGCCAAGGGCAGTGATGGCAGCAGTAGCAGCTGGAAGAATGTTGGTGGCAAGTGTGGAACCAAATGCCACCTTCTGGATTTTGCCAACTCTGAGCGGCCACTGGTGGTCAACTTTGGCTCAGCTACCTGACCACCGTTCACAAGCCAGCTGTCAGCCTTCAGCAAGCTGGTGGAAGAGTTCTCTGGTGTGGCTGACTTTCTGTTGGTCTACATCGATGAAGCTCACCCATCGGATGGCTGGGCTGCCCCTGGAATCTCTCCCTCCTCATTTGAAGTTAAGAAACACAGAAGCCAGGAAGAGAGATGTGCAGCTGCTCACCAGCTCCTAGAGCACTTTTCCTTGCCACCTCAGTGCCAAGTGGTGGCTGACTGCATGGACAACAATGCCAATGTGGCCTACGGGGTTTCATTTGAGCGAGTGTGCATTGTGCAGAGACAAAAAATCGCTTACCTGGGAGGCAAAGGCCCCTTTTTCTACAACCTTCAAGAGGTTCGGCTTTGGCTGGAACAAAACTTCAGCAAAAGATGAAATCCATTCTTCACAGGAGTTATGTCAACAGATGTATCCCTTTAAGGTGATGCAAAAGGGAAAAAAAAAAGAAAACATGCTAGTTTGAATAAAATCTTTCTGATGATTGCAGGCGAACACATTTGATAACAATGTCAAATGAATGTTAACTAGGAAAAGAAAATAAAACAAAAATCTAGCTCCACAGAAACATTGTCAAGTGAAAAAAATCCCACTCCTGCTCTTGCTATGGGACAGAAGAGGTGAACAGGTTTCTCCAAAAAGGTGCTGCTGGCAAGCAGGTTGGGTGGTGAGATAAGACCTGTCTCCCAGAAGCCCCAGTCCTGGGGCGAGGCAGAGCAAGCATTTCTGCTTGGAAAGCATTCCACAGAAAGGCAATGCTGTACATTTAATCAGAAATGCTTCCTTACGCCCCTGTGGCCGCTGCAAGGAACCTGGGAGGAGCAGGGGGTTGGCCATTGCTTTGTATCCAAACGAAGCGCGGCGTGGCGATTTTCCTCTCTTGGTAGAAAATTCATTGTTCAGAGACTGCAGGAACCACACGCAATGCAGCGCACAGGCAGACTGGCAGCTCAGAGCAAGATGAACCTGGTATACCTGTCTGCTGGTGTTTGTACTCTCTGTGGACACCTCTGCACAGCATATTAACTATGTAATGCTACCTACGTGTTTGTATCCAGTGTGCAGGCCCCTGCCTGCTGAGAAAGGTGTTTAAATCTATGGAGTTGGACCAAAAACACAAAGGTGATCAAATAAGCCCATTATCATTTGAAAACTGAAATGCCTGGACTATTTATAACACAACATTGAGAACCATCTAGAGCATGCATCATGAGACAAAACTCAGCTGATGCCAACCAAACCCTTGGTTCTCAGAGCTAACAACACACATTTATCAATATTCTCTGGTTCTCATCTCTGTTTCTTTACCCACCTCCATCTCCTTCTGTCTAGCAATAGGCTTAAAGGTAATTTCACTTTTAGCTTTTAAAAAAAATAACTTATTTCTTGCTTTTTTTTTTTTTTTTTTTTAATGTGAGATAATGACCTTGCAGGTGTATTTTGGGGATGGGGGAACTTATGCACAACTTTACCTCATTGAAATGGAAACCTATCCTGTCATTTACCCTGTCAAATGTAGTCGTGCTGACTTTTGCTGTCTTAGATACCTGAAACTAGTTTATAGCTATGTTAATCTGAAAGTAAAGCTGTTTGCAGCCTTAGAATTGATTAGCTGCAGTTCTGCTACCAGATGAGCTAATAGTCTGTTTCACTCATGTTCTTGAAAACCTTCCCAGAAGAGAAACAGGGAGGACAAATAGTTTGAATTAATGTGAATAAGTGTAAAACACGGCAGAATTTTCATATGAATGAGTATGAGGAATTGATTGTTCTGTTTAAAGAGATACTGTGAACTTAGAGTATACATTAAGTTTAGGTATTTCTAAAACTAAAATTATTTAATCAAGCCTAATGAAAAGGCAGATTTACAATGAGCTAACCTATTAGAACTGATAAATGAAAACCCATATGGAGATGGACTATCCAAGTTTTCTCTCATCTTTGGCAGAAACATGAAGCAGATAAACAGATTAAGTGGCAAAAATCAAATTAGTTCTTTTAATTTCTCATCCTGCCCATTGTCAGGAATATGATGTGTTGATACTAACATAGGAAAGAATAGCAAACACATAAGTGTTTTAATTTTCACAGTGCCCATTAATAGTGTGTATTTCCTCTAGCTTGGCTGTTGGTCAACTTAGCCAACGTAGGAGGAATTCTGAAATGTGTTTTCAAGCACAGATCTGAAATAGTGACAGCAACATGGGTAATTTCTCCCATACTCAGGTTCATGCTTCCCATTCTTCTCACATTTTCCTCCACACACTGTTAAACATAGACACACATGCACTTGCACAGTTGGTAAAGTGCATTGGAGAAGGGTGTAAAGATTGGTCCTCAGATCTCCTGGTGAGCCCCACTTCTCAGAAGGCCCGTGCCTCTGTGTGTGTGCATTTATATGTGCACCTGTATGTATAGAACACATTCTTGTGTAGGTGTATACATATGTGTGCACATATAAGTGGTGTCTAAGACCACTACTAACAATTATTCCGTCCTACCTGTTACTGTAAATCATAGCTCAGTGGGGAAGATGGTTACAGATCTTCATGACTAACTGGGATAAATAACTGAATTTTAAAAACCTATTATCATAGAGACAGTAACATAGCCAAATGACATGGTTTATTTAATCCAGTATCCTACCTCTGACTGTATCAGATGCTTCAGGGGAAGGTGCAATAGTTTTTAACTCACAGAATTTTTATTAGCTTCAGCCTTTATTATTTTTGCCTCATCTAAAGTGATTGTTGATGTCTCATCGTCCCTATGAGAGGCTGATTCTGAGTTTTGAGATTTAAATATTTTGTGAGATGGGGATTGCTAAAATAAAAAAAACCATCCCATTTAAGATCAAAGACAACCAAATGAAAACAGATTTTTTCTTTCATATTTAAATTGGCTGCATTTCAATGTCATTCTCATCTCTCGCTGTTATATGCTAAACCACTAAACATAAGTGATCCTAATTTTTCTTCTGTATGTCGGTCATTATATAATCTATATAGAAATTTGCATACCTGTTGTTTGTTTAAGACAAACAACTCATATTCTTATACAGGTCCATATTCTTTCCTTGCCTCTGAATCGCTTCTATTTTTGCTACACTGTCTTTTTTCTCAGGTGAGTAAAGATGTAGTCATTAATCCAAGTGAAAATCCGTATTGATATACCCAGCACAGCATCTTTTCCGTATTATATCCTATTCTTCAGTCATCTGAAACATTTTTAATCCATAGCAACTCCATAGCCTTTGTAAAACTTAAAACTAGTAAGTCTTTTCCTCTTTTCCTCATTATACCGTTGAAGTCTGAACTGTTTATGTGGGAAATGCTAGCCAAATGTTTAGCACAGCTGTTGAAACATACCTTTAGTTCAGAGGAAAGAGTCTGAATTAGTAATTCAGTTTGTTAATACCATTTGCATATCTAAAGTTACAATTATTTTTCAAGCCCATTCTCTCCTTTTGAATTTCCATTATTTTATCTTATAATTCCTATATACCTGTTCATCACATAGGATACAGGAATTATAAAATTGGCTGCTGTAAATGGGAAAAAAAACCACATTGATTTTCCACAAATAAAAGTACACAATAATTTCTTTTCTTTCTTGGCAACATGTATGACTGTCCTGCCTAATATTTAAAGTTATTCCAGCCTCAATGATTATCAAGACAGAAATACATTTTGCAAAACCTTGGGTTTCCCCAGAAAACTTCTGGTCAGAAAGCAGGGCTTTCTTCAAAGAAAAATGGGCATAAAGGAAAAAAAAAAAAAAGGAAACAAATTTTCTAGGAGGCTGATAGAAACACAACCTCATTTTTTTTTCCTTTTTTAACAAAATTAAAAGATTTTGTTGAAAAGGTTTTACTTAAATGTCATTCATTACCCTCAATTGATGGTAAAAGCAGCCATATGTCAGATATCCCAAATTTTTGTGACAGTTGTTTTGGGTCCAGGTAGAAATTTTACTGCCTTGCTAGCCTTGTACTTCATAGCTGGTCTAGTCTGCTCTGAGACTGGATTTGCTTCTGTCTCATTCTCACTGTCAGGGCGCTGTACCATATCACTCGAGGTGCTCCAGTGTGACATACGTGTTGAGCAAAGGCTCACAAAATAGGTGCCTGAAAGTATCCTGGAAGGCTACTGTATATAATAGAGACCCCAATACTGTGTCTCAAAGTTAGTATGGGAAACTTCCAGTATTTTTCATTTTGAGCAATGTAAAAAGCTGCTCTGGGCTATCATCCTACATTGTTCTGTGCTTAGCATCTGTATTTAGCAGTGTATAAGTGGAATGTAAAACATTTTGTGCAGATGAAAAACGATAGCATTTTGCTCTTTCCTTGTGTAGACAATGACATAAACTGAAGGCAGCAGGAAAACATGCCCCATCTATTAAAAAGAGGAAAATATGTTACGAAATATGTTGTTGAACAGCTGTCTGAACACTTTGAAAAACAAAATGCAGTGATTTTTAGGAAGGTGATCTTGGTGGGGAAACCTACAAAGCTTCTCAAAAAGGTATTTGTGCTATGCATCCAGGTGTGTGCAGAGGGAAGTTGTGTTTCTGCATGTGTGAAAGTGGCTTTTCTGCAATGTGGAGTATAGATTTAAGAGTTTTTAAGACTTTCATTCAGTACTATAACCAAAGCAGTAAGAGGTGTCAGGTAGGGAATATTGGCCAGTTTCGTACAACTCGACACCGCGTCTGTGACAAATCCATGTTCAGCTGGGCCCAGTTTGGAGTCTTCAGTGGAGAGAGATTGGGGTGACACAGAGGGGGCTTGTGTGCTTATGAAGATCACTAATAAAAGAGTGATTAGCTCAGTTAGTGTTCAGATGCCCTCACACTGGTGTTCCTCTGTGCACCTTCACGTGTCTGTGCCTGAAAGAGGCGTCTCTTTGGGTCTGTCAATAAGATGGCCGTGGTGTAGGTGCCTGTGTGTACTGACTATGTGTGTGTCATTGTTTAAATGTCAAAAATACACTGCAGGAGAGCCAGCAAAATTTTGTTACAATATGGTGCTCCGTGAAATGTGCTTTCTAGATTTGTTTTTCTTGTATTATAATAAACGATAAAGGAAAATGTGCCTCTTCTGTGTTTTATTCTAATACTGGTTGCTAATACACAGTGGAATCTTGACATCTGACCAAAGAAACTTAGAACTTTATTTAATACAAAAGCTTATGCCACCCTGACTAGATCTTAAGCAACACAAGCCAAGTCCCTTATGAGTGGTGGGACTAATTTACTATCTGACTACTCAACTTTTATGAAAGGTAAAGGGGAGGGAAACAGAGAGCTACAAGGACAGTATTTGAGTCTGCCCAGAATTGCACTGTTCAAAAGAAAAAAGTGCTTGAAGAAAGCATGCCAAGCTGTATATAGCACACGAAATCAGCTGTGAATGCATCAGCTATGAATGCCACTCCCATTTCAATGTACAGGCAAAAGATCGAAAATAAAATTTAAACCGCAGCTGAATAGCAGCTACAAGAAAAAAAAATCAAGTTAAAAATGTGCAGCAACTTTTAAAACAAACTCACTTTGTGATTTAATTGTATTTTAGAAATTCCCTCTTCTCTGTCATCTTTTGTTACAATAAGTTTTATAGGACCCTACATCTAAGAACCGATTGTGAATATAGGTGAGAAAGAACAAAACAAATCACCAAAAGGAAGACCATGAAAAGGGTTACATCCTGGTTTTCCAAACAGAAATGTTCATTACAGTATACTTTATAGCACTTGAAACAACCAAATAAATAACTCTCTCTAGATTATCTAGTTCACATAACAACAATAACCCCCAAAAGTACTGAAAGGAGAATTTTGAGTTGTGAGAATATTCCTGCAGTCTGGCTGTTAGTGATTACGACCCTTATATCAATTGTTGCTATAAGGAGCTACTCAGTACTCTGGAAGAAACAAAAATACCTTTCCTACTTCTTATTTCACAACTGTGTAAATCAGGTGAAGGCAAATGTGATGAAATAACAGTTTTATTAGCAAATAGGACCACTAATAAATCACTTGTTAACAAAAATTAGACTCTGGATGCTCCTAAATATTTGTGAGAGTGTTTTGGGTTTTTTCTGGAATAGATGATGTCCATGGGAGAAACAGACAAACAAAAAATAGAAAATAAATTATTTATGGAGCAGTATCTCGAGATGATTGACTACTGCTCAAGATCTTGCTTTCTGACAGAGAATTCCTGAGGCATAATAAACCTTTCCCAAATATAGTCTTCAAACAAAATACCCAAGTCTTGGTTAAAAACTTTGATTACAGACAAGCCGATTCACTCTACATGCTTGTGTGCTTCTAATGTTCATGTTAGTGAATCAATGAGCTTAAATGTGTCTTAGAGGGCTAATGTTAAATGGAAACACACAGAATGGGCATCCTGTTCAAATCCTTAAGGACTAAGGATTTGCAAGCCTTGTTATGTGACTTGGCTAGAGAAGGAGAATCCAATTTAGGTCATATATATGAAACATATGAATATATCAAAAGTTTTAGTTGGCTCTAAGATAGTTCCTGTTATATAAAAATAAAGAAGTAGCAGGCAGGAAAAACGCTCTTTGTAAGCCAGTATTTCCCATGTTTTCAATATGTATATTTTTGTTATTCATAGAAAAGCTACTGTGACTTAGGTACTGTGACTTAGGTGTGCAGGTAACAGGAGGGGAAGTTTTCTTACAAGCCTTATCTTCTTTAGGAATTGATCAGATTTGGATGAATCCAAAAGAACCCTGCTCTTTTTTCCTTATATCCTTCCTGCACCTGATTTCCCATGTTTCTTGAACCTTTGGTTTTGTGGAGTTTACTTAAGGCTACAGAATAGCTGAGGGCTTCATTTCAAGTGTGATGTCAGGATGTCAGTTGTCAGGAGGTCAAGTGAGATATCGGGAGAATTCAGTATTTTGTTCTGTTTATCTGAGTGCTCTCAGTGCACATCACCTGCATGTGGGCTTGTTCTCAAACATCATTTGTTGCATGCCAGCCTGCAGAGCTGAAACTGGCTTTCTGGGCAGATTATAACAACACAAACAAGCTTTCTGCAGACTGGGAGTGAACACACAGGTTCTCATCTCAGCCCTAGCTACCAGAGTTGGTATTTCCCTGTGTCTGCCAACCTTTTGTAAAAACTCCTAACAGCCCTCCAGCCTCACTCAGGGTGAAGGTCTGAGCACAGGGACTCCCATACTGAGCAGATGTCTTATGAGACAAATCCCTCTGAGGTTTTCTCAGGGATTCACAGGAAATTAGACCAATTCTTCCAAACCAGCAATTGGTGGACTATGCTTGTAAATGAAAAGCACTTGCTTCATGAGAAAGGAAATCTTGTAGCTGATGCTGCTGTGGGGAGCAGCAGATTATTGCTAGCTGCAGAAATTGTCTTTAAAGTGATCCTTGCAGGTCTTCACAGATGGGCTGAACAGCAGTGCTAAAACTGTCCACAGCAGTTCACGTAAAGACTGAACACACTTAATGGTAAAATCCACAACTTTGTCACTTGTGCTTCTCAAAGCACCTGCGAAACAGAAGTACATCTCTACTATAGGCTAATTTGATAACAGCTAGGCTGGATGCCTGACTGGAAGTGCATACAGACATTAGAGCTATTTTCTCAGGATATTTCCCTTGCCTGTCACCAACGTCTGCATACCTCAGTATAACGCTGCTTCTCTGTTGTCCAAGACCATGGCAAACAGTCCAGAATCACACCCAGCTCCTCCTGAGGAGATTGTAGTGACCTCTTGATTTGCACTGTGTGACACTGCTGCTGAGCTGAAGTTCAGGTCATCCTGGTTTTTATTGGAATGGATATTTCCAAGTCAACAGATCAACAAGTTTCCCAGCATTATTTTCAGCAGCAGAAGTATCACAGTAGGTGAGGCTGGGGAGAAGAAAAGTCCAACAGACCTTTTTTATTCCAATAGGACTTGCTATTTAATGTTAATTGCAAGAGTTTTCTTATTATATGTTTATTATGTATGAAAATCTAAATAAAGCTTCCACTTGTATTTACTTAGATCATCAAATTCTAACTTCAATGGAACCTTCAGTATCTGACATGGAATTTCACAAGACACAAGTATTTTTCTCAGGTTTCAGAAACTGTAGCTGTGACAAAGTCAGGAGCTACTCCTTAAAGTTCGTGATGGCTGTTTAGAGTTTCTCCTGTGAGTTGTTGAGGGAAGCAGAAAAATAATCATTGTCCTGTATCATGATCCATGTCAATGTGAGGCAAAAGGAAGATTTTCAAGGCACACAGCTGTCCTTTGTGAATTCTAAAGCCTCCCTTAATGTTATTGCCTCTGTTCTGGAGTGGATCACCACTCCTTGAGAAAAAGCCTGCTGGAGTGCCCCAGTGGTGCGAGGAGATGTTTTTCCTTTAAAAGACAGAATTTCCCCTCAACTGACCACTGCAGAGCAACAACAGGAAAAAAAAAAGCCCCAAAAGTCCATGAGAACTAGGTAAGTTTCCATTCCCAAAATGACTGCGGAGGAGGAAGATCTTCCTGTTGCATTTATACTGTTTTAATCAATTTCATGTTTTCTCCCACTACAGAAGCGAATGTGCTGCTTCAGTGATTTGAACAGTTACAATGCCAAAGCAGCCCAGGCTACTTGAATCTTTTTGCAGCCCCTCTCTCCCCCTTCTTTCTTTGTTTGAGGCCGGGTAAATAGATAATGTAAGTCATCACTGAGATTACTGCAGGCTGGATCATTACCCAGAATACCATCTGCCAGTATTTTGTCAAGCTTCCTTCTATTAAGAAGCCATTAGATTACATCTGACATTCATTTATGATCAGCAGATAAACCAGTTCACTTGACAGATAAATAGGAACCCAAGTAACTATTTTTTAATTGTGACTACTACCATATGTTGTGACTCATTATATATTTAACCACCGATCGTGCTTTAATTAAATATATCTTAAACCTCTTTGTCTTGTCAATAGAAGAAAAAAACAGATGGCAATACTTTGATGTGGCTTTGAGTTTACTGTAGACTTATATTTCCATTGACATGCAATAAAGAATTCTATTTGAAAATATAAATATAGATATATGTTATTAAGAGGTAGCATGCATGCAGGTTTACTTCTGATATTTGGAGAACAGGAACTGTTGTGTAAAGTAGGTGATACCTGAATTTGGAAGAAAAATTTAGAAGTAACAGTAGTATTTTTATTAAGGAAAAGGGCTTTCAGATACTGTCTTAAAGGTTTTTGTGTACATTTGTTGGAATACCTATTTTGAATATAGCGGGCACCAAAAATATGGGATATTCCTGTTAAGTGCATAAGTGTGCCTAGACTATGTAATTTTTACTTTTAACAGAGTGAAAGAAAACAGTGATAAGTTTGAAACTTAAAGATGGTTTTATATCATCCTCTTTTTATCTTTCATATCTTAGTGTGTTAAAAAAAATGCTCTGGAGTGTCCTGAGGATAACTCCATTGTAAATTTAGTCACTACATAACTACTTCGTTTGCTTTCTGACTCCTGGCAGCCTGAACCAGGGATGCACATGAGTCACAACAGAATGCAACAATCAGTGTCTCCTTCGGGGCAGTATGTAAGTTTACAAATAAGTCCATCATGTGATTAAAATTTCTTAAGAATTTATGGGCTTAAAAAAATTAAATGTGGTTAACCTAAATACAACTGATATAATAGGACTTCACAGTTCATACTTTCCATTATTCATCACTCTCTTTTGAAACATAATCTTCTGTGAATTTTTTTTTTCCCCCAGAAACATTCCAGCCACGAACTCTTTCCAAAGTTGTTGGGTTTTTTGTTATTGCTTTTTTTTTTTCTTTTGTGGAAAATGTCAAGACATTTTACATTGCTATTTCAGAATGTGGTAAAGAATAGAGATACATCCACGCAGAGACACACAGACACGTGTTTTTCCCATGGTAAAAAAAGAAGACACAATCACACTTAAAAAAAAGGAAATGGCCACACCAAGCAGGACTGACATTTTTCACCTGATATACTGTGCATAAAAACTCTGAAGTAGAAATCTTCAGGGAAAATAACACTCATGTAAGCTGTTGAATACTTGCAGACGAGCATTTTTTCTGAGAAAGCAACCACATAATGCCAGCTGTAACAGCACTTTCCGCAGGCTAGGACTTTATCAGTTTTTTAATCAAAAGGATGAAGGCATTGATGAACATGGAGGATAACTTCTTTAAAGGAAGCATTCCATAAGAAGCCAGGGCATGTTAAAGGAAAATACACGCCACCCAGTGTGTCTCTATTTTCAGAAGATTTTTCTTGCCCTGGGTGAAATCTACCCTGTGGCCAGCCAAACTTTCATGATGACTTTCTATCTAGTCATTTCTGTAGAATCTTGCTGAAACTAACTCTTTTTTTCTTTCTTCTGTGTTCTCCCTTCATCTCTAAATGGCAAATTTGCCAGAATATGAAGGAATGAGTGAAAGAAAGGAAAATGCTACAAGTGAAGGTCTTCTTCATGAGAATCCATGAACTCTGTCTCCAGTGGTGTGCAGTAACCCTGCAGCCTCACACGATTGTTACCCAAACTGAACGTACTTTGAGAAGTATGCTTTTACACTCTACACACTCAAAGTGTAATACTTAAGGAGGACGTTGTACACTGACATTTTAGACAAGAAAAAATTTAGATAATTGTGACAAGCTAAGACAAGTAAGCTGCAAAAGACAAAATTTTCAGAAGAAACTCATCTTACCTTATCATAAGGTTAACTATATCTCAATAGAAAATCTGAAATTTAAGCAACAATATTTAAGCAACACTATTTTAGTGATTAATCAACAATACTAACACGATTAGTAAGCTAGCATTCAATAGTTGCATTCCAGTGAGAGGTAAACAATTTGATTATTTTTAATGTTTTTTGCAAAAAGGTTTGTCTAAACATTTAAACAATTTTTAAATTTAATTTAAAGTCTTGAATTCATCATGTGAAAATACCTGGAACTTAGGCACCAGGTGAATCAGATTTAAATTAAGCATCTGGTACCAGATTTACTCCAGAGTTAGCACTCTCACCTCTAAGATGAAGCCTCTAATGCCTGTACAGCCTGCACCATGAGGGACTCAAAATGAAAGGCTATTGGGCAAATTATTTGCTCAGTGCTAAAATGTCAGCTTAGTTTCTGCAGATGTCAAGTGCACCAAAGAATATTTTCCATGCAGTGAAGTTGTGTGATTGACTTTCATAGTTCTCAGGTAAAAAAGCCTTGCTCTGATATAAAATTATGATCACTGATTAAATCACAAGTTTCTCAGGAAAGGAGCGATGAATTCTTGTTGTTCTTGTTCCTAAAGTTGCAAATAAATCCTAATAAGTACCTGGTAATCCAGTCTCAAGGAAAGTAAGAAGTACAAATGAAGACTGGCTCACTTTTTGTGCTTGATTAAGAAAACAGAAAAATTTTGATTTTAATTTTTTTTAAACTGGGAAGTTACAAAAATGTGAGCACAGAGCTAATATTCAGAAAAAAAAGGTAAGAAAAAAGCAGAAAACAGATGAACTTTATTGGTAGCACTCATCAAAAGGTCAGAACTTGCTTCGTTCTTGCCTTCAACCACTTGGAGCTTGTGTTGGTCTGCAGTTTGGGAGCAGGGTAAGCATCAGAGAGGACCAAAGAAGAGAGACAGCCTTGGAATCAGCAGTGTAACAGCAGAATGTTAAAAAAATTGGCCATTTCTTTACCTTAAATAATTGAATGTCATATTCCTGCAGACTTATTTCTGAATCTTTGGAGTGTCTCCTTTAAAAAAAAAATCATTGCCTTTATAATGGGCAGCTCTCCAAGCATTTGTCAGAAGATCAGACCTTTGTGCACACACACACACACAAAACAATATCTGAACATGCCCAAAGTAGGTTAACCATTACAAAACACATTACACTTCATATACCTGTCTCACACAGAACAGCAGGTTTGGGAAAACAATAAAAGAACAGTTTTTACTGTTTCCATAAAACATTAAAAGGATTTTGGACAGCTTTTTTTTTGTCACTGCTTGGTATCAGTGGGAGGACAAGAACACTCGGCTGACTGATTTTTGTTCATATTGTTCCAACACTGCTGCAGTCACAGGTCCAGCCCTTGTAGGCATCGTGTTGCAAACTGGCACAGGACCACTTGGTGGATGAAGAACTGGCTGCATAGCCTCACACAAAGACTTGTGGTCAGTGGCTCATTGTACACGTAGAGACCAGAGACAAGTAGTGTCCCTCAGGGGTTGGTACTGGGGCCAGTACTGTTCAGTATCCCTGGTGGGATTGAGTGCACCCTCAGTAAGTTTGCTGACAGCACCAAGGTGAGTGGTGACACATTGGAGGGAAGGAGTGCCATCCAGAGGGACCTTGACACGCTTGAGAGGTGGGCAGAGGCAAACCTCGTGAAGTTCAACAATGCAAAGTGCAAGGTCCTGCAACTGGGTCACAGCAATCCCAGACAAACCTACAAGTTGGGCAGAGAAGTGATTGAGAACAGGCCCGTGGAAAAAGGCTTCAGGGTGATGCTTGATGAAAAACTCAGCGTGAGCCGTCAGTGTGCGCTCATGGCCTGGAAAGCCAACCCAGTCCTGGGCTGCATCAAAAGAGGCATGACCAGCAGGATGACAGAGGTGATTCTGCTCCTCTTCTCTCTTGAGACCCCACCTGGAGTGCTGCATAGAGTTCTGGTGCCTCCAATAGGAAGGACATGGACCTGTTGGAGCAAGGCCAGAGGAACGTCACAAAGGTGGTAAGAGGACTGGAACACTACCCCTATCAAGACAGGCTGAGAAATTTGGGGCTGTTCACCCCAGAAAAGAGAAGGTTGCATGAAGACCTCACAGCAGCATTCCAGTATCTGAAGGGGGCCTACAGGGAAGCTGGAGAGAGACTCTTTGTCAGGAATTGTCGTGATAGGACAAGGAGTGATGGGTGCCAAGTGAAAGACGGGAGATTTAGGCTAGTGTTAGGAAGAAAACCTTTACTACGAGGCACTGGAACAGGTTGCCCAGGGAGGCTGTGGATGCCCCAACCCTGGCAGTGTTGTTAGATGAGCCTTTGACCGACCTGATCTAGTGTGAGGTGTCCCTGCCCGTGGCAGGGGAGTTTGGGATTAGATGATCTCTGCAGTCCCGTACAACCGTTAACATTCTGTGATTCTCTGATTCTTGAGTTGTTCCCTGGAGAACATTTTCTGGGGCTTTCTCCATTCCAATTTTAAGTGATGAGACACGTAACCACTTTCCATTAGCATTTACAAGTTCGGTTACCTTCATATGAAGGTTTTTGGTTTTGTTTTTTTTTTTTTTTCTGTTGGATAAAGTTTTCTTTCCCTTTTTTGAATTTTCTGAGACACCCAATCTCCCTTGTTATTAACTAAAAATCATGCAAACAAACCACATGCCTTTATCCAGGCTTTCATCCAACCCAATTCTCCCACGTTTCCTGTTTCTCAGCCCTTTCCTTTAAACCTTAGACCACACTGACTAGTCCAAAATCTATTTTAAAAATCACTTACGTATAAATAAGGCTTACAGCGGTCATAGGATTTTGAAGAGCCCAGGTAGGAAAATCAATAGGCAACATTCTGTCTTGGTCTTTTGTAAATATAATGAATATAATATAATTATATTTGCAAATATAATTGAGGTTTTTTTGCTTGGGATGCATACAAGCTGACATTTTGTGAGAGCCTATCCTCTGTTTAAAATAAGAAAAGATACCTGTTAAAGTTGCCACTGTAGGTCTCTGAAGGAAACTGGTACTGCAGACAACATTGTGTACTAAATATTCACTGAATATCTTGTTATACTCTGGAAATTACTTGCAGAGTGTTAGTTGATACTGGTAAGAGTTACAATAAGAATTCACCTATTTTGACTTATTTCCATAAAAGATGAGAATCTTTCCACCACCACTTCAATATTATTCAGGGAAGCAAGGAAAATGTAGCTGTTCCTTTGGATAACTTTGTTACTTAAAAATAAATCTTCATTTCTTGCAACACCACATAGTTTCTGTTTCAATTCTAGTTCTTCCAGGACTGACATTTTTCCTAGACAGTTCTCTATGCATTTATGCAATTATTACCTTTCATGCCAAAGGCACAGGTAGGCCTTGTTGCTTAAGCAGCATTCTGATCCATGGGCATTTTTCTAAGAGTTTTTGGGTTTTTTCCTGAATAACTGGGCAGCTGCAGGATGTCAGATGATCAGAGGCCCAGCAATTGGAACAGTGCTCTCTGAATTGGTATTGCACGAGAGATCCTCTGACACATGTCTGGAGACTGCTGCCAGGCGGGCCTCGGTGACCCTGGGCGCTGCTGAATTTCTGTTTAGCTTGCACAAGAGGAGTGGTATTTCCCCACTCTCTTTCAAAGTATTAGTTTGCGCAAATCCCTTTTCCTTTCTTGCATTTGACCAGCTCTTGCCAGGCAGGGACTCAGTCCTGCTTATGACAACTGCAGTCCCGGCCCTCTGGGCTTTCCTGTGCAGCTCAGACGTGGACCAGCTCTTGCTGCCTTTCTGTGGCAGGTGGGCAGAGGACAGCTGCTGACAAGCAGTGCTGTGTGCTGCCTGGGTGGCACGTGCTGAGCTGTATGTGGGAAAAGGGTCAGATCGAGTGGAACTGGCATAACCCTAACCCAAACTTGGATAAATATTGCATCAAAAAGCTTTGCCAATGAAGAGAAGACCTACCAAGTATGTAGCCCACGGCTTAAAAACAAATGGTACTGTCAGAACCTGTGTTCACTTATAGGGAACGGAGTACTGCTGTTTGTTTTGTTGGCCCTCAGTTTATAAGGCCTACAGATTTCACTGGTTTTTAGCTGACTCTAATGAAACTACCTTACAATGCTTTTTCTTTTCTTTTTTTTTAAATTCTGGCCACCACATGTTCAAACATTACTGTCCTTTACTCCTTACCATAAAACACACCTGCGTACCCACAAATTAAAAGGCATCTCATGCTCTTTGTATGTTAAGAGGCTGAATTTCTAATGAGTTCAGTTCCCATACAGCTAATTTCATAATGATCAGGTTCCCAGAAGAGGCTGACCTGCCAGTTTTGTGAATTGGAATAAATGAGCCTGAGATTCTGCCATTAGTGTTTTGGGAGCCCTCTGAGTATGCAAAATATGAGAGCTTTGCTTTACTGCTGCATCAAACAGACACTAAGCCAAAATCAAAAATATTTGGAAATGATGTAAGAAGAACCTTGGTTTCAGGTGTCAGGCATTAAGGAAAAGCCCCTAGACTTATTCTTGTCTTCCTTAATGCAGGCTAATGCTTCTTGCTTGTCTTTGAATGGCAGCAGGCTCTGAACCTGTCCCTTTTCTTGTTTATGCACTGCCAGGCCTACTTTGAATTTCTTCTATTCTGCAGCCCAGAACAAGCGGAAATCTCATCAGACCTGTTAAATCCTTGCCTTCCCCTGGAGCTGTCATTCAGTGAATGCCCTCCCTCTGAGCTCTCCCCATAAAACTGAATTCCTTGTTCAGGACAGGAAAGTTATGGGCTGGTGTGTTTTTACTGAAGAGATGAAGTGGAGCTTATACCTAGCAAAGGAAAAGCACCTGCTTGTATTAACCCAGACCTGATCTGTCTTCTGCTGCTTTTGGTAAGTAAAAAAATACCTGTATGCATTAGCAGGAGCAAACGAGACATCCTCAGATACCAATGATATGGGGTTGTTTTTGTTAGGCCAAGTAGAGCTGTGCCGTTCACCACAGAGGAACACACACTTCTTGATGCTGGTCAGCTTTGGAAAAAGACTTGTCCTTTGACTATTGCTTGTGGCTGGGCCAGCCATGATTTTCAAGACAGAAGAAAAGTTTTGAAAGAAAGTGGATTTGCACAGCAAAATACCAGCCACAGCATTAGCAAAGCTGAGAATGGAAGGCACTAAGACATCTTTGCAAATGAAACCCCTAGAATTCTACAAACCTACCCTAGTCTGTGTGGCACTCTGTGAGGGCAGAAATAACATGCTCTGTACATTTAGCACTCAGTTTTTCTCTTATTTAATAACAGCCTTATTTGAGAGGAAACTCTCCTGCCTTCCTTAATTTACCAAATAATTACTAATTGCTAAATTAAACCCGAGGCAGGTGTAAATTGACACTGCCCCAACACAGCAGGCACAAAAGGACTCTGATTCCTGTACTAGGGGTTCCAGCTGAGGGCTTGGCTGTGGAGCTGCCTTTGCAGAGACATACAAGAAGAGGCTTTATTTGTTGGTATTTTTTTACATAAAGGTCTGGACACAGTGCAAGGTATGTGCTCTTGAAAAAGACTTGGGCTATTCTTTAGGGAGTGGGGGTGGTAGTGAGTATCTTTTGGGCTTAGGGCTTCTTTCAAATCTGAGAGACCATATTGCTTATACCAATTCAATTCCAGACAATGTGGTGGAGGGACCAGGAAATTTAAAGAGGATAGGAGCTTTTACTTTTCTTCGTATGCATTGCCCCCTAGCCTATTTCTACTGCATTCTGTAGGAGAACATTTTTTTTTAGCTTAAATATGTTGGTACTTTCAGTGCTGATGATCAGTTCTGTACCATTGAGGGAGCTACAATAACAGTCTTCAAAACAGCATTTGGCATTCAAGCAAATATCCCACAACAAAGATGATAGTCACTTATCATCCCTTGCTTCAGGCCGACTGCTCTCAAAATTTTTTAGCTTGAAGCTGCAATTGTCATGGCCTGGGGTGTATCACAGACTTCCTGGCTTTGTCCTCAGGGTTATTGCAACAGTTGTGCTGTGAAGGAACAATGAGATAGTGGGAAAAGGCTCTCATGTCTGGGGAATGACTTCTTTGCAACTGGTACTTAAGCTTGGAAATTGTGTGTGAGGAGACTTAGTAATGTGGCTACAGTTAAATTAGTGCTTTACCTCCTAAAAAGTGGAGTAGTCTCAGTGATAGTTTGCTTTTTAGCTTTGAGAGTTCCTAAAGGCCTTTAAAATCTGGGTGCCTCTTGCTTTGCATTAGCTAATATTCTGAATATGTGTAGAGGAAAACCTGAGCACAGAATCAATCACTGGGGATTTTTTCAAGGTTAAACAATGAATTAGTTGTAGTGATTAATTACATCTCACCTCTTAGTTCCTGAGCAATTAGAGAATCATACTGTCTTGCAAAGTAATTCCCGTGCCTATCCTTTATTCCTCCACACCATTTTCCCACAGTCCTCCTTGAAAGCTCAAGGGTGGACATGCTGTTTTCCAGCCTTTAGTAGACTTGCAAAGAGTCAGTTGTCCATTTAATTTCTATCCTTGTTCTGAGACAGTTAGTGGTTGTTTAGCCTGGAGAGCCAAATATCTCTGGGGCAAAGGAATCAGTCCCTATGCTTGGTTTGTAACTAATACTATTGTAATACAGAAGGAACATGAAGCATTGAATGTTTCTTTCCAATGCCATGGCACTCAAGCAAGTAGGATATGTTTGAGACATGCCAGCTTCTTAATCCGAAGAGTCTACATGATAAATACGAAATACTGGGTTGGAACCTGCCAAGACATTTCCTGCCTTCCCCTTATGATATCGTGCTTTCACACTTGCAGAGAAGCAAATTTCTGTAATATCGTGCATCTGTCATAGAGAGGGGAACTTTTTTCCCTCTGTTGTCAAAACAAAAAGAGTATAAGAAATCAAAGGGTAAAAATATTTTCAGATGTGTGTGTTCCAATTGAGGTTCTGCCTTTTCTTTAGCTGGCTGAACTCTGTGATTTGCTCTTTGGAGTTTCTCAGCATCAGTTTATTAGTGTATGTCTTCATGTGGGGAAAAAAGGCAGGAAATGCACAGTTGAAATTACAGTTGTTTAACCCAGTCTGTGAAGTCCTAGGCTGTGCGTTTGCCAGCCTCTCAAGCCCAGCTCTGTGAGAAGAGCCACCTTTAAGAGATGTGTTAGTTTTTCATGTTGCGTTTGATTTATAGGAGAAGATTCTAAATCTGGTTTAATTTGGGGATGCTGAAATAGAAAGATGTTAACAGTCTGAAAAAATTGTGTGACACGAATACCAAGAAGAGATGGGTTGGGGAAAGGAAATATTTAGGGTTGTAGGCAGGATAAATATAAGCAAAGAAAAACTGAGATGGAACACCATAAGAAAAATCCTGGAATTAAAATGTATTCAGCTGAGTTGCAAGTACAATTGCATAATCCCAGCTCTTTAGGGCAGTCAACATTAGAGTAGAAATACACCAGAAATGTACCTGTGGATCTCTGGGGTCTGTCTGTAGACCATCTAAAGAATCTGCCTGCGTGTATTTTAAAGCATTTCTCACTGCACTTCCAGAAAAGGGGACTGGGGAGCAACCTGCTGAGCCAGGGAAGTGGTCTGCATGGCCCATGTACTCGTTCTGAACAAAAGCTCTGGAGCCCGGTTCTCTTGCTTTATCAGACCACTGTAAGCCCTTTCCCATGTAAATAGGTGGGATTTCCTGGGAACACATCCTTATAAAACTTTTCTTTCACTCTACTCAATGTTTCCATGTAATCTTACAGCTATCTGAGCTTAAACTAGATTTTCAGATCCCCAAAGCTAGATGAACCTGAATGAAAGTGGCATCACCACTTCTCCCTCTGCCACGTCGAAAGCACTTATAGGTCATGACATTACAAAGCTGAACATACAATTTGGTTTTCCTGTGCAAACCTGGTGTATCTTTTACAGCAATGAGGGTTTGACTTTTCTGCATTGTATCTAGCGTGGGCAATAGAATTAAAGTTAGCTCCAGCACTAGTGTGCTAATTTTTAAAAAAATTATTATTTCAGTTGTCTTTGAATCGTGGCTTTAAGCACTGAGGAAAAGGTAAATCTGGATCCTTTCCAGCTTTGGAGTGTAACAGATTTGCTAGGCTTGAGTAATTTTATTTTTTTAAAGTTATTAAAGCTAACAGGCAGAATTCAGCCATTACCAGGGTTTTGTATAATACCTCAATTCCCTTACACGCTGCCAGTTGCTAACAGCACATGGAGCTAATCTGAGGTGGCCCAGCTTCTGGAATCCGCAGGCTGAATTAGTTGAAAAGGACTTAAGACGCATTGCCCAAATGTGAGGCTTTTTTTAGATGGTAAGTCATCCTTGCATTTTAAGGCTAGAAATGGATCCAGACAAACATCCCTGAACTGGAGAAGAAATATGGATACAAATTTTGAAACTAATATTTTTCTCTACTGGAAAAGAACCCCCTAATTTTCTATTTATCCTGTTCCTCCTTTCCCTAACAAAGCAGTATTTTTCTGATCATGTGAATTTTATTTACTGACTACCAAGTAATTGCATGGTGAGTAATTGGATGGCTTTGCAGGACTGGAGATGGAATGCTGACTGCTTAACCTGTAGGTGAGTATTCCAGCGCTGTGCTGCCCCGGCAGCGAGGGCAGATTGCTCTCAAACGCCGGCTGCGTGACGTGGTGGGATCCAGCCCAGTGGAGCCAAGCGTGGGCTTCGCAAGGAACCACTCAGCTCTGCTGGCAGCCTTGGGAAAGGAGCAGGGACAAAACGGTTGTTAGGAAGAATATCTCTCCTGACTCTCCATTGTCTGCACGGGGCTGTATCGGTGGCTATCTGAGAACATAGAAGTACTCGTAGTAATCGAAATCTCAATTTGTTCATGCTGAGTACCTGCCGAGCTCTGTTATCTTTCACTGACACTAGATGAAAATTAAATATTTGATTTAGCTGCGGGACCTTAAGTAACTGCCTAAATCACTGCTGGAAAAGTAAATAGGATTTTAAAAGAAAAATTTGTAGCACAGAAACTGCCAGAAGGAAGCAGTGCTCAGCACCGCTTTAGTTGAAAGAGGGGAACAATTCCTGCCATTTCTCAGCAGTGGATCTTTTGTTTCTGACCCAGCAGCGGTTGATTAGTTACCCTGAGCTGTTGTAATCTGCACCAGGTCCCACTAAGATCCCTGGGTTTTTTGCTTAAGAAGGAATGGTGAAAAAATGCAGCCCAGCTGTTACAATATAGAAACCGACAAGAGCGAAGCTGGTAAAAAGAAGCCCAGCACGGAGAGAGCTTTTACTCATATGGATAGAGCTTTTTCTCCTTTTCTTTTTCTTTTCTTTAAAATTTTTTAAAACTCCATGGAACTTTTTCCTTCTATAGTTTTTTGCAAATCTTCTTCCCGTTGTTGCTGGGAGATTTAAAACAAACAGCCAAACAACCAAGGGCATTTAATGAACTCTGAATTGCCTTGCTATTAACTGAGAGAATTTCTAGGTTTCCCACTTCCCCAACTGGCCTAAAATCACAAAAATAACCTCATCTTGTTATAATCCTGTTTCACAACTCGTTTTTCGCTGCTTAATTCCACTCCAGACTGGATTTTTCTTTCTCAGCTCTCGTTTTTTCCCTACTACACATGTATCCACTCTTCCTCTGTCACAAACAATCTTGCTCACACACCCCCACACATCCATGCTCACATACATCAGGAGTGGTTTACAGCTCAGTTTGATAGATGTTTCTTAACAACAACAACAACAAAAAAGCTTTCATTGTTTCTGATGCGGAGCGCAACTAACAAAACAAAGGAAACCAGAGTGGGCAGTAAAACTTGTGGTGTGCAAGCTCAGTTGTGGGAAATGTGGTGTTAATTTTTCTTTTTTTAAAACCCACTAATGCCTCTCACAGAACTTAAAAGAACATTTTGTTTACTTAAAAAGTAAAAAAAAATAATCTGATGACTTCGTTATATGGAATTTATTTGGATTCTTTCTTTTTCTCAACTAGGAAAGTTTGTAGGAAAACAGGATATTTGTCTCTGAAGAGGTTGTCTGCTACTTATTTCCTGCATAAACTTCCTGCTGTTGCTACTTCAGAAACTACTGTCTAATCCACTTGTGTCCCAGGCCTTTAACTCTGTCACTGTGCACCTGGTCCCCAGACCATGGACCTCCAAAGTTAATTTGTTCTCCCATCTCACCCCTGCCCTTAATGCCTTTAGCATCCACTGGCTGGGTCATGTGACAGGTTTTTCCTCACTCGTTCTTTCCTTGTATAACCATTTTGTTCATCTGTCCCTCAAATTTCCCTGTTTCCTCACATGTTGTTCTTCACAGTACTTAGATTTGAACCGTCTGTCGAGGCCTGTGGAAAGAAGGTCCTTGCTTTTGTGGGTGTTTCAGCACTGTCTCACTGCACACAGAAAACACCCACAGCCTTGCAAATATCCCTGGAAATTTGATTTCCTGGGTTTTTTTTGACTTTATATCCACTCCTTTCATCCTCTAATTAGTACACTTGTTATGAGCTTATTTCTTTAGTTTAGCTAGTCTCTGTGGAGTGTGGGAATACCATGCCAAAAAAATTATTATTTTTTGAATGTGATAAAATGCCATTTTCTTCCATCAGGGCAGATTTCACTGTCAGCTGTGTATTAAAAGGTCAGTGTACAAAAACCTTATAAAAGTATCGATCAGTCTGGAAGCTTGTGATATTTTTGTAATGCCCTGGTGACACAATGATTAAACTGATTAAGCCATAAATGATGAGGACATCAACTTCTGTCAGTTCAGCTCCTGGAATAGCCCTCCAGCCCCCAGTCTCCCAGTGTTCTGGATAAATGTGCTTTGAGTTCGTTGTAAAATGCCAGGTCAATGGACTGCCGAGTACTCAAACAAAGCTAAATGTCCTGACCACGTGCAAAGCCAGCTCTCCTGCCTGTGCTGCCACAGGTGAAATCAAGGCAGGGAAATGTGAGCAGCTGGCAGAGCTACAGCAGGTGCCATCTCAGTTTGTCTGTGATGAAGGTGAGC
This sequence comes from Mohoua ochrocephala, assembly GCA_013398855.1. Lineage (NCBI taxonomy): Eukaryota > Metazoa > Chordata > Aves > Passeriformes > Acanthizidae > Mohoua > Mohoua ochrocephala. The sequence continues at coordinate 198,182 of VZTA01026853.1, forward strand.
TGCTCCTCTCCACTGGTGACTTGTTTTCCACTTCTGCCTGGCAATTTGCCTGGCTGCTCTTCACTACTTATTATCCAGATAGTCTCAGGTCTGGTATAATTTCATCTGGGAAAAGTTTCTATCTAAGTCTTTGTAGAACATAATGACAATGCCACAGCTTCAAAGGGAACCCCTGAATGTGTCCAGCATGAGGTGCTGGGGCTACTCTAAAGGCTCCAAGAAATGAAGCTAAACATGGAGACCCTTCGAAGAGTGTGACAAGTGTGGATGGTAGTGGTGGTAGCAGCTTGCTTGTTACGCATGTCCCACCAGGAGCACTGCACAGCAGCTTTCTGCCATCTGAGTGGTGTGCCAGGACTTGGGGCCAAAACAGTTCTAGCTGTTCAAGGCCCTGATTACCTGGGAAATGCTCCTTTTTTGTGGTGTCACATACCCAGAGCTGGTGACGAGGGAGCTGAAGTGGGAGTGCGTCAAGACGACGTTTGTGGCAGCACACTCTGTAGCACAGCCTGCGTTGGTTCACTTGCTAGGCAACCTCTGAATGCTGCCTTTCTCAAGTGCTTGGGAGGAGGTGAGCTGATCTCCTTTTGGGTATGGCTAGAACAGAGCAGCTCTGATTCTGAATCATTATTCTGCCACCGATTAATTAACAATGGGAACAGTTTATTCATTAACTGAACTTGTCTCTCTTCTCTGCTTTAATTTGGGAAAAGCAATTAAGTACTAGGGTTGCTGAACCAGAGTGTAAATACACAAACAAGTAGCCCCAAAGCCCTGTGCCTTTTTTTATATGAGGAGGGTGTTAACACCTATTTACCTGTAAGGTAAACTTCCTGCAACTCTCCTACTAGAGCTTGTAGGGATGAGGCTATAGCAAGTGAGCAGTGTGGGTGCAGTGTTGGCACCCACACACAACAGAAGCTGGGCTTGGGCCAAGATCAGGGTGCAGATGCAGCTGGTGCATCAGGCCCTGCATGGATTTAGCAGTTGCTATGCATCTGTGGAACTAGTAATGGTGCAAAACAGCCTTGCACGGAAGGAATTTAATTCTCATGTTTTTTATCTTTAAAAAAGGCCTCTTTGTAAATGCAGCCACTCGTGCTTGCTGCAGGAGCAGAGAGGATTTTTTGCTATGTGTGTAAGGATCACTGGACCCATCAGTGACGTGCGTTTGCCTTCTGGATGGAAGGCAACAACCTTTGTTACCATTTCCTGTGGACTTTATGGCATTGTGGTCTCTTGCCACTCTCCAATTCCTAGCACTCAGAAAGGGTGAGAAAAACACTACCAGATGAACGAGCAACTGGTATAATCCTGCTGAGACAGGACACCACTTTCAAGTTGCACGTGATTGAAATTTGTGATGATTTCCACCCTTCTGGGGATCTGCTGTCCAGCTACAGGCAAAAAATGATTCTGGGTTTGAGATATCTTGGCAGCTGGAGGGATAAGCTCTTGAGCGGTCATTAACTGATGCAGACAGACAGAAGCAAAAGTAAAGCAACTCGGGGGAGTGAGATGTGTGCTTTTCTTTGAATTTATTCTTTAGCTGCTGTTTCTTGTCATGGTCCACTGATTCTGTAGTTAATTTTGTAGTAGAGATTTTGTAGTTTCTTTGTAAGCTTGGGTCTCATTTTTTCAGGAGTGAGTTCAAACATTTAGTTTAGGTCTTGAACTCTCATGTGACAGGTTAGGTACCTGCATTATAATTATGACCAGGCATTTTCTATTCCCAAGGACTTTTCCTGCCTCTTTCTCATTGATGCCCAGAAGAGTTTAGTAACAGCCAAGGGAATTAATGACTGAGCTACTTACTTCTTCAGTCCTTGGTGAGATGAGCTTGTGAAACTGCAGACTTGTTTCCCTGTTAGGTATTAATGGTTAAGAGTGTGGTAGCACCTAGAAGAGAAGACAAGAATATAAACTAGGCATCCACCTGACAAATGCCCTCCTTCTTTGCTGGACAAATGTGTGACAAAAGAAAAGAAGTAAGGCAGAAAGAGATGGAGGTACAGAGGGAGACAGCAGCAAAGATGCTGAATAGCCAGGTCTTCCAGTCTCCTCCATAAGGCTTTTTCTCTCCAGCCCTTTTAGAGATGATCTTGTTGGCAATCAAATTAGAAATGGAGGCTAAAGACTGACCATGCAGTGGGAGAAAGTGGTAGCTTGAAACCTCAAGGCACTTCTCTTCTGTCCTGTGAAGAGGGATTGTCACAGGACTGATGTCAGAAGAATGGCTATGGATTGGCCTCAGAAGGCCTGTGCAAAAGGGTAGCAGATGAAGGATCTGAATCTCAGTGATACTTCTGTGTCTGACACAGCTCAGAGAAAAATAGAGCGTTTAATTACAGGAGGGTTTCAATTCCATGAATTGCTGGTGCAATGTGTAGTCAAAAGCCTGTGTGGGACAGGTCCTTCAGATTGCTGAGCATGCTTTCAAGACAAGATACGAAGGATAGATGAAACATGATTCAAAACTGTCTTGTAAAGATGCATTATGGTCACCTCACCGTGAGGCAGATGAAGTTTGTAAATGGGCAAGGAGTGCATTGACTCTGCTCTCTCTAAGACCTCCCCTACAATTTATTTTGACTTGTGACAGCCACAAGCTAAAATAATAAAATAAACTTAAACCTGACCCTGCATGCAGCCTATGAACATCTCTCTTCTGCCAGACAAAATGCTTTCAGATGTCTCTCCTAAGACAATTAATTATTGAAGAGCCTTTTTAAAAAGAAAAAAAGAAAAGCTGGTGACATACCATTTGCATAGGTAAGATATTTCTCTTGGATCTCCTCTTCCCATCCTCTGTGTTGTTTATGCAGCAGACAGCAGCAGTGCTGCATGTTCCCTCCTGCCCTGGAAATTCACTGTGTGGAATAAGCAGAGAGAAGGAGCAAAGGGAAACTTGAGGCGTAACTGGGCAGTTTGACTTAAGGGAAATAAAGAATAAATGTTTGTCATAGAGCCTGCATGTTAATGACCAGCCAGAGCAGAGAAAATGTCAAGCTCAACAGTCATCAAGTGTGAAAAAACTCCTCTTTAAGAAGGGAATTTGAGGCCTTACTTTGTTAGGATCAGTTCCAGACCAGGATTTAGGCATCATGACTTTCAGTAGAGGAGTTCCTTCCCTCTTCCCCAGTTCAAAAGCTTGGTTACAGCCCATGAATGTACGGGGCTGACTTTGGATCATTATGTAATGACTTTAGGTGTCTAAGAATAGCAGTCACACTGAATGGAGGGGATGAGAGAGTCTGATCCAGCCCACTGGCAATGGGATGAGACCTCTCTCTGTATTGCCTGGATTTAGAGAGTGATCTCAGAGGTGGCATTCTGAAATGGAGATTCAGCTGCTGAAACTGCTTCTGGCAGATGCCCGTATGCTTCAGGTAAAAGCTGCTATTTTTTCATAAAACTTGGTTGAAGGAGGAGCCTTCGACAATACCTATATTACTCATTCAGGAAGTGTTAAAGATGAGTACAGACCTTTTGCCTTCAATGATGCCATAAATAACTCTCACATGGGAAAACTTTCTGCAATTTTTGAGCCTCGGTCAGTGTGCACAGATTCACTGGAAAGCAAGCAGAAACACAGTGTGGTTGAATAGCACAGTGCTTGCACCTTGAAATTGTTCATCATTTCCAATTATTTACTTGTTCCTTTCATTTTGAAGGCAAGAATTATAAATTCATACAACTTCATGAAAAAATATGGATGAGAAGCTCTCAGATGTTAGTTAACAAGTTCAGCTCTTCCTCAGTGACAGGGTTGAGCTTTGAGTGTCAGAGTGAAGGGTGTAAGAGTGCTGGTTTTTCAATTAGTATGGCAGTAATGGGACCCCACTGATGTCTCTAGTGGCATGAAATGGGACATAAAATGGCATAAATATGTCAGTTCTTCTGAGCAGGCAATATGACAAAGGAGAATTCAACAGGAGAGCAATAGACTGGCACGCAGCTGGGTTGCCACAATCAAATAGACTGAAAACCATCACACCCTCAAGAGGTGTAATTTTGCTGTGTCTTTTTCTGTGCCCATAAGCAGGGTCTGCAAAGGCACACTAGATTTTTTTTTCCATGTCCTCTCCTCTTTTCACTTTCACCTTAGGGATAACACAGATACTTGATCATTATGATTTTCAATGACTCATGCTCAGCAACACAAAGCTAAATTGATTACCAATCCATCCTCCAGGAAATACTGGTGGGTATCCTCAGGAATTTAGGTTAGGTTCAGGTAAACATCTCTCACACTGGTCCTTCTGATGACTAGAGCAAGTTGGTTCTTCCTGCTTTCTGTTTCTAACAACAGAAGTCTTGTTCTCAGTTAAATGAAAAAAAAAAGGTATATACTTGGTAGTTAAAAAAATCCAAACAACAAAGAAACCCAACAAAACCTTCCAACAGAAAATATAATGATATACCAGAAGAACCATTTATGCATTAAAATTTCTTCTCAGTTTTCCAGAAGGCATCCGAAGCTCATTAAAAGAGGCTTTATTTTAGTGTGGTTGTGGTTTTCATTTTCTCTCTTCTTAAAACAGCTTCTGTCACAGACAAATCACTTTCTCTGGCATTTTCAAGCAAATATTTCCTAGCAGTCATGCTAATACCATCACAGGAGGGAAGCATTTAACTATTGCTGTTTCACCTCTGTCTCAGCAGTGAGCAATTCTGACTTGCAGTTGCCATTGAATACAATTTTTCTGCAGGGAAATGTAGCCAAAATAGAGCCCTTGCCTTAAATTATAAAACCAATGGACTTACCCAATGGCTGATTTCTGCACTATGCAAATCTGCTCTTTTGCATAGTTGAATTGGTGGAATACAAAGAGATCTCCAAGTCAAGTAATTATGATGTACCAAAACCTTGAGATTTTGTTGCAGGCTATGTTAAGGATCAGATCAAGGGCACGATTATTCAGTAGTGGTGTGTTTGTACCAAACCAGTTGATTTTACCTGAAATCTGCCTCTATTGTCTGAGTGCCCATCTGGGGTGGCCTTATCTGCAATATTTGCTGTGTAACAGCCTTATTCAAAGAGTTTTAAAGTCAGTGCAAGGCTTCTCACTGCTTTTAACAGTTTTGTGTAAGGCTCGGATTTGAGCACACATGGGAAGCCTCAATTATAGCCTTCATCTCCCTGCTTTGAAAATGTGGTCTTGGCCACCCAGCATGAAGAAGGCTTCCTTGGTGCCAGCAGCTGGATTTTTTTATTGTTGTATCCCTTAGAGGCAATGTCACTGGGTAGGGTCTGATTTAGCAAGGTACTTCAGACACATTCTTAATTTTAATTCACCTTATGAGCCTGTGTAAATCGGGGAGGTTCTCACCCAAGTCCTTAAAATGCAGAATCAGAAGAGCCATACCCACATCTAGAAATCCTCAGTGATACGACATTACTAACTGCTACTGTGGTATTGTGGAATGAAGATGTGACCCTTTGGCCCTGAGGCGTTCTGCTGAAGGATCTGAAACAAAGCACTTATTTGGCAGAGAAACAGAAGAAAGAGATGGCCTTGAAGGGAATACCTGACAGGAATGGTGTCGAGTTAGTCACTGGAACAAATAAGCCCACTGATGGAGAAGAAGTAGTTGAAGAGGACCAGCAGTCCCAGATCGAAATACTAGACCAGAAGCCTCCTCCTGAGTGATTGCTATAGATGCAGAAAGTTCATAGGAAACTGGAGCTAAATTCCCTCCTTCTGTTATGGCATATCTGACCAGTTGTCTGTGGTGGCTTCAACCTTAATGCTTTCTTCATGGGTCTCCTCATCTGGGAAGGTGTAGCAGCATTCCCAGTAGAGTCTACCTGGTGGCTTGACCTTGATGTGCTTTCTAGGCACGCTAGGGTGAGATTCTCTAGGACCCTGAAGCTGGCCTGATATCTCATTTCTTTTTACAAGAGGTGAGCTTGGTACCTTTTAAACTGTATTATTAGCTGGTTTAGGGAGTTGAGTCAGCTCACAAGTCAAACAAGCATTGGAATAGGTGCACAGGAAAGGGCAGAAGTAGTCCACAGCTGTGGCAGGGGGGTGGGCTCCCTCTCCATCAGGAATTGGAGAAGTGCGGCCACTTCATGCGAGGTCAACATTTTTCATATCTCTTGCCCCAGTAGTACCACCTGTATTTCCAGAGCTTAATGATCTGCCCTGGCTCATGTCATGCTTCCCTATGTAGGATAGTGCAGCAGGACTGAGACTCTGAGGGTTATTGTGCAGATGAGGGAAGGTGATAACTGCAGCATTTGCGATGGAACCTGAGTAGATGTGGAGCAACAAGAACCTCCCCATTTCCTTTGTCTTCTTATAGACCCCATGTCAAGTCACCACTTTCATGAGACCCTCTTTTCATCTCTTTACAGGAAAAGAATAGCCCTCTGCCTTCTAAAAGTATTGCAAGGCTAAATTATTTATTTTCCAGAAAAAAATAGTTGGTTTCAGCTTCAGACCTATCAAACATTCTCATGGTTCTTGTTTGTACACTTATTTTTCCAAAAATGTATGGGAGATGAGAAGACTGAAGGTTAGTGGTCCAAAACAAATTTTAGTGGTTGTTACTGTAGCAAATAGTTGGATTTGGTAAACATATGAACAAGAGCTTTTTCTTCTCAGCACTTTTTTTTTCCCCACAGAAGAATGTGAGCCACTCTTTATTAGGTGTAAATTGTGTATTACTGCATCAAGAGAATGATGTTGATTTACATGGGATCATGGCTTGGCTCACTCAAGCTCTACTCCACTTTGCTGGACTACTTTGTGACTGCAATGAGGCATCCTACTAATTTCTCCTGCAACCCTATTCCTAACATCTCCCAGGCCATGGTGTTTGTGTTTCCTGATTTTAAAGCACAGTCTCTTAATTATGGTCAGAAAAAAAGACAGAAGGGAAGGGAATGTTCTGATCTGTCTTTTAACTGCAGTTATTACTGGTATTTATTTCAAAGTAATTATAGGAATGGAAATTGCTATGAAAAAATGGCCTTTTCCTACTGACAATCTCAGACGCTTGTGTGTATTTGAGACAAATCTGCAGAGCTTTGTTGACACAAGTTTTGTTGCAAGCCATATTTATTTTCCAGCCACTACTACGAAATAGCCTCGCAGCAAGGGCTGTCTTCAAGGAGAGGAGAAGGGTAAAGAACCAGAGGGACCTGCAGTGCTAAAGTCACTTTTTTCTCTTACTCTCTTGTCACAGGCAGCTTTTGCTGCCGAAACTGCGAGCCTCTCCTGCCCCCTCGTGCAGACGTGTGAGCACTGCCAGCAAGTCTGTTTTTCAAAACTCTGCTCAGAGAAATAGCAAAATAGAAAAACATGCAGAAGAGCTTCAAGATAAAGCGGTTGTGGTGAAGAGTGTTTTAGAAAGGATAGCCATATCAAGCCAGCTGTCTAGTCTTGGGCTGGAGTATCTCCTAAGCCATTAACAAAGAGAGGATGCTTCTTGAAAACTTGCTTTTCCAGGCTGTAGAATGCACAAGCATACGAAGATGGTAGATCTGGCGAAAGTCTGTTTGTGTGTCACGTTTCAGATTTGACAATAACCGTGTTCAAAATTTTAATCTGAAGAACGGTATCTTCAGGAATTAAGTGTGGAAACATTAGTTAAGCCTTTCTGCTCTGCTGCTCCTCTCTGCAGGACAGGTCTCCCACGTGTGTTGAGCCTCTGCTGGTATGTCGCTGGGTCCTGCTGCCACCTGGTGCTTCTTACACCCTCATCTGGTACCCAGATGTCTCAGGCTGGACATCTGTTCTCCCGGCCTGTGTCTCTCACTACGCTGAGTTCCAAAATGTTTTTTGGGTGCCCTTAATTGAAAAAAAATTATCAAGATAAATAGCAAACAGTTCGTCAGAAATGGCATGGTGATCAAAGGGTGAGAGGCACTGCAGTACCTAAGCTTTGCATTCAGATTTCAATGCACAGTTTTATGTACCTGCACCAAAACTGGACCATATTTAGAAGATTATTTGTTTTGTTTTTCTCAGTGCTAACTTTGACAAAATTTCACAAAGGTTAATTCGAGTTCAGCGGAGCAGAGAATGAACACAACTGGAATCAAGACTGTGGTATTTGGTTGTTTTATTTTTTTTTTTTCCCAATACAGTTAGGGTCAGAGTGGATTGGTCTGTGTTCCAAAAACATCTTAGCAGAAGATATTGAATTACAGCAGCAGCTTCCTCACCTTATTTTTGAGGCTCAAACTAAGTTATACAACTAATGTTATTGAGCAAACACATACTGACATTGTCCGTGGTATTAGACACCCTATTCTGAGTGCAGCTGAACTGTTTTAGGAAAAAGCACAATCAATAATACAGGGCTGATCAAGACCAGAGAAGATAAGCGGAATGGTCAGGAATACAAGTCCTCTAATTCTTTTTCTAGGTTCCCATCCTGTAGTGTTTGGGTCTTTTTCATCATCTTTCTTTGCATAAATGAAATCCTAACATCTCCCCCTCTCAACTCCCAACAAAAACCCCAAACCAAAACTGAGAAATAAAACCAAAAAAAAGAGAAAACCCACAACAAAAAAACCACCAAGCAAAAAAGAGAGGAAATTGCTTCTGTGATTACTGTGAACAGACTCTTAAGAGCAGATTTAAAAGGTCTCCTAGTCTCTAAACTGGCTTTGCTTACTGGAAAACATTCCTGCAAGCAGCAGGGCACTATCACGTTGTATGAGGAAGGGGTAGTGGTAGGGCGCCTGAATAAACAAAGTCGCAGAAGAAAAATCCACTAACCGTTATTAAATATGAGGATACGACCTCTGTGTCAAGAATTCCCTAAACTATGGAGTGCTGAAGCCCATGTCTTTCCCAAAGGAAGTAGAGCAGTAATCTTGCTATGTTACTTCGCTTCCTAACAACTGATGACCACTGCCAAAAAGGAGATAATCACGTAGCTGATCTTTAATCTGGTCCTACCACTCTATTCTTAAGGGGTCTCTTAATCTGAAACCCAACGAGAGCAAATAAATTGTGATTCACAAGGAAAGAAATTATGTAGAGAGTAATTCACACACTCGTGCCGGTACCCGGCAGACCTGGCTGCAAATGTACAAGTCACTCTGAAAACAGAGAACTGAAAGCCACGAAGAGCCACAAACGGATTCATCAGACCCAAATTTTAAATAATTCATCTTAGACAGATTAAGTGGTGGTGGTGTTGTTATTGCAACTTTTTTAAGGCCTCAATTAATTCTAGAGAAAGAGAGCCAATGCACCTTTAAAACTTTCTGCTTAATCAAGTATAGCAAATGCTCATTTAATGATTGTCTTTTTGTACCAACAAGAAGTAACAACGCTTTTAGCAAAAGAAATGGAATGAGAGAGAAATTGCCTAATCAGCCCTACTCATGCAGTGCTTTGTGAGAGAGATTATTGAATTTTCAGTCTCTGCAGAATTTTAATGAAGCTCCGTCTTGCTGGAAAATCCAGCCCTTTGTCAATAAAGTTCAATAACTCGACCACCCATGTAATAAGATGTACTGCCTGCAATCTTTCACTTGCCAAAGCCAGAGCCCTGCTGGAGTCTCCCTGAAAGTTGAAAGTACTCATTTGTGTTGTGTATTTTCCTACAGTCTGCATGCAGTGGAATTTGTATTTACTGTAGTGAAAGTGTTTATAGCGAGGTAGAGAAAAAATTCAAATTTGTCTCAATGTGCTGGTTGCTGTTCTGATAGGAATATTGCCCTGCTGAAAGGGAATACAATTAACCTGTCTTTAGGACCACATCTGTCACAGCAAAACTCTTCGTTAAGTTACAAAATGAGTAACAAGGTACTGAGGAAGATAGAACCATAAGGAAGGGAGTGAAAGGTGTTTCAGTAAGGTCTGAGCTGAGGTGAAAAATTAATGGGCAGAGAAATTCAGAAGGTCACTAAACACGAGAATACTCTTGCACCACTGCTGCTGCTGCTTGGTATCGGGAGAAAAGTGAGACCACTTATCTGCCAAACTGGATAGAGCAAATTTCAAGGGATATTCACAAAACCCCCCAAAAACCAAAACCCAACAAAACAAAACAAAAACCACACAAATAACCACAAAACCACCAAAAAAAAAACCAAAGAAAGAAACAAAGTTAATTTGGCTGGATGTGTATGGAGTGACTATTGTGTATACCCCAAATTTTAAGTTTAAAAAAATCAGAAAATGCAGGGATGTGAGCAGGTTTTTTTTTCTGTGGAATAACTGGTCACACTGAGGCCCTCTGTGCTGCTAGTTTCAAATTCTGTGCTGGATTCACAGGACCTTTTGTTGATGAAAGTTTCTTTGTGGCACTAACTTATTGCAGTGAGAAATTGTTTTTATATTAACTATATTTTTTCAGTGGAAAAAACTTTGCTGAAGCAATTTCTAAACCGATTGCTCTCTAACTCTGGACTGTATTCCAAGATGAGCAAGAAAGGAATTAAAACTTCTGAAGAGGAATTTGTGTAAAGAAAAATCCATAAACAGCAACGGGGAGCTGGGATTTGATAAAACCAGGGAAAGGCTCAGTCTCCTCAGATTAGAGAACATAAAGTTATTGAAGAAAATGTTATCAGAAACTAGTGGGGTAATACAGAGAATAGCACAGAGGCACATTAGCCACAGCAGGAGAAAACTTGGAATCAACCCTGACATCAAGGTTGTGATGGAAGTGAAGAAACCTGTAGAATATGTGTCATGGAGAGCAGCAGGAAGTGTGAAGACTTTCTTGTCCCAGCTGCCCATAAATGTCTTTCAGACAATGGTTTACATTAAATGAAGCTACTACTACGAAGTTAGATGGACAGAATAGACAGGGAGGTAATTAGAGATACCCAAAGAATGAAGAATAGGCAGCCAAAGAATAGTAATGCAATGGATAGTGTTTGCTTTATATAGACAGCAGAAGATCAGAAAGGTTTAATGAAGATTCTTATAAGCTATGGAAATCTGTCAATTAAATAGCGTGAGTAGCTGGAAATGCTGCAGACTGCTTTGGAGAAGAACGTTTGTCTGCTGCCTAATGAAAAGCCTTGGGGAAGGGTGCCAAAAATGCATTAAAAGTTTCACAGTGATTGCTCTGGAGGAAAAAGGACTAAAGTAGTTTTTAAGCTGGGTAAGTGTCTGGAGTTCTTGCTACCCTGATCAAAATCACTCATCGAGTCCTCCAGATTGAAAGAGATGTGAGTAACAAAGGACTCCTTTTCCAAAACTGGTCACAGGTAGCGTTATGGTCCTCTGGGAATTTCATAACACTCACTGGAAGAAATGGGAAGAAATGAGATAGGAAACAGGTAAATATCTTAATAAGAAGTATTAAGAAACACTGCTAAAGATGCGGGGATTTTAGTCAAAGAAAGAATTAGCATGGAAATGGAAAGCAGACAGAGGGAGACAAAGAGAATGGGTAAGAGTAAGGGAAAGAGGAAATCATTCTGGAAGGAAATGGAGATGATGGCACTGCTGAAGAGCGATTTAATAGAATGGAGCCGTCCATCATATTGAAAACTAATATAAGTAGAAAGACAGATTATTAAATCCTTGCAGAAGAATTGTTTTCATGTCCAGCCAGAGCTACACCCAGAGCAGGATAAGAATATGAACTGAATTTTTAAAAGAAAGAGACTTCTTTCTTGCATACTTGCTGGTAAATAGGTTGGAATTGGAGTAGCAGATAATGTACTGGAGAAAGGAAATTTATAAATAAGGTGTTGAAGAGAGTAGGATTTTGAGCCCTCAGGAACTGACTGTTAAAAAGTTGTGAACAAAGCAGCTATTTTAAAGGATGCGTGTACCAGGAAAGATCTAGCTGCCTGAAAAGAGAAAAAGAGAGAAAACACCAGAGGAAGAAACACATGAAAGTTAATGTTTGAGGCATAGGATGTGTCCTAATAGCAATGAAGTGAGAAGAAAGGACTGCCAGCAAGACTAGAAATCAAGAGAGGGTGTGGCAAACAATGAACTTGCATGTACCAGAGTTTGTTTGCTGGAGTCAGATAATTGCCAGAGCATTTGTGGTTTATGCCTTAGAACAAATGTCTGGGAAGAGTCCAGGCTTTGTCTTAGTGGGTGTACAAACCAACTGAGATTAACTGGTTACTGATGAACACAAGGTAAGAACCTTTTCCTCTGTACTTGCCAAGTGAGACTCTCCAAAGGTGGGTGTAGGTTAGCTAAACCTTTTAAGAGTAATTTATTTTCCATCTCAGAAGTTGTTTAGGCACGGTAGAATGTGCCATTGGATGATACACCCTAGGTCAATCACGAGACACGTTGCTTCATGCAGGGGTTACTGGGTACAATTCTGACCTTTATGTCAAAGGGAGTCTGAAAAGCCTATCCTAGTGTTCCCTTTTAGTTTTACACTTCATTAACACAAAGTATTACATTTCATCTTCTTCATGTGGAGACAGCATTCTTTATAGAATAGCGTGTTCTCTATGTTCAGAGCGAGTAGTATTTTACCACAGGAAAGGATTCTTGCTGCATCCCTTTCTCTTAGTGTGAATCCATAATTAAAAGCTATTACGTTAAGCAGGTTCACAATTAGGTGAGGCAAAGCAATGGCACCTCAGCAAAACGATTCAAAGGAGGATGTGTGTTGGTGCCCAGGCCTCCCTGCAAACCCACCTTATCCATTCCTGAATGCACATCCTGCATGCAATTCCATACCTTTAGGAGCAGCAATAAAGAGGCAGCCAAGCAAAAGTGGAAGCCAGTAACATGTGAAACTCATGGGTTTCTATGAAGCAGCAATTCCTGCCAACACTTCCAAGACGAGGATTCAGTTGCAGCCTTGCAGATGACATCTATGTAGGTCATTGTGGCTAATTATATATCTGAGATGCTATTTTCTTCCCTGAAAAGGTGCAAATAACTGTGAATAGCTGGATACCTCCCTGAGTTGAAATTGCATGAGATAACAAGATTTAATTACACTAAATACAAGTAATTTTAACCTTGTTAAGAGCCTACGTGAAAGGTAAGAAATACGGTTTTTATTCCTATCTTTGCTGCAGCATTTCCTTCATTATCAGCAATTTTAAAATTTACTCTTGCTGACTAGTACTGTGCTTAAAGTATTTTGCACGAAGTGAGGTACCACTGCATGAGTTAGATACTTGTTCTTTCTTCTCCTGTATGTGTCATTTTATGCCTGTGAAATGTGGCTTAAGTCCTTAGTATAAGATACTAAACAAGCACAAAGTTTAGTAATACAGTAGAACATTATGCTAATGAGTATGCAAAAGTCAATCCTGCTCTGGAAATAAGCATATGTGATAAAATATAGCTAACTAAAACTATAAAAATATATGAAACTGAAACTGATGCAAAACAGCATCTGTACCAGATATAATATACACTGGGACAGTGTAGCGAATGTATTTTCATCAAAGCAGCATCACTACTGGAAAAATTAACACTGCAAACAAGAGCCCAGGAATATCTTTGTCCTTTATGAACAGAATTTTTTTTGCCTTAGGTTCATTTTGTTTCATTTCTAAAATAAAACTTTTTCAATTTAATGCAGCTCAAGTTTTATAATTAGAAAATACTGATAATCACGTTACTCTTCTTAGTTGTTGCCATTTTAATTTTCATTATGTACCGTGATTCATTATAGACCATGTATTTTATGTTTTTATGGAAATAGTACTGAGAGATACTGCTCTTATGATATCTGCATGGTCTCCCTGAAAGGAGACATTTTGCCATGCTAGCTACTCTCTCTCTGCATGCAGGAGGAAAGCTGAATGGCTCAGGGAGGCTGAAAGCAAGCTCCTTGTTCTTGAAGTTGGTAGGAGTGGTTTCAAGCACCAGCTAAGTGCTTGGATTATATAATAACTGCTGGCCTACATCATCACAGGTATCTCATGCCTTTCATTTCCTTTGGTTCTGTGAGCATCAGGACTTCAGAGTATACAAAGTGATGTACGTGAGCTCCGGTGTGCCGACAAAACTCCGAATTGCAAACCTCGTTCTTTCTTTCTGAGTGCCTGTCCCCACCTCCACCACATTACGTAAGGATCTTCGCTTTCAGGACACAAAATAAAAGAGCGCTTCAAAAGTTCGATGCTGTAACAATGACAAAAATCCTGCTTGTGAATCCTTGTGAACTCCTTTAAACTTTGCTCTCGCCTCTCTTTTATATTAAGCATATCTCCAGTGTTGTTTAATGTCTGGCTCTATGTTTACCCTTCTTGAAGGAAGTGTGGGAGCGTAGGTTGCCTTGTGAAAGTGGATGGCAGGGGAGCTCGGGGTAGAATTCTGTTATCTCTTTTTTTTTTTTTGTATTATATCCCAACTTTTCTCGATTAATCCTGTGCTAAAGCTAGAGGAGGATCTTTTATTTGCTTGGCCTGACTTCCTCATCCTAAAAGGCACTTTGATTTGCATGGAAGGAATGGCATTGGAAAGATTACACAGAAAGGGGCTTATATGAAGGAAAGCTGATTGAGAAAGCTTATTTTTAAAAGTCTGGTCCTTTTAGTTTTGTATTATACATTAAATTAGTTCTTTACCCTTTATCCTTCTGTGCTCTCGGTATGAAATAAAAAGTTAAAAGAAGCCTTTTTAATATACCACAAATTCTCAGACACATTTTCCCCAAGAATGTGGAGCTTTAAAGCTGAGGATAGATCCAAGGAAGAGTTAGATGTCCTGTTGAGAGCTGGGGAAAGGTTAGCAAACCTGACCTCATTCCTGCTTCCCTCCTGGGTGATAGAGCAAAGGACAGCAAGGGGTAGAGAGCACAGAGCAGTTGCTCTCGGCCGGGTTGTTGTGGTTTTAGAAGGGAGGTCTCGATGGGTGGGTCCTGAACCATCCCCGGGAGAGCAACATATATTAGTAGAAGTAGATAGACCCAATTTTTATAAAAAGCAATGATAGACACTAATGGTAAAATGAGATAAATCACCCTCAGCTGGAAGCACTAAAGGTCATTTGTGATTTAGTACTCAGAGCAGCTTTGGAAAGGCAATCCTATCCTCTTCATTAATCATTAAAAGTCCTGTATTGAATAGCTTCTTTGTCTGCAAAAATTGGAAGATGCAGAAATTTTTCTGTTTTGCCTCCTTGATGTTATTTAATTTTGTATTTTTTATGTGTAATGCCCAAAGGCATAGCTTGTCCTTCTACTAAATCTTCCTCCAAAGCCTCTTATTCCTGATGCTGTGGTAGAATGACATTCTTGCCCCCTCCAACCTTTCATTGTATAAATGGCAAAGAGAAAAGAAGAGAAAAAGTGAGAAAAGGAGTGGGAAGCATTCTGTGTCCCAGCTTTGCACAGCACAGAGGCTCAGATCTTGTCTTGTGTCTAGCAGCAAATCTTGTCTTGCTGCTGATGAAAAGCCTTCTGCCACAGCAGACGTGACATATTCGCTGCCTCAGTGGGCCAGTGGCCTTCCCCCAAATCCATACAGTTGTTGAAGGACCCTCTTCCAGACTGCCCCTAGCTGGGTAAAGTATATTTTATTCCATGAGTAATGTGGGTAACACACAGATTTACACATTGATATGTTTTCTAGACCACTGGGAAAATGTAAAACTCACAATTGTCCCACTAACGTGAATTTCTGCTTAACGCTGGAAACAATAAAAAAGTCAGTTTATTCTAGTGAAATGTAAAGAAAATAAATTAGCTACCAGATGTGAAAAATGAAGAGAGGATATGAATTTCATAATTACCTGAGACTTAAGCAGAGCCTTGGGTCTTCGTTAAGTTCATTTGATAGAGAAAAATAGCTAATTTTTACAACTTGTGAGAATAGGGGTCAATTTCTTTCCAAAACGTAACTTTTGTCTAGAGCTCCATGTTTCCTTGATAACCCTTTTTTCAGGGGTGATAAATATACACCCAAAGATTTCTGGAGACTTTTAACTTTGATGAGCAGTTCAATCAACAAACTCAGTTATGACATGACTTCTAATGTATTAGAGCTTTTTTTTCCACATACAATTGGGATGTGTCTCTTCCTATAAACAGGCTGGAGAGCATAAACATTTCTGAATTGTCACGACAATTTCATCTGAGCCTGTAAGTTGTTATAGCCTACAATTTGAGAACAATTTAATTATGTGAACATTGCAATGGTAATAAGGAAGACCGCTTATTGCTAGCTCACAGCAGAGATTATGCGTGATAGGTAATGAGACAGAGCTGGCAGACTGTGGCAAACTTGGTCCTGGCAATTCCCCAGTCTGAACCTGCTGGTTTTGGAGAAGCGTGGGCATGTTTTCATGGCCCTATGGGTGCTTGTAGATGGAAGCCATTTTGGGAGGTGCCAAATGGTGCCATGAAGTCCATGGATACAGAGTATGCTTTGTGCGTCTTTGGGGCAAGACCCAGTGGACAGGAGCCCTTAAACCAGTATTTTCATAGGGGAATGTTTCACCTGGCCTTTATATCTGTATGTACAGTCTCAAAGAAGTGACTCACTTTTCAAAAAAAGAAGCACCCACAGATGGCAATGGAATTGCACAGGATTTCAGCAGAACCACATTTGGGCTGTTGTGTGCCTTTTTGGCTTATTTCTCTTGTTGCCTATTTCTCTTGTTGCTCACATTCTGCTATTGTAAGAAATAAATGGCTCAATATTCCTACCCTCTTCCAAGTGGGCAGGATTGGTTTTTTACCACACCCCCCGCCCCTCCCTCCACCAACAATATGTGAATAAGGGTGTTGCTGGGAGGATGAAGGAACGCTGATCCCAGACAACCTGTTGCCCTCTGATTTGGTCCATTATGCACATCTCTGCCATCCAGGATTGTAAAGAGACCAACTTTAACTTATGTAAAAAGCGATTGATGCAGCACATGTGTTACGAGGCTCAGTGGTGAGCCTTTTATTTGCACTCCTCTGCCCATCTGCTGGCTCTGTAACCCAGGGTGGACTGTCAGGACACAGCCATTTAAATGTGTATTTAATAGCTGTATTTTCAGTGGTTGTGCCTCAAAGTGGCCCTTTTGACTCTGGTGTTATCAAATGTCTTTTGAGCTTTGCACTCCTGGAGTGTGACATTGCCAACCCCTTCATAAAGTAACAGCTGTGCTCCAGTGTCTGCTGGCCTCTTGTTCAATTTCTGTATCAGTAGATGGCTCTGCTTCAGTAGTGTGTGTGACTGCCTTTATTTCATTCTGTCACTGCCTGTTGCACTCTGGAAGGTATACAGGGCATGAGACTATGTGGCTAGCATGCCACTGCACCACTAGTTTCCATTTTTGTTCTGCTCGATGCTAGCTCTTCATCAGTTGTCCTGGAAAAAACTATGTGCAGTGAAAGAAGACTTTCTATTTGCAATGTCATATCGTTGTTTGGAATCCATCTGAGGGTTGTGCCTCTCACAGCTGACTTGCTAAATGAGAGAGAATTCACCTTTTTCACATTTTCACAGTGCCCTTTTTCTTTTTTTCCCCTGATGTTTTGAGGATTTGCAGATCAGGCACGTTGTAAGTCAGCGGTGAAATTCACCGTGCCCTGGGGACCACCATCTAAGGGGGATTTTAGGCCCTGGCACCCTGACTTAGCAGACGCAGGTGGATACAGCTGCAGTGCACACAAATGGTAATCCTCTTGAGAAACAGCACACAAAGCCAAGAGAGAAGGCAACACAACATATTTTTCCTGCGAATGCCTGAACTCAACAGAACAGTGAAAGCGTGCAGTGTGCTGATTGAATCTGCCTAAATGTGCGTAATTGCACCCATCGTTCATTCAGTCAAAATGATGGAAACGGGTCCATTTTTTTCCTTCTTCCCCTCCCTTTCTCTCATTTTGTAATATGTGACTTTTTCTGTACCTTCCTCTTTGTGTCCTCTTTGCAAATGATCTTTGCCAAATGAAAATGCTGCCTGGCATTAGCGGTTATACTCTGAAATAACATTGCAGGCTGTAATAGCATTCCATGAGAAGTAAGCCATTATTTTTTGAAAATGTGAGTTCTGTACAAGACTAGGTAATATGTCAAAGTTCTTTGCCTCCTTGAATGTGGAACTCTGCTTCTGTGTTATCTCCATAATGCTGAAGCAACGACATGTTGCCACTGCTTATCAAATTTTCAATGTATCTTGAATCTTTTGATTTTTTTTTTCACGTTTAAAAATGCTTCTGCTTCCTGTTTGTCAAAAAAAAGTGTCCAGAACTGTAAAATGACTGTACATGTGTTGCTGTTGGTGAGGAGGAGTTTGTTTTTGTCTTCTACACTGCTTCTAGGTTTTAAGTTCCTCTCAATGCTCTCTTACTGAGTTACATTATCTCTCAGTTTTAAAGATTAATCATTAAGGCTTCTTTAGATAGCTTTCTGGTCAGACAGAACCTCCAACAGAAACCACCAGCTGTATTATTTAAATCGTCTGGCCTCAGAAAGCTTATCTTCATAACTGTATCAAAGAATTTGTTAGCCTGAACGCATTTTGCAAAATACGCCAGACAATGGAAACACTATCCAAACTGAGCTTTAGTGAGTACAGTTTGTATGAACTGTGTCTCTGGGAACCTTTTCTCACTAAGCCAGTTTGTCAGCCATTCTTCCTAATTTTTGTGCTGTTCACAATGTTATTTGCTGGGGTGGGAGTTTGTAAACACTTCCCAAACTTCTAGATGGGACCATAGTCCCTTTCTTCTCTATTTCATATCTGTCAGGGCTGATGCAAGACCCACGTGAAGCAGGTAACAGGACTGGGGAACTAATGTAGACCCGTTGCCTCCTTCTTCTATGTCAGAGCTCTGTGAAGCAAGATTTCTTGCTGCTGACGCCACCAGGGAACGGCTGTCATCTGTGGCATAGCAGGTATGAATGCCTATGAGGAATTCAGTCTCTCCAAGGAGCCCAAATTACCCTTCCCAATAATTTCATTACTTGGCAGGAGCAGAAAGTGTGCTCTTTCAACAGCGAAGCTAAGTCTCAGGTGTCTTTCTCTCTTGCCTGCCAAGCAGTGGTTGCCCGGGCCTGTCCCTTCACCATGAGGCCACAGAGCTCAGTGCCAGTGGTGCTCCCTGACACCGTGACACGACCACCGCGATGTTCTGCCCTTCCATTAAGTTACTCACTTGACTGCAGGCAAATCACACTCTCCATGCCTCAGTTTCTCTGGGAAACACACTTTCCTTTTTGAGGAGGTAGTGAAGGCTGGTTAATATTTGATTAATGTTTTCGGAAACAGGGCTAATTATAATTTCCATTCACCCCTTCTTTCCTATGACAGTACCATGAAATGTAATCAGTAACAACCAATCACCTAGAACTAAATAAAAAAGCCTTAAAAGGTAAAATGTAACTATTGTGGATGCTTGAGGCTAAAAACTTTAAGAAGAGGTGGAAGTGAGCTAATTTGGATAACTATTTTTTGGTGATGCTAGTAGCAGAATTATTCAGTACATGCAAATGGTAAATGTAAACTTAAAAATGTAAACTCTAAATCTAAATTTTATCTAGGGTTATCCCTAGGAAAAACAAGTCAGGGAAAAGGTCTGTAAATGTCTGCATCCAGCAGTCCTCAGAAGATGACAGCGTGAGAAGGATGATGTAAGAAGGGCACTCTCACTCTCAGAATGGGGGCTGCTTCTGGTGGTGCCTATGTGAACACTGTTAGTCAGGGTTGGATGCCCTGTATTTTTAACTTCAAGGTAAATCTTGCCTCTGAATGACGATTTATTTTTCATTTTGGTAAAAACCATCTAAACACATGCAATTAAGTCATAATTTAATATCTCACAAAAGGAATCTCAATTCTTTTGAACCTCTCTTACTGTGTCTCCACATGACCCTACGTGACTGCAAACACTTTGTCCCTGAAATGAGTTTTGTGTCAATAGCATGTGTATGGGAACTCAGCAGATATTTGCTTTTACAGTGAGGTGGGTGACAAGAAAATACTTAAGATTTGATGGAAAGAATGTAAAAACCATTTTTCAGCTACTCAGTAAGGCGAGCGCTGGATATACTTAACAATTTGCTTTGATGGTGGTGTGCATTTCCTAATTTATTGGATGCCTGCTTCCTTCATAAAGTAAATTATGTATCATTAATCTTGCTTGGAAGCTGGTACCCTCAAGATAATTTAGTGATTATTTTCTTAGATAATCTCCCAGTTAGGAAAGTATGATGTGATCAATATAGAGAACTAATCTAGCTATCAATGATTTATGTGTGTACATGTACAATATATGCCACACCACACTTGACCTCTTCTCTCAAAGGCATTCACATTTGTTTTGGGGAGTGAAATATTTTATTTCACATCTTTTGGCACTCAATGTTGATGGCAGCTAAGATTTATAATGGCAAAGGGAGTACATTGATTGATTCCTACGCTCCTCTACCTAAACATTTCTAAAATGTGGGAAATTAGCACTGATTCTTCAATAACTTCCATGAAGCCAAAGCCATGAATCAGTGTGCACTGCAAGATCTGGGCCATAATCAGTGTTGGGAGGACAGATTGATTCTTGACCAAAAAAACCAATTAAGCATATGCTTAACTTTGAGCACATTTTATGCCTATGGTAACCAGCTACCACAAAACCCATGTGCCTTTATAGCAGAGCACTGGAGCCCTGAGAGGACAGTCCAGAGCCCATCCTACTAACCTGGAAATCACAGGAGTTTGCTACGAGAAAGACTGAAGTGTGTGTAAGGAGCTGAGCAGGGGCAGCTGGTGCCTGTTTGCCTGTGAGATAACTGTGTCCACGTGTGCTCCTGCAGTGCATGGATGCACTGGAGCTTTGCCTGAGCCTGCTGGGTGGGATGCTCCAGTGTGACTGCCCAGCGAACTTCTTCTCACCCAGAGCCTGGAGGCCACTCTTGCCAACGCTACAGGGGTCTATATTATGGTCTAAGGGTGCAGCAGAGATGAAACTCAGTGTTTTGCTGGAGGGAGAGGCTATTGAATCAGACCCTGTTCAGCAGACCCTCAAGCAGCCTCAGGGGCTAGCAATATTCTTTCCTTCTAGCTTGGTTACATTTCTAACCTGATATTCCTGTTGCAGGAATAAAAAAGGGAGACAGGATCTATTTGCTTTCGGTGGAAAATGTAGCTTAATGAGAAGGTAAAGTGGTTTGGAGAAAGTATGGTGTGGAGAGGTATGGTTTGGAGAAAGCCTGTGTCTTCTCCCCAGCTGCAAGGTTCTGAAAAAAACGGAGTAAATAAACATATCTTTGATGAAGTCCATTTCCACTGCCTTCTGTGAATTTGCTGGTTCAAGCTGGAGCTGGAAATATAATTACTACTACTACTTTCCAGTGGCAGATATTTCTATCATGGTTCTAAACCAAAGGGATATTTTGGTTGGAAGTCTGTTCTCAGGAGACGTTCTGGCTTATGAGACAGATAAATCAATGGTGTGATGCTACTGAAATTAAAAGGCAAACACCTATTCTCTGTTACCTTCATTTATACCAGGTAAATGACAGTGGAGCATGTTCTGCTTTCTTATTCCATGGAAGTATATAGTCCAAGAGGTAAGAGAAATAACTGAACTTTGGATTGTCCAACTGAAGTTGATTTTTGAACTTTTAAGGTTTACTTATCACTGAAGCTAATGTGTTCCAGAAAAAGCTGCCTCACTTTGTGACCTCCTAATGACTAACTATTCTGCTCTATTTCATTTTTTATTTCACACCTCTCACCTTTGTATTTGGATGCCAGTGAGACGAACACTTTGAAAAGTGATTGAATTCAAAGGACTCCAAGTTTTTCCCTAACTTTAGTTTTATAGAAACCTATTTTTTGCTCCAGTTAGCTGGCCTCTAGGAGATTGCTTTCTGACAGTAACCTGGGAACACTGCAGCCTATTATCCTACAGGATCAAAGGACATGGTTTTTTTTGCAGTGGAGCCTTTTCCAATCTTATATCAACCATAGCAGCAGAGAATCTGCACGCAGAGAGCTGAACCTATTTGGGCTCTAGGATGTAAAGGGTTATTTCATTATTTTTTCACCTTAGAAAATGTAGCTTGAAAGATGGCTCGGGTCATTTCACAAGACGTAATGGGATAAAAATGTATACATCACTTTGAGATATATAGACAACATAGAATTGCAGAATAATTCAAGTTGGAAAGGACCTTTAAGATCATTGAGTCCAACAATTTACCCAGCACTGCCAAGTCCACCACTAAATAATGTCCCTGAACACCACATCTACACATCTTTTAAATACCTCTGGGGATAGTGACTCAACCACTTCCATGGGCAGCCTGTTCCAATGCTTGAAAATCCTTTCCATGAAGAAATTTTTCCTAATAACCCATCTAAGCCTCCCCTGGCACAACTTGAGCGCGTTTCCTCTTGTCCTATTGGTTGTTTCTCGGGAAAAGAGATCGACACCCACCTTGCTACAAGCTCCTTTCAGATAGTTGTGGGGAGAGATAAGGTCCCCCTGAGTCTCCTTTTCTCCAGGCTGAACAACTCCAGCTCCTTCAGCCACTCCTTGTAAGACTTGTGCCCCAGAGCCTTCATCAGCTTTGTTGCCAGCAGGCAAATTCCCAGCCTCTGTGCCCCCAGCCTGCAGCACTGCGTGGGGTTGCTGTGGCCAAAGTGCAGGACCTGGCACCTGGCCTTGTTGAACCTCGCGGAGTTGGCCTTGGGGGTGTAACAGATGTTATCTGTTATAAAAGAGACATTGTGTGGCCACCTGCTGCCCAGTGTAAAGAGCACGGGGCACGGCCTTTCATTCAAAAAATGGCAGATTTGCCTGGATGCATACGGGATCAGCTGGTCTTTGCTCATATCCAAAACCACCCAGATCCTCCTAACTTCTCTTCACTTGCTTTACGTGCTTAAATTTCCTCAATGCAGTTTTCTAGGAAACAAAATCTCCTGCTAGTCATGCCTAGAAATGCATTGAGTGGAGGGTCAATGGTGCTGAGATCTGAAGTACAGCTGTGACTTCACCTATCTGCTCCTTAATGGCTAATGCAGGACATTTTTGGAACACAGCAAGCACGTGGATCCCTGCACCAAGATGAGTGTTTTACCCTACATTCTTTTATTCAGGGACTTAATCATAAGAGCTGTCACTTCAGAGACGGGAGACTGAGATTAATTTCCTCTCTGCCTGAGAAGGTTTGAAGCTGCATCTCCCACACTAATGGTCTGAATATCAGTCAATTAAATATCATGGGGTGAATAGTCTCTTTTTTCCCTTGAATCTGTAACAGTTCATATAGAAAAAAAAAGCGACTGTGAAAATCTGGATGGGGAAAAGACAAGAACATTACTACTTCAGAATTACAAAGCTACAGGGGAAATGAAAAAAATGCTTGGCTTCAGTTAACCTTATGTGTTATTCACTGAAATTATACAGACACTGGAACTCGGGTCTCCCCTTTGCCAGATGGGTGGCACAACCATCTGTGTTTCTGTGGATTTCATAAGACAAAAAAGGTCCTAAAATGTTGATGTTGTACAATGCTTGATTCTGGTTGCAAGGGCCAACTACCTATGAGAAGCTAGCACTGACTTTTTGCAATATCCAGGGTGTTTTATAGTTAGTAATTATGGAAATTATCTTTCATAATTTGCATTTTGATACACTTCATTCTTTTAGCTGAATAATTATAGCCTAGGATTTAATTATCACAAACACATATCCTTCTTGCCTCTAATTTTAGTCTGTTCTACTACACCTGTCTCTCATCAGCTTTGTTCATCTCAGCCACAATATGATTGGAATGTATTTCATGGAATCATAGAATGGATTGGGTGGGAAGGGACCTTAAAGATCACCTCGTTCCACCCCCCTTCCACTAGACCAGGTTGCTCAGAGCTCCATTCGGCCTGGCCTTGAACACCTCCAGGACCCACAGCTTCTCTAGGCAGCCCATGCCAGTGCCATGCCACACTCACAGTAAAGATTTTTTAACAAACATCTAATCTTAACCCACTCTCCTTTAGCTTGAAGCCATTTCCCCTTGCCCTGTCACTACATGCTCCTGTAAAAGGGCCCTCTCCATCCTTCTTGTGGGCTCCCTTCAGGTACTGGAAGGTATTTGCCTTCTGTACCTTTCTGTTACTAAGATTTCTGACCCCTGTGTCAATGAGTATTTTGTTCTCTGAGCTGTTTCAGTTCGTATACCATTCTCTAAATCTTCTTGGAAGCTATTTTTTTTTTTCTTTTTGATGCTGTTTCCCCCTTATTTAATATGCTCTTAAAATAGAAATAAAACCATATTGTGGGCCTACTAATTTTAAGCAATATCTCTTCCCACCTCAGACCATTATTTTTATAAACCTTTTTAGAATATAAAGTGAATATAAATATAAATATTTTTAGAATAGAAAGTGAAAAAGTCACTCCAAAGGAGAAGCTACTAACAATGCAGAACAGAAATTCTGAACTTCTTCCCTTGCAACTCAGCCAAAGCTGTGGTTGAAAAAAGAGTGCTGAAAAATCTTCTGATGACAGGCTGTGCCATTAAACTTCCTGATGATTTACTTTTCTTATCGATGTGGGAGTTCTCCAAAGACAGTGTTTTGATTCTCTCCTGTTTGATTTTCTTGTGCTTGGCTTAACAGTGCTGACTGATACACAACTTATGAAATTTTTGTTTCAAGAAGAGGCATTCCCCCCTCAAAATAGCTGGATATTTTGAACTCTCCAAAAGATATTGACTTTTGCTATGTTGTCAGTTCTTGCTGAATGCCAGTAGAATAATCTGCCTCTGGCACTGTTGCAGTTGTGAAAGTAATGTTCTTGAGATCTGAAGGTAAACAAAAACTGGTTGCAACTGTTGAGCAACATCTGCAGCTCTTGGAGAGTAGAACAAAAAAGACAGCAACAAGAGTAGTATTATTTATTTCCCTTTCTAGTCCTTTCTGAAACCAGAATATACATAGAAAGCTTTTGGGTTTTTTTGTAGATGGTGCCCATTGCAGCTGCCAAAGTATAAAATTATGGAGCTAAACCTCTTTGCTGAAATGATGTCCAAGACTAATTCATCTGTCACGTGGCATCCTACATCTGGAAACGCAAAAACTGTTTATGGGAGAGTCCCCCACGGGTGTTTAAAAAAATGCGCCTGCAGGTTCCGGTGCTGAGTGGGACAAGCTGCTGCGTGTTCCTCAGAACCCCGTTACGGGGTCTCGGGCGAGGGCAGACCTCTGCTAGCTAGCTGTACCTGACCCATGGCCGCTGTGGGCCTTGCACCTCCCTGCGAATGATGGTAAGGCGCCCCAGAGGTGGAGAGGTGGCCCTCGGGCTGGCCGCCATTGCTTTTATTAAGTAGACCCGCCGGGAAAGGAGAGGGCCCACATGGCGACCCATGAACCGAGAGGAAGACTTCCGTTTGGCACGGGGGTTATAAGGGACACCCGAAGGGGTGGGGTGACACAGAACAGCCAATAGGGAGAGAGGGAGAGAAGGGCGGGTATTACAAACCAACCAATGGGAGCAAGGGAGCAGGCATGAGGGTTTGGTTACAGCTTGCAGGGCACATGAATATGCATAAGTCGTGCAGGGGTACATGAATATGCATAAGTTGGTGGGCGAGGCTTTCTCCTGAAAACCAAGAGGCTTTCTTTGGACCAAATCATGGTCTAATATCCCTTTTTTGACCTCCCCTTCCCAGCTCAATGCAACACATGGGTAGGATCACTGCAAGTGATTGGCATATGAAGAAAATTCCAACATACTAAAGGTAGGGAATACAATCTCTGTGTAGAAGTTATTGCTGGGAGGCATATGTCTCATTCAAACCTGCTGGGCTATATGCTGTTAAATCTGGAAAGGAACAGGAGTATGATTATGAAAATGAAGCTAGATTCCTGGGAACAAGCAAGCAGCAATTTTCCTGGGATATGACATTGTAAGGGCAGAGCACTCCATGCCAGCCAGGTGGAAGGTTGTAGTAGCTGTTTAAAATCAACTAGGTTTAATCAGTCAAGCAGCACATTTTTGGGAAATGTGATTTTGTTTTCCAACTAGGTTGGACAGCAGGTTCCTCTGTAATGTATTCCACAGCACTGCCAGCCTCCAGCCATTAGCTGTGGATGGATTTACCCTGAATTACCATGGTGAGCCCGAGGTTCAGATTTCAGCCTTACATATTTATTGCGAATAATATTGTGAACAAGATTTCAGAGTTTGGCAAAATTTGGAGCTGAGTGTAGGGACACTGGTAATTTGAGTTGCTGTATGAGTCCAAGCTGTAGTGTGTCTGCATAGGAGACAATGAGTGGAAGGAATTAAAGAGTTCTTGAGGTGATGCTGTGTCACTGGCATCTTCCTCCACCCCTCTGCCTTTGATGATGAACAGTGATGATATGGGCATCACACTGCTGGTACAGACACAGCAAGCTGAATCTTCAACAGCACTGCTGGGAGCAGTATGCTGCTACTGGCACAGGGGAATTCCTACTCTGCATTAGATTCCCATAAAATACCAACACCTTCACAGTCCCAGTTTTTGATTTCAAGATGCTCAGTGATCTGAGCCTGATAAGCAAAGAGTCACCTAAAACTTCAGAGTGAGAGTACTCAAAGACTTCTTTTCCCTGTTAGAGATAAATTATACACAGCAAGAGTGAAACTTGCGTGTATTGGAAGTAGAACTGTTGCTATGTCAGACTGTGATCATAATGGACCTCAAAACCATCTCAAACATCACTAAAATATATAAGGGTTTTCTGCTTAACTACCTTTGGTAAATGGCAGCTGGAATACAGAAGATGTTCAATAAGTAACTGAACAATAAACCGACATGAAAACCTCATCTTCTCTGAGTAGTAAAGAAAGAAGCAGAGAATCTTCTTTGACAAGTATCAGTCATGTGCAAGTGCCAGTAGGGTGCTTCTAAAGCATGTAGCAAAGCTATGGTAGAAGAGGGAATTTAACAATCTGAGCAATAGAATGTCTCACATTTCCTATCTATTTCCCTTTTCAATTTTTAAAATTAAACTCAAGAGATGTTCTGGTTGAAAATTTTTTGAGCAAGACCACTTACTCTTTTTCCTAAAATAAAGTATTCTTTTCTAGGATAAGTCACTCTAGCTTTGTTCTGTCTCCAGTACCATCCAGACTGTTGGCTATACTGGTAGCTGGTAGCAGGTCTTTGTAGCAAGTAACAGAGTAAGCAGTCCATGACGCCCAGTTCAGAAAATCCTGTTTTCTAAAAGAGAAATGCTGCAGGGAAAAAAATCCTTCCAGAAAATTGAATTCCATATTCCGAGATTTCAAGATATTTGCATTCAAAGAATGCAGAAGGCATCTCTTCACACAGCCTCAGACCTGGAAACATAGTCAGTGAGGTCCTACACATGACTGTGACACAGCAAGAGCCTAAGCTGCTGTACAACAAAGAGAATTGCATATGCAGAGTCTAAGAAAGCCTGAAGAAAGTGGTAACTCTCATAATTGCATCCCAGGGTATAAGAATGAACCCATGCTGGATACTTTCCAGCTTGTAATAGAGGCAGATAATCAATTATTTTCAGAAGTTCTCTAATGCTGCAAGATCAGGGCTGGGTTAGACAGGATCCAAGGACAAAAGACACTGAATTAAAATGCAATTGGAAAAAGAGCTAAAGAATACGAAGCTGAAGCCAAAGTCCCAGCAGAAACCACTTTTATTCTCATAGCTGGGGGCAGAGTCAGTGATCTTTCCTGATAATAAAAAGTAAACAAAATAAAATGTGACAAGATATTCCTCTTGACAGATGGTTTAAATTTTAATACATCCTGCTGATGTTTAAGGGCTAGGGAGACTTTTTACTGTTTCAGCCCCCAAATCAGTGTGAATTCTCAAGCATTTATCTTTTCAATTTTCAGTTTTCCCAACTGTAAGATGGAGACAATTGAACTACATATTTTTACACTGTTTTTTTCAGCAACTGAAGATAAGTGAAGGTTTCTCTGGATTTTGTGAACTGGAGCAAATTGAATGTAAATGCTTTTCATGTTCTTAGATACTTCCATTGCTGGTCAATGGAGATACACAAGTACTGCGTCACTTTTCTCTGGTACAAGAACTGAGAAACACCATTTCTCAGTCGAGCTTCAAACTGTCTCCAAGTGCTTTGTGACGTGGGAGAGAATTGGACTCAAGTTCTGGATCTATCTATTTTTAATGTAATAAACAATTTTTTGTCCAAACAGAAGTCTGTCTAGAGCCATGAACATTGAGCTGAGTTTCAAGATAAGCCAACAGAGGGGAAGGTACAAAACCAAACCTCAATGTATCCTATGTCTAGTTACTCACACAGCCGTAGAAAAGAAACCTATACCTCTGCATTCTCCTCGACCTGCTCCTCAGGCTGCATAAGATTCCTCTAATTTTTCTGTCTCCCTCAGTGGAGCTAGAATTGTTCATCTTAGACTGTGCTCACAGACAAGCTTCCAAGCTTTCAAAATAATACTTGCAGCAACTGCAAAAATGCATTAATAGCAGGCGTTTCATAGTTTTTTGGTTAAATTTTTGGTGTCCTGTATTAACTTCAGAATAACAACGCTGTCAGTCTTTCCAGGATATTTTCTTTGTAAATCACGTCCAGCTGTAAACTAATATGTCCTGATAATTGCACCACTTCCCTGAAAAATCTTAAAGAGCTTTATCTCCGTGAAAACTGAGAGATTGCATTCCAGTCGTAGACACATTGCTTTGCTTTCCTGAGTTCTAGCATAGCTGGCGTCTGACTCAGAAAACAGATACACGATTTGGTTTTGCTGTCATCAATTTCTCCAGCACAATGAACAATAGGATTTCAGTCCACTCCTACACTGCTAAGAAAATTTCTGCCGGTTAGGGCAAGTAGTATGATATGAATCTACTTTCCCCTGTATTTTCAGAGCTGCAGGTACTTGTTTTATTTTGCCATTAGCAAGTTTCACTTCGCAGCCTGTCGGTATCGGTTCAGTTTCTATTAGCGATATATGAGCCCAGCTGGCACAGGAGGTGCTTAGATCCACTGTGCAGTAAGAGTTGAGACTCTTGGGCTGATGTGACCTCAGAGAAGCAAGATAGATAGATTTGAACCTTTTGCACTAGAGCAGTCCATTCCTCACGCCACATGCTGCATAAGTCAGAATGATGCCATGGGGAGTATTACTTTTCCATCAGAATCCCAGTATTTGTCTTGTGGTGCATCGTCTCAGACACAGCTGCTGTGTTTCACTTTACTCGTCTCCCTGGCACTTTGGTCTTCCCAAAGAAAATTCAGATTCCTTCTGATCTTACTGACAGATGGCGTGTTCCGTTTTCTAGCATTATCAAGCATGTAATCTCGGTGGCAAAATTTATCATTGATTTAAATGCACTTCAATATGACTAATTCTTCTGATGGAATGTGTTCCTTATTTTCAGAATTCCAGGTGTCCAGCTGCAGATGGGAAATGTTCCAGAAAAGGTTTTTATAACTGCTCATGAAAATGATAAGCTAAGGTTTGAGATTCTGGAATAAAGCCTATCAAAGTGGAAAAATCCCCAAAGTACAATCAACATTCAGAAGGCTCTAGATCTGGCCTATTAAAAGCAGACAAGTCAGATATGTCTTTTCATTTCAGTGATGAAATGAAATTAACTATTTACATTTGAGCTCAGAAATCTCAGCTGAGTAAACAAAGGTCTTCCATCAGATTTTCATAGTTCTTATTCTCATTTTTGAAGGACCCATATGGATCTGCAACAGAACTGCTAAGATTCTTATGCATGAAGACTGAATGAAAATGTATGTGTATAAAAATACCAGAAGAAACAATACAATTAGGAGAATGGCATGAATTGTTAACCAAGAAAATGATTGGTTTTGACTAAAATCTGAAAAGTGTGTGTTTGCATCAGGACGAGAGAGCTGTTGCTCTGATAAGGCCACAGCAGAGATGCCTTCTCAGCAGAAGGCTTGGGCTCTGATAGCAGGAGAAAGGCAACAAGCTACAACACACTGCGTGCCATTTCTTTCCCTACCTTTTATCCCAAGAGGAACTTGGTCTAAGATTTGTGGAGAATGAAGCAAAAACACATCTTGAGGTAAAAGGTTGTGATGCCTGGTGTTGCTCTGGCTGAGTCTGAAATAGCCCTAGGTGATGATGCTTCTAGACTTGTTCTCTGAGGAAAAAAACCAGTATTTAAAAGGCCTGTCTTTATGAGGAATTTTTCCTTCTTGCTAGTTTATAGTCCCCTGAAATCAACCACACCATCATATTTAAAACTCAGTAAGACTTTCATTGAGGGAAAAAGCCCCGTAGAAACCCTTTGCATTCAGAATAGTAAAATCATGCCCAGATCAAAATTAATTCTCATAGGTAAACATCTCCTGATTTTATACGGATATGAAATTTGGAGCAGAATTTTGTATATAAAATAATTATTTTGCTGAAGGTTCTTTAGACTTGTTTGCTCTGGTGAACATAGTCACCATACTATGAGTGGGTGACCTGCGGGGAAGATGTTTCATGGGCATTTTGCACAGAAAAAGTGTTCAATTTTCTCTTCCAAAAGCGAGGTGATGACTCTGCAGGACTGGACGCTCATTTTCACCAACCATTTCTTTGAGGGATAAGTAGCCATTCAGCTGAGTGTCTTTCAGTGTTGTTCATCCAGTCAAGTGCTTGTGCAAAGGAGCCTGACAATAATGGCTGAACCATCTGAAAGCCACCCATAATTGTCAGGATCTGGCAAAAGGCTGCTTCAAACTCACTGGCTCATACCCTGCAGCTGACCTGTCTTCTTCCCTTAAAGCTCCCTTTCTGCACATCTTTCTGACTTGGTTTGTTTTGTCATGTCAAGTAATGTCATAGCTGTGACAATCTTGTTCCCAAAGTCTTTAGCACTCATTCCTGACCAGTGTATCTCAGAAAAACTCTTTTCTTGCCCTTCAATCATTTATTAACTATAGCTAGTGTCTACAAAAGCTGTTATTTCACAGTGTTTAAGTTTTGTATGATGTTATTATGGCCATAAGCTACAAGATCAAGGATCATGTGCTGGGAAAGATTTTCTGATAGGAAAATCAGGTTTTGCATAATTCAAATGTTCTGAAGAAAAAGATGATTGAAATACTTTGTTCTGGCTTTGCTCATCACCAAACATATTAATTGCTGTAACACAAAAGTAATTGGAGTAATTACTGTAATGTGTAAATGTATATTACATTGTGAAATATTTAAACTTTATTCAGTAGGCCTAAATTGAATCATTTCAATAGAGCTTTGAACTGCACTTTTTATTGCCTTTTGACTGTTGTGTCTTTCATTGGACCCATTGCTGCTAGAAATTTTACATGCTGTATAAAAGTATACGTGGGCCCTTGAAATAAACTTGTTTATTCAATACACCTGGTTTCAGCTGAGTAATTGGCAATAAACTCTGCAATTCACACCCTGCTCCTCTGGTTTGGGGAGGCCGATGTAACTGTCAAAGAGATGATGCTGGTCAAGGTAGGACTATGTAACAAGCCTCTGGAGAAAGGTTTTCTGAATAATGTTTTTGGATATAAGTATATAAAATCTACCCAAGCTCCATGCTGCAGTACTGGTGACTTGGCAACCACTTCTATGTTGCAAATTTGCTTACAGCCTAGCTACTTTAAATGTTGTATTATGGAAATGCTGCTGCTTGCTATCAATATTTTTGGATGGGTATGTAAAATGTAGACAGCTGCATATTAAAAAGGCCCTGTTATGAGCTAGTTGGAACAGATTGCTGTTTTACAGAAATGCATGTTTGCTGTGCAAAACTGAAAGAGAAACCGGACATTGGAAAAAGGAGACTTGCTAGATTTGTCAGCTCCTATGATTACTGGACAATGCACCCAACCCCAAATATCCCATGTCAGGAACAAGGGTTTGTGTTCATAAATTCAAGTATCTACAGTGCGGGCTCCCATACCTGAGCTAGTTATATAAACTTTTATAAACTTGTTAATCTGACCTGAATGTGGAGATTAGAATTTAGGCTGTTGGCCTGAAGGCTGTTGGCAAACTCTTTGATCAGCTCAGTCACAGTGTAAACTCTAATGAGTGTATATGGACACGATTTCCAGTGATCATGAAGTGGTTCCAGACAGCACACAGAGATGTCAACATGTGCTCAACGTGTACCTAAGCTCCTTTGCTTCTTGCAAATATATGTTTCATGTGCCAGATCATAAAATTCAGTGCTGAACAGGTCCTTCAAAACTTCCTGGAAGGTTACTGCTTATATTCATCAGAGGATTTCAAAGAGATTTGCAGGCACATACTATGGCTGTAAGTATTTCCAATGCCACGTGACTGAGAGCAGTGGTGGTAAAATCCTCGAGAGGTTAACTTTATGACTATTCACACTGGTGCAGTTATTGGAAATGCACACATAAGTAGAAAGCAAAACAATTAAAGCAGCCCAGATTACTGTGTGTAAATCAGAGTCTGCATCAACACAACCTGAGCACTGTGGCTGTCACACAGCCTGTCCTTGGCATCTGTAATGAGACCTCGTAGGGGGAGGACAAGGCTGAAAATTGCCAGGGTCCAATTCAGTACAGCATCCTTCAGCAATCCTTCCCATAGTTCCTTTTCTGTGGTTTTTAAAGCAGTTGTGCAGTTTGCTGGAGCCTCACAGGTGCTCCAGACAGTAGATACATCTTGAGTTGGTCTTTCTTGCACACCAGTTTATTTGTCATTTGCATGCTGCGCTGCATCAACTTTTCTTTTCTTGGTGTGCACTGTGCAAAACATCCCCAGCTCTGCCTCTCTCAGATCAGAGAAGGTAAACAATTTCCTCAAAGGCACAAAAGAAAGTGGTGGCAAAGCTGAAAAAAGTCTGAATATCCAGGCCCTCTGATCCCTTTGCAATAACTTTTTGATAACATTCTTTTCAGAAACTGCTCCAGTGCCACAGTTTTTAGGAGAAGAGCTGTATGCCAGACTGAAAGAAGTTCAATTAAAAAATAAAGACAATCAGCTCTTTATGATTTCTTGCAGGAAAGCTTAATGACATATCTCAAGCTTTCACATTTGTGTAGCTGAAACTGGTTAATTTTTCTCCATATAAAACAAGATATCAAGAGCTTGACAGTAATGAAACATTCATTTTCTTTATCTTTTTACAAGGCAGACAATTAGTAATTTTATGGTTGAAAAAGCTCGTTTTTAAACCTTGCATGAGGATGTTATTGCTAGACCTATTCTGATGTCAACTTTGTTGAAAAATAATGAGTGTGACTTATTCTGAGTCTGCTCCCTTCTGAAGGGGGAAAAATCCTTCAAAACAAACAGAGAAACTCTTCTCGAAAAGTTTGCAAGTCTTGCTCTTTTGGTCTGTCAGGACTGCTACAATGTGTACTTTCTCACTAAATTTATTCTTCCCATAACTGGCCTTTCTATGGCCATCTTGAATGTCTTTTCCTCGTTGAGTGGAAAAGCTCCTTTCTTAACCTTTCTCTTTTGTGCTGGCTCTGCCAGTGCCATGCTGCACTGAGAGTTCGTCAGTTCTGGTTTGAGCAGACTTGTTTGCAACTGGTAGCCAGGTGTTGCACAAAAATATAGAAATGACTGTTCATCTGAAGACCTTTTTGCCCCTCAAATGCAGTTCATGAGGTTTCAGGCCTTGTTTGACATCAAGAAAAGTGCTAGATTCAGTCTCTGAGAGTCTCTACTTCAAAGGCTTGAGCAATTTTTACTTGGGACTATCTCCTCTAAAGTTCTCTTCCAAAAAACTGAGAAGCTACATACTCCAGGATTTCATAATAAGCCTTGTTTTTTTTCCCCTGTCTGTTTCTATGCCAGGGAAATAAGCCCAAAGGGATGCAACATAAAATTTTATCAGAGGAAAAGAAAAGGAATAAGAGTAAATAATCATGATAGGAAAATATGAATGATAAGATTAAATTCCTGCCAGGGCATTCTAAACTACAAAAAGTCAATAAGGTATCTGGCTATTACTTTTTTGGCCTTGGAAGTGAGATTTCAGAGTTGATTGCTTCAGTTTGGAGAACATCAAACTCTGAGCAAATCTTAACGTGCAAACCATACCCAGAGCCCAGTGCCTTTTGATATTTGAACAGTGAGCTTCTCAGGGGGAGTTCAGGCTGCTTCAAAGCTGCTTGTTTTGTCTCCCAGCAGATGGTCGTGTTCTCCTTCCTAAACTAAACAAGCTCTCTAGGATCTTCAAAAAGACAAATATTTATTGAAATTATGTTTGCAAACTGAATGTAACGTAATAGCTTTGCAGATTTTGTTGACCTGTGCTGTGCAGTTCCTCTTGCCACGGAAAGAGAGGTTTGCTAATGTGTGTGCTCGCTGAATGGGTGTCAGTGCTCTCTGTGTTTGAGGTGGGGGGCTCAGTCAAACGGAGAGGGTTTTCCTGTATAAGTTAAGGCAAATCATGCTTCTGAAGTTAAAACAGAAACCTCTTTAATTTCAAAGTATTAGTTGAATTCTTAAGCTGAAGGAGACTGCCCCTTAACTCCTTGCAGACGGTAATTTGAAAGCTACATTTTTATCTCAGCTATACCTGCACACCTGCACTCTTTTAGCAGAATTACTGCATGAAAAAAATCTTTTCCTTGTTCTTCATTTGTCGTGATGTCTGGCCCTGAGCTCACTGACATCTGAAGATGTTTGAGGACTGTGCTTTCACCTTTGTGCTCTCTGTGGCCTGCGTGCTCACAGGCACCGGCCTCACAGGTGTTGCTGTGGCAGGCTGGAAAGCACAAGATGGGTAAATGCCTTACTGCTGTTAAGGTTCTGAGCTACTCATTGTTGATAATTTAGCTTTGAGGGTAGGTGCTTGAAACTTTGTGGATTTCATGGGATGTAATACCCACACTGTGAACTCCAACGTGAGGGCAAAGGAGTTAAAGCCTTTTTGTGGCCAACAACCCCTCATGCAGTTGTGCAGCTCTATCCTAAGCCACTGCACACCATGCTTAGTCAGACAGTTTCAAGTTCACAAAGATGATTTCTATGATGACCTTCATTAAACTGATTTGTAGAATGTTTCATTTTTTCACAGCTTGGACATATCTTATAAATTACAGGAGTCAGGACCTGTTATATCATCATAATGGCTTTCCTGCAGAGGGAGGTTTGAAACAAATCTCCTCAGTGCAATGGGGATCCTTTTATGATCACGAGCATCAGCATGTAGTAGGCTCCTTAAAATAACATTACGACTTTCATGATTTTTCCTTTGTTGTTGCCTTTTAGTATTTCCCTGGAGTTGCTTTGCCCAATTGCAAACTGCTGTGTTTTACAAGAGTCTCATGCTGCCCCCTCCAAGTGGTACAGCAGAGTGCTCCTGCTGGATATGCTACTAGTCCATGTTGAGCTCTGCTTTTGAGTTTAGAAGAGTGCCTGCTGTCTCTGTTAACAATTAAAAATGAAAATCTGTTTCCCTCTTGCATCACACCTTAGAAGGGGGAAAAAAAAAGCTTCAGTTTTCCATGCAATGCTCCCTATAATTATTTGAGTTGGTACGAAAAGGTTAAGAACTTTTTGACTATTTTGGGCATGTTCTTTTTTTTTTATTTAGAAGGTGTATCATGAGGAAAAAAATATAACCATGGTAAGAAGTACCAAGATCTGACAGCACTGGCATTTGCAAGCCATTGTTTCTACACTGTCTGGATGAGGATTTTGGTTAAAAGTTTAATGTAATATGTAAGCACAAATAGGGTGTAGAGAATTTATTAATGGTCTGAAATAAGATATCCACTTTAAACAAAGCTTGCCACATTATATCCATTATGTGCAATGAGATATCCATTTTAAACAAAGTTTTCATGACACAACATGTCAGCAAAAGTTAGAGAACTAGAAGTGTAACTGTTCACGAGGGGAAAATGGAAACGAAAACTGACTAAAAATTTGGGATGTTGACTGAGAAATATTCATTGTCACACTGAGGAATTAAAAATGTGAAGGGATAAGAAATGGAAATTTCTTAGAAAATTAGAAAATCTCCTTCTTGCCTTTCATGTTTGCTGTCATCCACCATGGCATTCGGGTGCTATATCAGTAGTGTGACAGATACGAAAGATTGTCATCTCAGCTAAGAATGGTATTTTTAGATGTCTGAAGCCATTTTTAGTCTGTCATTGATGTACATCTGGAATCGTCACACTGATTTTTCTGGATTTACTTCAGATTCACACCTGAATTTCCCTGTGAGCAGGTGTGAATGCTTCTTTGGAAGAGAGCAGCTGTGAGGCCCAGTCTTTGGCTACACCTCATGCGAGGCGGCTCTCATGAGAAGCCCGTAAATGACAACGCCGAGCGTTTGCTGCATGGCCTGGTGCATGCAGAAGCTCCCTGCTCTCAGAATAACAGGCTGTCACGCTCTCCTTAAGTGGCTGCCAGTGCCAAGGATCGTGACGGGTCCGTGGAGTGCAAACTAATTATCGCCAACCATTGTGCCTGCTTATTTCTCGCATGAATGGATAACATCTTCAGCGGAGCTGGTCGCATATCATCGCTCAGGTTTAAGGGCTGTTGATTGGACAGGGGATGGTTTGTGGCTATTCATAAAGAGGAAGAGTGAAAATATGGCCAGTTTCACATTTTATAACTGCATCTGCAGTTCCGGGGTAATTACCTACTAAATACACTCCAAAATCTCTTCTAGATGCAGCAGGTGAAAAGTGCAAAATGCGGAGGATGCAGGATAAAGAAATGCCTTGAAGCCTACAGATGTTTTAGGCACCTCTTCCCGTAATTATAGCAGGTCTCTGTCAGCTACTCAGCTACAAAATGCAGTCAATTTTTCACCCTCCATTTCCAGACTGTTCACAGGGCCCAGTTCTGAAAGGTACAGAGCTTTCTTGGGACCAGCTGACTTCACACAAAGGTACATTCTAGAAACAAGTTTGAGAAGTTTCTGAGCAATGAGAATGGTGAAGATCACCAGGTGTAGATAGGCACACAGTGAGCCTGGCAGCAAGGATGGGAGCTGGAACGGTGCTTTTTTCCCTTTCAAAAGGGAAGGTTTGATCTAGGACTGGGTAGGAATCAGTTACTCTGTGACTGAAAGCAAAGACAGCTATCTGTGTATCAGCTATCTGTGGCATACAGGGGGTTCCGAAAGACAAGAAAGAGGAATAGTTAAGTGGTTTTCTGTGTGGCAAGAAAAGATAACTCTGCAGTCCAGGAAACCTGGGAGCCAAGGGATCTTGCAAATGCATACCCACATGCATTTGTCTGCTTACTGAGGCGCTGCCATTGGAGTCATGGGTGGAGCTGAGATACAGAGTGACTGCAGTGAAGAAAGTACTGGTCTTAATGAGCTATCATGGCTAAAAAGTCAAAACAAAGCAGAAAGATGGCAGTTTTCTTACCTGACATAAACTCCTGCTGGGAAAATATGGACAAATTATTTGACTTTTGATTTTCTTCTTAAATTTATACACCTAAGAGCTATTTCATAGCTTCCCCAGGATCTCTTACCAAAGTCGCTGTCCTTGAGATCAAGACTGTGCCCAGAAGGCTGGTGACAGTAATTAATGTGAGTACCAGGTTATTTGGGAAAAAGGGGGAAAGACAAAGAAAAGCTTCTGCCACTGCTGACTACGTTTTAGGAGAGTAGAGCACTTCAATAAGCATTCCAATACTGCAAAAAACTCCGTTTCAAACACTTCTCTCATCTCTCCCTCCCATCTGTGTTTTCACATGACAGCTCCCGAGAGAATTGTCACTGGACTAAATCATGTGAAGGACATTTCTCAGGGTGTCCTGATTCATTGTAAAGTCATTCTTCCCTGGAGCTGCTGCTCTTCTGAAAGAACAAATCAAGTCTTTTGAACTAAGAACTCATGATTGTGCTGGAGCCCAGGCTCCCCTGTGAAGATGCTCATGAACTAGAGAAACATCTGGATGCTGGATTTGGCTGGTCCTGACTGCCAGCTGATTCGGAGACCAGTCTTTTTATGCATTTCAAACCACTCCCTCTTTGCTTTCATGTCTGGAAAAGGATTTAGATGCTTTCTGAGCAGCTGCTTTCTTCCTGGCACAGGTCCCTGTTGTTGATTCTGAGAATGGCATTGATGGACAGTGCTGCCTGCTCTCCTAGCTGGAGGACTCTCAGTGATGACATGCCATGAGGGAAGGGGAGCACTGAAAGCACTGAAGCTTTTGAGATCAGTGAAAAAAACCCCCAAACCACAGAGGAAAAGCACCAAGAATTTTCTTTCTCCTGCAGAACAAGCTGCTTATCAGAGCACCACTCTTTTGCTGGACCCTTCCTGCCACCTCTGAAAACCCTCTCTCTGATTCAGGTTCATAGCCGGCGATCCATCTCTATCTGAACCTGCTCTTTAGGTCAGGCTTTGGGGCATGGAACAAAGGCAATGCAGAGAGGCATTTCCCTGGAGGAACTCTTGGGAGTTTCTGCTTCTCTGATGCATTTTGGTATGCATATGTGGCCTTGTGCAGGGACTCGGCCTCTTTCTTCCTGTCTCTTCCACTCGTGTCTTTAGTGCTGCCTCTCCTTGGAGCTGGTGGCCGATGGCAGTGCCATAAATGGGCTCTGTGCAGTGCATAATCCCCTCCACATATGGAGAAGGTGTTTGGCTACAAACAGGTTGTTATTGAAATATTGCAGTAACCTTGCCTCGTGGGGCAAGCACTCAAAGCCAAGGCAGCTCAAAAAACAGACTGCTAGAAGGAGTTCATCTGAAAAGAATATGACTTCTTTGAAATGCTCTCTGTATGAGAATCTGTGTAGAGCAAAGCTGTAGAATGCCTAAAATAATGCCACATTATGAGTTGAACTGAAATATAAAGATGATGCTAAATAGTTAGTACAATTTGTACATGCACAATAGTTCAAATGTATTGTAAATATGCAATAAATGCACAATATAAATGCATAGATGTATAAGGGGGACCAAGCTGCCTCTTTCAGAATATTACACATGACAGTAGTGACAGGCAGTTTTGTTAGTGCTGAGATGCCATAGGAATTCTCTGTGTTAACATTTACACCCCTGTGAAGGGCTGGATTGTTTTAATGACCATACGCTCCTTCATCAAGGAGAAGTGAAATTCTCAGGCTTAGTGATGCCAAAAAGGTATAGCCACTTTAGGAGCTTAAAAGTTCTAACTTTTCATCAGGAAAGGAATTAATTATTGGACAGTGTCAAAGAAATAACCTAGGTCAAAGCTGGCAGCTCAGATTCTTGGCATTTTGCTTACTGATTGCCAGTAAAATATACATTTTACTAGGGAATATAATCTGATGAATGTGAAATTTTCCAAATTGGAATTTAATTTCTCTCCCTCTCTCTCCCAATGTCCTCCTAGGTGACTTGGGAGAAATCAGTCACCGTGCTTCAATTACCCCATCTATATGGCAAGCAAAATAGTACAGAAGGTGAATTTTGATACATGAAATAATCTTGACTCTGATCTCTCATTTGGACTTCTAATTTCCTACCGAAATCAGTCTGCAGCATCTCAACAAGTCTCATATTCAGAACAAGCTGTCCTCCTGCCTTCTAACTTCTCAGAGTTTCTTTTAAAGGTATATCAAGCTGGTTATTTAATTCTTCTAATTCTGAAACTTGTGGTCTCTGTTTTCATTGTACAAAAGGGCAAACTGAAGCAGAAGCAGTGGCTTGCTGACTTAACTGAGGTCACACACAAAGTAAGCATCAGTCAGAAGTCTGACTTTGAGTCCCTGCTTGAAAACACAAGATAAAAATACTTATCTTGGGCATGATTTAAGAACGGCTTGGTAAAAGAGCTTTCCTGGGAAAAAAAAAGTCCAGGTACGGCCCATGCACTTGAGATCCCAGGTCCTCTAAACACCTTACTGAAGGAGGATACAAGGGTGAAATGTGAAGGATATTTATGGAGATTGCTAAGGGTACAGCAAAGGGGAAAAAAAAAAAGAGGGTCAAAAAGATTGATCAGGTAAGTTAGTGATCTTGACATAAGTGTTAGGACTTGTGACATGGATTAAAGATTATCTCAGAGACTTATAGGACACAGGGGATGTCAGTGAAAGATAAGAGTTAGAAAAAGTCAGCAAGATGAGGACCACACTTTTCTTTACCTTGGGTGTAAGAGACCCAAAGAAGCCTGCCATTTCAAGTTGCTGAAGTTTGCAGATGTTGCCAAGAAGGAGGACAATGGGGCAAGCTTGGGAAACACAAGAGAGAATGCAGGCCCAGATTTCTCATTCTTCTGACTATTTGCATTTACTGTCCCACAGACACAAATTTAGAGCCCCTTGAGAGACGTGTGTGTGTGTGTTCCAAAGGTGTTTTGAAATAAGGAACACAGATATAATAATCAAGTGTTGGCAGTAGTTCTGTAATGCTGAAATCAGTTCTGTATTTTTATGACAGCTTTCATGTAAATAGATAAAAAATGTTTCCTAAGTTTTTACTAATCTGTATTGCTTCCCTCCAGGGTGAGGTATAGCAACTATCTGCAACAGGGAGTGGGAAGCACTTAGAATGATTGTCTGTGTCTGAGCAGAAATGAGAATCTAGGTTTATAACTGCACCCACTGGAAGTGTGACACTAGAAATTACATATTTTATGGAAAACTGCTCAAGGCAACTAGTGATTAAGCCATCAAGCAATCTGAAATGGAGGGATACTCCTCAGTAACACAGTAAAAATCAGGTAATCATCAAGGGCTGTATCCTGACCACACTGTGTAGGAAGGGGGTTTTGTGGTCTCTAGGATTAAACAAAGAAGCTGGGCTGGGGTGAGGTGAAAGGGGAGAACGCTGTTGCCAGGTTTTCTGTGGTTCTGTTCAAGAGTGTACCCAGCCCAACAGGGCTGCACTCCTGCCCTTTGCTGAAAGCACAGAATGACAGCGCAGCTCCGTCCAAGTTTATGATGTAATTCTGTATGTGCTCTCTTATGTGCCTGTTTGTTCTCAGTAGTGGAGCTCTTTCATCCGGTGCCACCACTGTCTCGGTATTCTGAGCACATTCAGAAGCCAGTCCAATTTAAATGTACCCCTGTTGTGATACCTTTATTTCTCAAATTCATCTTGAGTGTGTGGGAAGGAATCGTTGTGGCTTTTTGTTTTAAATGGAATCTGATCTCTGTCAAGATCTCTGCTCAGGGCTTTCCATTAGCAGCTTTTAGTTTACTAATCACTTCTTTTGAGCTGCAGGCATTAACCATTTATGCAATCAACCATAATACCTGGATAGGATCTTTACATGTTAGATTGCTGTTGTTTGCTAAGAGTGGAAAAAATTACTTGTTAAGTGGATGTCTGATGAGAGGATAAATTGCTGCCAAAGGAAGTAAAAACAGCCATGCTGTAACATATCCACAGCCCACTTAGGCTTTCAGCAGCTGGACCTGAATGCTTCATCAAAAGGTGTAACATTTCCCCGGTATAAACAATTGTATCTCTGTATTCCAGAAGGTTTCTTCCTTATTCAAACTGATGCTTATTTTATGCCAGAAAGCTTGAATACTAATAACCTTAATGTTCCTTGCAGTAATATTAATTAGGCTAACGATTTCCATCTATAAAATAAAACCAACACGGCACAGAACTTTACAATTTTAATAAGAAAATCAAACAGCCAGTGGGATACCGAGTCTCACCCCAATGCAAAACCCAATTGGCAGGATTTTTATGACTCACATACATCCAGCTCCCAAAGAGCTGTTTTGATTTATTTAGGTGGAAGAGTAACAACTTCTGCAGAAATGTTGGAGGTGCTCTTTTGCCCAGCCTGCTTGTGGCTATCCCGGGTGTTTGAACTTTGCTAAGCACATCATTTTCCTGTTGGACCAGCATGTGTGTCTCTGTTTTAACTGTTGCCCTCTGAATCTTGGTTGGAGACACACCAAAAATGGCTGTTCATGGAAACAGCTTGCTGCCAGCAATAGTCTCTTCCAGTGCTGGTTTTGCTGGGTCCAGTTGCCTCAGTGTGATGTTTCTGAGACATCTCTGTAGATTTCTCCTCCTTCACAGAGAGTCTGGGAATACTTAATCATCTCAGGAATGGTTCAGAGATACCTGGCAGATATTACACCTGAGCTTAAAACCTGCATTTCAGACACCACTGTGTGTAGGGTCAGTGCTGAGGCAGCACTAACAAGTCTGCCTGCGTTCATGCTTTGTTGAAGTGAAATCTGTCATTTCCGTATCGTGCCCTGGGATAAATCCTCTAGAACTGGAGTGTTCCCATTTCCCAGAAAGTGGAGAGCCACAGAACCACAAGGAGTACTTCACAGGTAGGGAAAAGAACAGAAGAAGTTACCTGTAGGTCTTCAGGTCTTCTCTTGAGACTTGCTGCCTACCTCTAGAGGTCCTGGAGGTCCCTCTGTGCAGTGTTTCAGTCTCCTGCATTGTCTTCTAGGAAAGACAGTGGACTGTTCAATGCTCCTCAGCCACTGGTTTCCTAACATCTTGCAGTGCTTGAGCACAATTTACTGTGAGTACTTTAAAAAATGTTCAGAATGCTGGCCTTACATCAGGTTTACAAAAGACTGGTGAAAGTTTTCAGCAAGGGCAAATAGACTCTTGAGTTCTGTGTAAGCTTCACTGGAGCTTGGAGAGGGAGAAACATCTAAACATAGATTTGATGCTTTCAGATATTTGAGGTCTGAAACATCATACAGGAGTATTTGCTGTTAATTTAGCACAGACCACTAAGGGCAAAATCTTTTGTAAATCAGAAACGGAATGGCAAAGTTACAATACACCACAGCTTATAGGGGCTAGAAGAATCTGATGTCTAGGATGACCCAGAGTGA
Source organism: Mohoua ochrocephala (assembly GCA_013398855.1). NCBI lineage: Eukaryota > Metazoa > Chordata > Aves > Passeriformes > Acanthizidae > Mohoua > Mohoua ochrocephala. Next base: position 240,798 of record VZTA01026853.1, read on the forward strand.
AATGTCCCAAGATTAGAATTTTAGCATGTAGCAAACTTTTAACATGCAATTAATTATAATTAAGGAATGGAATGCAATCCATGTTATGAAGAGGGTGATTTTCTGGCCTGGTGCCTAACACTTAGAAATTCTTGATATCTAACTGCTGTGTCCGAGATCAGTAGAAGCTGAAGAAACCTGGCATCTCTAAGTATGTAACTAAAATGATTAATTTCATCTAACAACCCCCCTGCCCCTTTGAAATTAGTAATGAAACTTCTGTTATCATCAAGAACTGATAATCACGAAGGGGTATCCTGTTTTATTACTTGGTAACTGAGACATTCAGAGATTAAGAGCAAGATTTCCTAAGTGATGAGAGCTCTTCCAACTCTTGTCCTTATGAGATGTCTGAGAATTTTACTGCTGCATTTGTCAGTGCCAAAATATTTTTGAAACCTCCCTGGCCTTAAACTCAGTAGGTGCAGAACACCACAAAATGTTGTGTTCGTGTCCTCTGTGTGACCTGTGCATGATTTCTGTCTCTCAGAGCACACGCTTCCTCGGGTCGTACAATGTTGAATACATTCCAAAGGATACAGATAAAACAGTCTCTTCTACATGGATTAAACCCTTTTGCTTTCTGCTTTCACCCCCTTCAAAATTTCAAACTGGGAGAGAGCAATCAGAAAGGAACCAGGCATACTTTCAGGGAGATTCTTCTAGCCTGTGCAAAATAGAATAAAATAGATACTGATGTGATTCTGAATAAAGGTCGTTGAAAAATAGTGGCAACAAACAGAGAAATTGGATTATTAATTAAATGAGAAATATGAGAGGAAAGAGTCATTTGATACAGCACATATGTGCTGATGCTGTGCTTTATCCAGTAGAAATTAATGGATTATGTGGAAAAATAGCTACCCATCGCAGATGAATATATACTTCAACAATTAAAAAAAAAATATTATTATTTGCCTACAGCAGCAGTAAAGAATGAAGGCTATGGAGCCCAGTCTGTGTGGGGATGTCTGTGAGGGCATCAAAAGCAAACTCATGGGTGCCTATTGTCTGCAAAGCAGGAGGACATTGTTTCCCTGTGAAACACAGTCGTTGCTGGCACTGCTTCTGATCTTTTGCATTTCTTCACACATTCCCAGCCAAACAGGGCAAGACTTCATAAACACTTAGGTGAACTGCCATGCATCAGAAAAGAGGGAGCTAACAGAGTGTATCACATCTCCACCCATCTGAAGACTGGCGGACCAGGGAACAGAGGTACAGGAAGGCAGAGCTCAAATCCTTAGTGGTCTTGGGTTCCTGCCTATTTTTTGACTAGGATATAAAGGATTTGTACAGAAGAGCACCCGAGCAAAAATAGTGATCCCATCACCTCCCTGTGACCACCTGGCTCTCAAACTACGTAAGAAGTACTGCAGAGTGCACCCAGTGGCCCAGCCAAGTCAGAAATAGTCCTTTCCTTGGCCACTTGGCCGTGTTTATCGAAATTCTTGCATTTAGCAGCATGACCAAACCCTGACAACACAGAACTCAGGCGAGAAGAAGGTTGGGAGTCACTGCAGAGCTGGAAGGTGAGAGCTTAGTCCTGCTAGACAGCGGAGAGGGTGACTGAAGGGTTTCATCTCACGGCACTTTATGAAAGCAAAACCTGTTAATGCCTTCTGACTATGAAATCTGTGCAATGTCAGTGAAACACTGAGCCCCTTGTTGTCCTGGCAATAACGAAGGAATGTGATTCTGTGTTTTTGAGGTCCTTACCCCAGACTACTGGATTTGCAGCTATAATATCTCACGCTAAGAAAACTTTAAACCAGACAAGGGGTTTCATTTTAATTTATCACATTCTTTTTGCAGATTTTATTCAATTATTTTTCCCATCAATTAAGAAGATTTATGAATATGTTTTCCATTATGTGATGATGTTTGTCAAGTAAATTATTCATCAGTTTTCCCTCAGCCAGCAAATTATTTGTGAACCATCATTTCCCCTTTTGTTTTTCAGCCCGCTTCAATTTCTAAAATGGTGACAGAGTTTATGGATTTGATGAATGTGGTTTGTTTTCTTCATAATTTTTACATAACCAAATACACTTTTTATAGGCATTCAGACTCACAGTTAACTAGTTGAACGGTTGCACTCAATAATGAACGCATCTAAGACCCCAGCTTTAGTCTAAGTTATTAGCCCATATTATGTTCTGCAGAGGTGAAATATAGTTTTATGTTAGTGTCCTGGTTTGAGACAAAAATTTGGAGGAAGGCTCTGGGAGGAACGTCCCGTCCACAGAAGGCAGGTTACAGCCACCCCTCCCCCACCAGGGTCGGGAAAAAAAATTCCTCGAAGGAAAGTGAAAGGAGGAAAAACCCTATTTATTTAACAAACACACAGGAAAAGAATAATGCTAAATAATAAAACCTCTCACTGTGGAGAGAAAACCTGGGAAGATTTGAGAGTCCTTTCTGTGGGCGTGGGCTCTCTCTCTCTCTCTCCTCTTCAGAGCTGGGTCGGCTCGGGCCCCTCCGGGCCGAGGTGTGAGGCCTCCCAGTGAGGTTCTGATGTTCTGGTGCTCTGAACAGTCCAGAAGAGAAGAAGGAAAAAACCCAAAGTCCCAGGGAAACAAAGGAGTTGAACTCTCCGTCTCTCTCCTCCGAGAAAAGGAGCCCAGAGCCGGGGAAAGCAGGAAGGTGCCTCTGCTCTGCAGCAGCAGGAACGCAGGGGAGTGAATGGCCTTGGAGCAAAACTGTTTTGAAAAGTTCCTCTGGCTTTTTTTTTCTTTCTCTTGCACCCAATTTTAAAGACACAGAAAGGCACAGGAATCATGTCTGGGCATGGAGCAGGCGATAGGAGATACACAGCATAAAGTCAGCCCAAGACAGTTAGGTGGCATGTTACTGTCCAGTTGTTTAACCTTAAACATAAAGATTTGAAATGCCACTGAAGAAGGAGTGGACCTTAACTGTCAACTTGCATAATGATCACCCTAACACCAGGCTACCAACCCAATTTTCATGTCATGACTCCTAGAGCTTTGAATAACAGAGGCTGAAAGACATGTTCACCTGCAATACTGTGATAGTCAAGGTGATCTTGAAGTTTCAATGTCCTTATTTGTTGCTGTCTCAGAGAGGTGTGGAGGATCTTGCACAAGTTACAGCTACAAGACCGATATCGTTGGTTTCTTGGTAGAAATGAACCAAAATGTCCATCTCTAGGATGCCTTTAATACTTTGTAGAACTCAGCAATGCAAGGTAAGAGGGGCAATAACTTTGTCAGTAATTCAGCCAAGGTTTGAGTTTGGCATACAGGAACTGAGATGAAAGGGTGTTGTTATTTATCTGCATCATCCATGTGACATCATCCATGTGCCATTAGGTATTGGCCTTCTGTTAGGTCCTAGGGGACAAGTACCTGGCTAGAACAAGAGATGGTCATCATCAACTCTGAATTGCTGGCAGACTAAATGGAGGAGCCATCCAGGGTTATGGTGGTGAGTCTAATTTGCCCTTTGCATTGATGTAAAGCATTCTGAGTCCCCAGGCAGTGGGAAGGTGCCACCCTGCTGACAACAGGGGTAAAAAGTGGCCTGGTACAAGTGAGTCAGAAGTGAAGGAAAATTAAATGGCTGGAACCATTCGTGCTTGCCTACATTTGATTGATGCCCAAAGGGTGTCCCATCCCAGACATTTTTCAATAATTTAGCTGTTTCTATTGTTCTTGCTACAGCTATTGTTTTTCTGTTCCTTCTTGCTGCAAGTCTGTTTTTAACTTCTCCTGCTACGGAGTTTATCTCCAGCGCTCATACGAGAATGTTAAAAGAGCATGACATGAGTGTGCATGTGGAAATGATCAGTAATCTTTAGCCTGCAATAGCAGAACTCTCTTATCTCACGACGAGGGAGGAGGGAATGAAATTGGATTTCCTGCTCCTCATGACAGTTTCTGTAGCTGTGCTGTGGTAGCCCCATCGGGTACGATGCTGCACAGCCAACCTAAGCTGCTTTTCTCATCGGGGGCAGCTGCTGGTTTCTCTTCAAAACTGTGGGATGTGAAAACTATGCATAGACTTTGCATTTTCCTTCTTGGTTTATAATTTCCTGACTCACCTTGTGTAAAGTTTTCTAATATTTGTGCCTCACGAGAACACACCCAAGGTAATTGAGAGAAAAGCCCCAGTTCTTTACAGGAACGATAAAAAAAGCGTTATTGCAATTGTGACCTTAGCTTTTGTCTGGAGAGACAAACCAAGAGCAGATGTTATGTTTGAAAATAACTGACAGTGAATTAGCCATGTGCACTGTGTCTTGAAAGTGCTGTAACGCAAAACTGACACTCTGTTAACCCCAACTCTCAGCATCACGCTCGGTGCATTGGCATAAGAGGAGCAATCAGATGTTTCTGGTAGTGGAACATGAGACAGGGAAGCTGCAGCTTGTAAATCTACTTGTTGGAGGCAACTCTCAGGTGCAATCCATGGCATTATTCTCCTTTCTGCTTCTTGAGGCAGTGTTCTTTGGGGCTTGTAAATGTGAGGAATGAAGAAAGTTCAGCTCAGTCTAGATATATATCCTAAACAAATCTATTCCTTCCCTTCTTGCCTTCTGCTCAAATCATCCTTGCCTTCACTTGTGCGGGGTGAGAGTGAATCCTTTGGCTTATCCCTTCCGTGTCATGTTATTTATTGAGAGTGAGAGCCTTCCACCCCTTTCACTGCTCTTTTGTGTTGCTATGGCAATGGTGAGGCGAGGCCCATGCTTCTTGTCCTGTTAAATGTAATTTTAATTGCTTCAATAAATGTATTTTAAAAATATACAGTGAAGGCTAATGTTAATGTTACAGTTATGTTACATCACACGTAACAGAGATAAAAATAACTGTTAATGTAAACTTATCTTTAACTGGGTTTGAAGCTGGTGATTTAGCTTTCAGCACTCTGCCTTTCAGGCTGTGGCAGGGCTGATTGCTTTGGGTAAACTCTTGTCTTCAGCTGAAGCCATGGGTAAATAGGATTGGAAAGATGTGCCTGCGCCACCGAATTCCGTTCCTTAAGATTGCAGGTGACTGTAAAATAGACATTCAGCCTGGAGTGATGCACAGAGCATCTGGATCACGTGATGTTCTAGAAAAACCCTTGGAGCACACTTCAAAATCCTCTAACAAAGTGAAAAACTTAAATGTGCAGAGTGCTGTTAGGAAGAGGGCAGGAGATAGGGCTGTTGCTAATGTTCTGTATTTCCATGATTATCCTACCCTATAGAGCACAGGGAAATCACATGTCGTGGCAATGGAATGTATTTTTAAAGGCCTTTTTGGGAGAGCATTTTAGCAGAAATTGCTTTTGTTCTTTTCACATGTGAAGAATGAAATATGAGTTGAAATAGGGGTGGGAGTTTCATCTTCTGACAAGATGCTGAAGACTGGCAGTGGCACTCGGTCTCTACATCCAATATTTTTTCCTAATGTTAAATTGTGGAAAGGGATAGAAAAGAACTGCAAAATTGGTTCGAAAGTAGGAAAAAAACATCCTGCAGCAAAAAAGCTACAAAGTCAGTATGTTTGGATTATTAAAAGGCTTTAGAGGAAGCTTGGACAGAGTGAATAAATATCTTCCTAAAGAGAAAATACCATATACCAAAAGGGCCTTCTATTTAGCAGAGAGAGGACTTAAGACCAGGCACATCCAAACTAGATATAAACCAGATGATTAAAGTTGAAGACAGACTAATCAGACACAAAGAGAGTCTCCAGCAAGTCTTCATATGAGGACTGGCACCTTTCTCGGGAAATTGTTCCGGTTTTACATGAGCTGGTGGGCAGAATGGGGCAGCAGAGGGGGAAATTCTGTAACACTTTATATCCAGATGTACTTACACTATGTTTATGTGCTCACATAAGCACACACACACATAAGGCAGAGGGGATGACTTATTAGGCTTTTCTGGCTCTAGACTCCAACGCAGTCATCTGTAGGGCAGCACTGAACTTGCTGTTTATAAACTTTTTAGAGAAGACTTCTTGAAATAAGAAGGGTAGAAAGCAATTATAAGTTTTGTTGAAACCAATTATAATTTTTGTTACTGAAGCTCTGTTAGATTCTGAAGCAATTATAAGAGAATTTGAATTATAATGTAAGTGTGTAGTGGTTAGCTTTGATAGGTGAAGGAAACATGGTTCCTGGTAATGGAACAATGTTGGCAATTAAACCTCGCAGTGCACAAACTGTTTGTAAACGAGATAAAGGATGTGTGTTGGTTGCAAGGGTCTTTACATGCCATTAGTGAAGTCTCCTTGAGTTTTGGAAAGTTTGACATAGCCACTTTTTTGCGGAGAATGTATGAAATACAATCGTTAAGTTCTAGATTAGAGCATGCTATGTGGATGAAACAACCAATGGACACTGTGTACAAATGTGTACATATGTCTCACGTTGCAGAGAAAAAACATTTAGAAAAATGTTTTGTAATCAGAAGAAATTTTACTGATATTTTTGCTAATATCAATATTCAGAAGTATAAGAATTATGCAAAGTTTGGCTTTGTGAGAAGTTTAATTTGACTTATTATTTACTATAAATAAATAATATATTGATATAATTAATATATTTATATAGATAAATATTTTAAAATTATGAACTTAATTTCTGCAAAGTGTTATTTCTTTGTCTTGGTCATGTCCAGGTTTATTAACTGAAAATGTTAAACTTATTTTATTCTGCAGATCTACATTGTTTCCTACAATAATCTGATCATTTTTGTGCGTTCCGAGGCTTCAGAAGTGTTAATCTCGAATACTTCTTAGGGTCTGTCTGTGATAGTATAATGTAAAAACCAAGTTAACCAGTTTAAAAACTTTTAATGTAAAAGCATACATCATCTGTTATAATGATTTAATATTTTTTATGTTAGCAATTAGAAGAAGGGACCTAATTAACGAGCCGTTTTAGGTGGCTTGCTAACTCACAGCCTGATTGTGCTTTCCCCTGGTGCTGGCTGCAACCTTGCCAGCAGGACAGGAGGTGGTGTGGTTCCATCCTCTGCTTCTGTGGGAAGCACAAACACCCCGGCAGTGCAGGGCTCCCGGGTAAGGGCTGGGACTGTCAGAAACAAAAAGCCATTTATGACCCCCTCCCTCATCCCCCTTCCCGAATTCCCACCACAAACGAGATGTGTGGAGCTGCAGAGGGTACCTGTCTCCGTTAAAATGAGCTAACACGGTGTTTTCAAGCAGTTAATGTTGCATTGAACAGCACTAATTTGATGAGTATGACATGAGCTATCTAATTTGCATTGAATCGTCGCTTTGCAGCTGCATCTTAACCCCTAAAAACAATGGGTGTCTAATAAATCACAGGAGCCCAAGTGGCAGGTTTAGAATTTGCGGTATCTCCTAATCCTAGTAAACCAATTCTGAAGTAGGATGAATAACTAATGGTGAATGATTTTGAGATCTGTTTTATCTGTCCTTCAGTTCATAAATAGCCTACTAAAACCTTGGGGGCCTTCTTAACTTGTCTTTTATTACCAATTATTTCCTGATTCCTTTCTCCCAGTAATTTTTTGATCTGTCTTATAGATCTTCTTGCAGATCCTTTGATGATCAATTCAGAAGTAATAAAAGTATATATGTGTTAAAGTAAAGCATACCTTTAATTATGAACAGCTCTTCCTGGTTAAATCTCTGCCTTCCTCTGAATTATGTTAATCGACTTCATATTCATTTGAGGATAACTGCATCTGGTTATTACAAGTAAGTAAAAAATGAATATGACATATTTATTTAGGAGTAAAGCATATGGACAAAATCTGTGGTTCACATATTTGGGTCTAGACTGGCTTCTGATGTTATCCAAGTGCAAGAATTCACAGACCCCCATTTCTTTTTAATGTCACTGCTTCCTCATATGTGAGATGAAACACTCATGTGTCTGTCATCTTTTCTCAAGCACTTTGACATTTTTAAGAGGATTACATCCATTGTGATTTGTTCCTGTAGATGATGCTCCACATCATAATCTTTGGGACTCATCTTTATGTATTGGATCCATTGTTTTTTTATGTCAGACCTTCATTGCTACTCTTATAATTTCCTGTTATAATTTCTTGGTGCAGTCCATATTTGTAAACTGAAACTTGAAGCCTGATACCAAGCTTGTCTGTTCAAAAAGATTTCTGTTTTGTGAGGTTTGACATGTCCACCTCAAAGGAGAGAACAACATTTGAGCACCTGTGTCCAGTTTCTGCTAAAGACACTAGAAAAGGCTGCTCTTTCTGTAGGGTGGATAAGTGTAGCCAGATCTGGTAATTTGATGTGTAGTTGCTCGGATACTTGCAGACTACTTTTACAGAGCTGTTCTATTACTGAAAAGTATTTATCCATCAAAATATTCTGTGAGAGAAGACTTTGGCAAAGTCAGAGCTAAACCAAGAGCACTGAGAAAGTCTTCATAAGCTTTTAACTACTTGGGAGGTGTTCCTTAGTGAATCTCAGCTCAGCTGCAGTGGACAGTGCCCTGTGTCACAAACACAGTACCTGCGTGCGGGTCCCAGTTCACTCTCTGTGATGTGCAAGAGAAACATAGGATTTAAATTAGGTGAATACTAATCACCTGGTTATTATTATTCTAAGGCTGAGAAACCCTGAAACAGCACTTGATCGCAAAAAATTTGTCCCAGGTGACTTGCTGCCCCTCATCCTTTCACCAGTCTAGAGAAATCTAGTGTTAGTGTCATGTGTTGATTCTATCTGCAGTGAAAGAAAACAAAAGAAACGACCCCATCCCCCTCCCTTCAAGCATCTTGCTGTTACATCGTTAAAGTTCACTGTCTTTGGCTGAGCTGTGAGACTCGACACCCAGACAAAAACATCTATTAACATTCTGAAGGCACGTTTGTTAACTGCAGAACTATTTCACTCAGTGCCTTGACTAAATTATCTTTGCACAAATTACATTTTTTCCGTAATCACCTCGGGTACTTCACTTGGAAGGCTTCCTATTTTTCTGCATCCCACTGTCAGGTATTACTTAGAAAGGCTTCACACCAAACTTGCTTTGGAAGATGTCTGGAGTAAAAAGCCACTATTTCAACCTGCTGCTGTGAGCCCACCTCTGGGCCTTTAGCTGTCAGGAACCTTACTTGTTTCTCAGCTCATATTTGATATGATGGAAAAACTTGTGAGACTAGCTTGTGCTTTTCTAGCACCTAAAGCACATTCAGACAGGGTTTAGTCATTATCCTGAACCCTCGCCTATATAATTATACGGAGATGCAAATCAACAGCTCATGCCAACATTGACAGGGCTGTTATGTTAAACAGGTGCTGAGGTCCTGGGTGGGGTGTGTCGAGGCAGAGCAGTTTATATGGCTTACAGTATGCATCATTACCCTCTTGCTTGGATACCTTGGCTTCAGGCAGGGATGAGGTTTTTCTTGGCTTCAGGCAGAGATGAGGTGTTCTGTTTCTGCCTGTGTCTATTGACTTGTGCAAACTTCAGATTCTTGAGTTATTAAGTTAATTTCAACACGAGTGTCCTGATTTCTGGATAAAATACTCAAGCACCAAGGCAAACCCTGCAGAGATTAGCTTATGATTTAGCAGAATGCCAAAGTGTCTCTTGCTTGAGGGATACCTGGAAACCCATACTCCCAGCACCTGAATCACTGCACTGCCTACTGTGCAAGTGGACATATTTTCTATCCTTCATTTTGTAACAAAACTACTGTGGAGCAAAGACTGAAAAAAAAAAAAAAATCTGAGGCCACTAAAATATCTGTGAGAGGACCTAATCTCCAATTCCTGACCTACAGAAGTCTCTTACATCATATAGTTTCTGGATAAAATGCAGAACAATCCAGGGAGTAAAGACCAGATAACAGAGCAACACGTCGTCAATAAAACCATGTCAACAGCTTCCTAAACATGGGAATCATCAGGCACCTGTGCAAGAATTGGGCACCACGAGTGGCATTCTCACAGTTAAGGTACTTAAACCACTAGCTTTGAAGCTATGGACTTGATAAGCAGCCAGTGAGTTGGATTGAATACTGGCTTAATGGCTGTACAGAGAGGATGGTGATCAGTGCTGTGAAGTCCGGCCAGAGGCCAGTGGCCAGCAGTAGGGGAATCCTAGGGGTCAGTCCTGGGTCTAGTCCTGCTCTCCTCAATGTACATAAATACCCAAGGGAAGGGTGGAAGGAAGATGGATCCAGGCTCTTTTCAGTGACAGGATAGGACCCAACAGTGTCAGCTCATCTGAATTCAGACCACACTTATCAGACTGGGCTCTGGAAGGTATCTAGTTGTGGGGGATGCTTGGCTCTGCACGTCAGGCTCAGGAAGAACATAGAGATGGCTGAGGCCAGCTGAGATTGCAGAACCTCAGCTCTGTTTTAAAGGGAAATTTAACTGTTGACAGCGAGAGGGTGGCTTGTACTTTTTCCCCCAAGCTCTTGGTAAAAGACATCTATTTTATACACCAGAAAAATTAAATGGCCTCAAAGTCTCATACCTCTGAAAGCACAATTGACACTCCTGCAGTTCCAGACTCTAGATTTCCTTCCCTCCAAACCCTCAGCTACTTTAACCATGAGATGATTCAGCATCTAACCCAGTCATTGCCTAAAAAACCCTGTAGCAAAAGTTTTGTGTTAATCGCTGGCAGCGAGTGCTGAGATCTGAGTGCTGACAATGTTTTTAAGGGATAGCCTACCTCCATAGGCGTCTCAAGATGTCTTTGGAGATTTGTCTTGGATGTGGAAAATAGGATGGTCTAGGAATCTGGGCTGACCCATTTAGGGAATGAGAATAATTTGTGATTGAGAGATGCACATACAGGGATATAAGTGTAGATCTGTATTTCAATGGGAACGAGTAAACAGTCAGCACTATAATAATCTGTAAGGCATTTGATCCCAATAAAGCATCTTAATCCTTAGGGCTATTCTGGCAGTAAGAGATAACTGCACAGAAACAGAAATGTTCTTAGCATAAACCTCCCATATTTATGTTTACTGTGTGTGTTAGACAGTTTCAGACCCTTCTCCCCTCCTTCCCAAAACTGATGAGCACTTCATCTGTACAGTCTGCTAGCTCCCTACTTCACTAGCCCTTCAATTTGGATTTTTATTATTTCCAGCAAGGGCCAAGACAAAAGGAAAATCAAGTCATAAAGAAATGCTTGGGACTAATGCTCCCCTACTGGCATGCCCTCTGCTTCAATAAAGTTTCACTGCAGATTTTGGTTTTAGTATCCATACATGTGGTCCTGCTCTTTGTGGGAGGATGCATTTCCACATCTCTGCACTTAACAAGCCTCCGAGCTCGATGTTTTTGTGGCTGTCTCCTGGCTGCTGCATTGTCTTCATTGTTGTCTGCATTGCAGACAAAGGGCTACAGCTCAGAAATGCAGGGACAGCGAATGCCTAGGCAGTGAAGTGCTAAAAGTGATTTAATTTGTTGTCATTACAAAACACTGAATGATGCTTATGAAAGGGTGGGAGCAAGAGCATATCCTACCTCCAAAAATGGGTAGTGCCACTGCAGGTTGTGTAACCATAATTTATTTTTAGAATCTTCAAGCCAGCACTTGCTCCTCTACTTTTGGTGTCCTGGCTTCGAAAGACACTTGAGGTGTGTCTGGTACTTCATGAACACCCAGACCTTGTCAGCAGTGCAGACGTGGAGTACCTGGTGCTACTGGTGTAGTGCTGGTGCTCTGCTGGCCTACACTGTGGGGCAGACATGAAACAGGGACTATTACTTACAGCTCAGAAATTCCCTGAGCCAAGGTGGAGATTGTTCTGTAAGTTTTTTTAACTGATCGATTAGTTTGCAAAATCTTTTCTGGTTAGATGGGTGAATAGGCATTAGGTGCCAGGTTTTGACTCAGGTCAAGGTCGTTTGCTATGTAAGCTGAAGCCAATTTTTCCTCCCCCCACAAATAACAAGCTCAGGTTAAGGCTCTTCAGCACAAATGTTGCCATGTAATGGCATTAAAATAATGCACCTGTACCTGTGTTGTGGCGTCTTCAAGGTCTGGACCTGGAATCTGAGTTCCCTCAGTTATGCAAATACCAGCAAAAACATAAACCTAGCTGGGAACTGCTCTAAGTGGGGCAAAACGACCATTTTGCATCCGTATTTCACGTTTAGTGATAGCTCTAAATTGCTTTCATAAACAAGAATTTCTAGTCCTACTTCATATTGTTTGACAAGGACATGTAAGAATTTTGGCTTCAACAAAGCTGCACAGGTGCCACTGTGAGAAAAGATCCTCAGTGTGTGGGATACATTATGTCGTACTATTGATTGAGAATTTGAAGAGGAAAGTACAAAACCTTTACCTTACGTGAGGAAATCAGGAACTGGCTTCAGGATTGCACATCCTTTCCCTTAATATGTTTTGTTGATGAGTTTTTGTACCTTATTTCATCAAAGTGCTGCTCAAATGCCCTCTGAAATCAGTGGCAAAGCATTTCTTAACTTCAGCAGTAAGTGCTCGAGCTGCAATATGTCTTAGAGCTAAATAGTAAAGTCTTGTCTGCTATGTTCACCCTGGATGTACGTTCAGTGCAAGAGCCCACGCTCATGTTGAATGCAGCAGTCCCGTTGATGGATTTGCCTTACATTCACCCCGGTGCACTGGATATGCAGCTTTTTTCCTTCCCTTTTGCTAAGCAAATCAGTCAATGAGAAAGCAATACTGTGAAGCGCAATCAGCTGTGAAAAATAAGAATTGTAAATCTATTTGTAGGGCCCTTTCAGTAGAAAAAAAATCTTGATATTATGGCCACTTGAAATGAATTTTGTTTTTCGGGGCCCAGAAATATCAGGAGAACAGAGAAGCCTTTGAGGTGCTTGAGAGTTTTCTATGCTCTCAATCCATGTGTTAAAAAGGCTTTGAGGGAACAGAAGCAATCCTCCAGAAACTTGTTACAAAGTAAGCCTTTAAAGTGCACACCATCATTGTTATCCTTTATGATCATAATGTGGCTAATATTAAAAAAAAAGAAATCAGTGAACACCATGAGGTAAGGGAAAAAAGGAAAAATCCAAACAGTTTTAAAAGCAAAGCTTGCAGAGATTCAGAGATTTATGGAAAGGGAACGCTCTCTATTTACTGTCAGGAAGATTTGCCAGTAGCTTCAAAGGACGTTTCAGTAGTTTCTGAATGTTTGTAATAGTTATGACTCAATTTATCCAGATAACAATATCTTTGTTATCTAAAATCTTGGCAACACCACGTATGTCAGTGTAGACTGTGAGAGATAGCAATCAGCTTCAACTCTCACTGACCCATGAGGGCTGTGGTATGGCATTTAGTCTTACTTCCTATAATTACATGTAACAAAATTGCATTGTCATTGATGTTATGGTAATTGGTATAAAAAGTTGTTTATAGCAAAATATTACAGATGCAGGCAGTGATTTCGTGCAGGAGTTCGCAGATGGCAAAGCTAAACTCTGGCAGATTAGTACTGCCAGAATAGAGTACTTGCACAGTACAAGTGAGCTCTAGTTCATCATGCACACGGGAGAAAAGGGCCTGATTAACAGATTAGAAGCTGCTTTGGAAGTACGAATGCATGCCTGTGCCTGTGTATTTACCAGTATACAACCCAGGACATTTTCAATAAACAGTTAGAAACCTAATAGTTTCCATTTTAAAATGGTTCGTTCTTAGTTAAAAGTGTTTTATTCTCTTTTTAGAAGCTCCCGCATTTACACCATTTGCTCTAAGTTTTCTTAGCCAAGCCAAATCAAGCCAGCTCTTGATTTGGAGAGGTGAATGTTAATGGAAGGACTGCACATCTTCTACCTCTGGCAGCACCACAGTGTACTTCGGAGGCATGAGAATAGTGGGAGAGCCTGGAAGCTTTGAGGGCTAATCCTTTTACAGCCATGGATTTTCTGTATAACCACAGGCAAGTCTCTGTGTCTTAACTTCCATCCTTGCACAGGGGAAATACTATCAGCTCATGAGGATGTAAATTAATGTTTGTGACTCAGAGAACAGGCAGAAATTAATAATCACATGATGTAGAAGAAGTGGTAGAGATCAAATACTTAGAGAATTCAAATAGACCTACTGGAAGTGTCCTGCATAGTACAAGTAAACTCCAGTGCATAATGCATGCGGACAAAAGGGCTTGATTCAAGTTACACAAAGAGTGTTAGCCCTGGCACAGCTCAGCCCAGCATTCTTGGTTTTGGAAATCAAAATCCTGTTCTTCACCTGCTGCTTTACTGGGGGCATGGCTGTGCACTGCACGCAGGCTCTGTTTCTCCATCTTCATCTGCTCTTACAAATACCCCTTGGAAACTGTTCCTCAGAAGGGGGACCTCATCACCTGGTGGGTGATCCTTCCTTTTATCTCCTTCCCCACTCCACTAAAGACTTGCTGTTACCATCATTTGATAGTAGCAACAACTTTAAATTACTGGGCCAGGCCGTAAGACTGAAAACTGTGGGAACTGCGTGCACCAAAGGAGGTCATGCAGATACCATTACAAATGGTTTACAGAGCCTTCACTTTTCCCATTTCCACTTTTGTTTCTGTGGTGTGATTCAGCCCTGTTTTGTTGTTCTGTGTTTTAACACTTGATGTAAGTATTCTTGAAATCCAAATGCTGAGTGAATTTTTTTTATAGCGTTACAAAGGCTTTGGCAGCATTATTAAATGTATATATATAATTCTTTTCCAGTGAGTTTGATTTTCCATGTGCACCAGCCAAAGCTGTTAGGCATAGTGCCCAGCTTACTAGCCATTGAAGAAAAGCATGCCTTAAGTTTCCCAGCTGCTTGTTCAGGATTTTTCTGATCTGGGTGGACATTGTCCTTTTGTTGTATTCTGTAAACAGGCAGACAAAAGAGATGCATGGAGTGGTAAATGAAACTCTTGGTGAGTGGCTTTAGGTTATGCTTGGTGGCAGAAGTACAGGTTTGGGCTTCTGTCGGGTTTTTACAAGGTACGTAAATGTGCCAAATTTGTTTTTTCTTTTTTTTGGTCTGCTTCAACTGAATTTAAGGAAACAGCATGCTCATGCAGCTTCATCTTAGCATGCTGAAATGGATTTGTCTCCAGGCAATTTCCAGCATATCTAAACCATCTCTCATTTTTACTCCCACTCTGAAGGCAGGTGAGTTATGTAAGCCTCATGAGAAAAAGCAGAACCTTGTCCACCACTTGCCTACACCATTTGGTACTGCAAAAGCCCAAGCAATTAACACTAGCTAATTAACTTTATCTGGCTACTACACTGAAATGGCCTCAATTTTTAAAGGTATTTATGTAGTTGATTTCCCCTGTTTTCAATTAGAATTAGCCAGCTTAATACCTTTAAAAATCAAGCCTTTCTTTAGCTATGTGTAGTCCAACATAATCTCTTGAGCGTGCTCTTTTCCCTCTCTCATGCAAATTATAAACATCAAATCCCTACAGACCAACATTGACTGAAAATTTTCCTTGAATGGCACTGTATTTGCTGATGTGTGAAAGACAATGTGAACAGGCACTCCAGAGAAATGGGGTTATTTGGAACTGTTCGGGGACAGACAGGAGATACAGCACTATGCAATGTGTATTGTCTGAAGAGAAAACAGTGTGTGATAGCTTACTACGCATGAGGCAGTGTTTTACCAAATTGAATAAGAGATTCTGATTCTTTTCCTCTTAAATAACCCAACAAATGTCACTACTGTGGGGAAACTTTCACCAATAAAGAGCAAGAATCAGCCAAGACCTTGCACCCCAATCTCCTTCAGTTATCACGACAGCCCTGTCGCAATTCTTCTTCACCACCTTGGCAAATGGTGCTCTCAGAGCTCAGCCAGGGTCCCATCCGGAGAGCTGAACAGCAGGCAATAGCCTTTCTTCTCATGCTGATATCTCTACTAACCCGAGAAGATCCGGTGAGGCTGGCAGCTGGAAGGGAAGTCTCGTTGCTGTTCCATTTCTTTGTTATCACTTGCACGTGGGAAGGGAAAGGCAGCGATTCGTTCTACCGTATGAGAAACATCTTCCAGGGAGCCAGTGCCAACCTTGGCAGCTAGGGAGGATGTATAATAAAATGGCAACAGCTGCATGTGACTTTGTGTTCTCACAGGGCCCTTGACAGAACTTTGTGATCTGGCACATGCCTTATAGATTGATAGCACTAAAAACTGCATCTCCGTAGAAGTGACACGCTTAGCTTTGGCTCTAAGTGTCAAGTCACATTCATTAGTCACATTCATGTGTCTTTGCCTTCCTCTGGAGTCATCACCATCTTATGACTGAAGATACTTTCACTGTGGAATTGACAGGAAGGATATTTGTCTTTTAATCATTTTTACCAAACTGTCTGATCAGTGTGTTCCCACTCTTTGGGGAAGAAAAACAGCCCGGCACAGCAACGGCACAGAGACCAGCATGTCTGCCCTCCCTGCCAGACAAGAAGCAAGACAGAAATGGCTGGGAAAGGACCCAGCATTGACATTGCTCCTCACTAGTCCTTTTCTGCAACACCAGGGCTGGGAAAGCTAAAGCCCATTCATGCTCAGCTCTTCATGACTCGTCTCAGTGAAGAACCTCTGCAACTGTGCAATAAACAGAGATATGCGGAACAGTTCTGGAAACACAGAACTAGGCATCTAAGAGAGGGATCTTCAGAAAGGGACACAGTAAGTGGGATGTTTTTTACCAGTAGAAAATGGTGGGAAGAGGAGCAGCTGCCCAGCTGGGGTCTTTGAAAAGAGCTGTATACCGAGCACAGTGATGGTGATAAGGCAATTGTGTCTGCTCCAGATACTGGAGTGAGTCCAACAAAGAGACATGAAGATGAGTAAGTGATTGGCGCATTTGTTGTACAAGGAGAGGCTGAGAGAGCTGGGACAGCTCAGCCTGAAGAAGCAAAGGCTTATGGGGAACCTTACTGATATGTATGAACACCTGAAGGGAGGTTGTAAAGAAGAGAGCGCCAAGATCTTTTCAGTGGTACCCAGAAAAAGGGTAAAAGAAAATGGGAACAAATGAAGAAATATCAAATTTCATCTAACCACCGCAAAAAATGTTTACAATGCTCATACAGAGCAGGTTGCCTAGAGAGATTGTGGCATTTACATGTGGAGATATAAAAACCATAGACATAGTCCTGGGCAAGTCGGTGCAGCTGACTCTGCTTTGGGGCGGTAGTGCTTGGACTATATGGTCTCCAGGGATCCCTTTCTATCGCAACAATTCTGTGATTCTGTGATGAGCCAAAGACATACAATAATTCCAAGCCTTTTAGGCAGCAATGAAATCTCCTTTCTGACATTTTCATTTAGCCTAAGTAATAAAATGGTCATTAGGTAACAGACAAAAATGAGAAAAAGCAGGACTATAGCCAGAGGGCTGGGGTAAGTCAGGCTGAAATTTCTCTCTTCACATAATATTTCATAATGATATGAAGTATAACAGGTTTTGAGAAAAGTACTGAAGAAAAAAAAAATAAATTTCAGAACACCAACTGCCTGGTGATAAGGAAATTTTCTGCAATATTAGAAGAGATATTTAGGTTCAGACCTGTATCTCCCACATGGCAGCTGACTGCTCCAGTACTGGAAGTATTATGTACCAGTCATCACCCAGGAATTTAATGATTTTGGGAGGGAAATGAGTGAAGATTAGACCAGAACCTGTGGGTCTGATACTTGTGAGAATCTGTAAGTTGTTAGAACATGATTCACAAAAGAACTGAAAACAGGAAAAGAACCTCACATGTATATACACATACATATTCTTGCCTATGCAAATATGAGCAAAACCAATGTAGAAAACCACAGGAAATACCCGAACAATCATTTTATTCTAAGATGAATTTGCTTGTAAATGAAACCTGTGGAAAACACTGCTCAAAAGAACTATGGATTTGCACCTACGGGAAACAGTGAAGTCATCCCCGGTTGAAAATGAAAGGGTTGTGAAACTCTCATTTGGCTGACTTCCAGATGCCCATAAAAAGTAAAAAACCATTGCATAGAGTTTGGGAAGTTCGAATGTGACAAAACCCCACACTACTACTGTGAACTAAAGTTCCACACAACTTGATAAACATGACAGGATATTGGCAATTTTGCATGATGGCCAGAATCAGACCATAATGCCCAGCAGGACAAGGATCAATCAGTGCCACATCTGGGGTTTTGGGTCCCTCAGGGTCTACCTGGAAAGAAGTGAACACTCAGACCATCTACTTTAGGTAGTCGTGGAAGGTGATAGATAAATTCAGAGGACCTAAGCTAGATCCTCATATAAAATGATGTGAACATTTTTCTGCATCAAATTAGCTATCTAAATCCCCAAAAGAATTCAGCTGCTGCAGCACATCAAACATAGACTCCTGGCCAAAGAGGAATCCAGAATCCCATAAACATCATGGAAAGAACTACACACTTCAAAGGGAGCACATAAGAAAGGGCATACTAATTCAGTGTCCTAGGTGTGCTTTTATCTGAGATGACTGAAACCCATATTCCAGAGAGCCACCCCACCGAGGTGGTGGGAGTGGTATGAGATAGACTCCAGACTCAAGTTTAATTCATATCCCTGCAAAGGAAAGAAATAAGGTTCATTGGACTAACAGAAGAATGCAAACACGAACACGATTCTGTAATTTGGTGGCTAGACACTCCCATAGGATGGGAGATACTTACATCACAGAATATTTTCACCTTTAAAGGTCTGGAATTTCCCTGAAGTCTTTCAGAAATAAAAACTCAGCAACAATCAGGGCTTTGGGAAGAACATTTTATTGCTAAGCATATCTTTAAACAAAATGCAACTAAGAAAAGAAAAAGAATCAAAAAGAAGAAAAAGAAAGGAAAAAAAAGCTATAACATCACGGTAACTCAAATAAAAATTCTCCAGGTTGTCCATAAAGCAACAGGGATATGGTAGAAGCCCACATACAGAAATGCACATGTTCCCAAAAACTGTCCAATAGAAACTTACACAAAAAAGGAAAGTGTAAATATTTTACCTTTAACTTAAAAAAGGAAAGCAAAAAGGAAAGGAAGAAAGAAAGCAGGAAATCATTTCACAAGACTCCAAGACTCCAAGAACAGCAATCTTTTACAGACATCAAGATATAATCAACTTTATATAGTTTCGGCCAGTTAAGTCATCTAAAATCGTGCTTTCATACCTTTTTAAAACCTGTCTTTTTTTTTCTTTTTAGTATAAAAAATAAAAAAGAAAAAAGCTCAACCTCACGCACGCGCACACGCACCACACACACGCACACATACACGCACCGAAAATAATCGTTAACATGAAAGCGTCTTCCCCAAACGTTTGAGAAGACTTTTTTTTTTTTGAATCTAAGTTCCCATGTGCGTGTGTGTATCTGATGACACTTCTTCAAAGTCAAATATTCATGCGACTTATAAACACCAGCAAGAGTAGATTTCTAAACCTAAACAGCTGATTAGTTTTCATCCGCATACAGCAAAAGGTTTCGTTTCTGGTATCCCAGGGTTCTCAACCCATCTTGGGCTTCGTTGTTTCCCTCTCTGTCTCTCTCTCTCTCTCCCTCATTTAGGTTTTTGCACATGATAGGCATGGCCGTCAAACCACCTCACTATTGTTCTGTACAGTAAGATAATCCTTTTCACAATAACTGGGAAAATGTAGAAACCAAAGAACCAAATTAAATAAGTTAAAGAAAACATAAGACATTCCCAAGTTAACCATAAAACAGTATATACACCATCAGGGTATCCATATAGAAATTATACTAGCAAAAAAATAGTAGTAAAATATGTAAACAAAATTTCAGATTTTTTTTGACACAGGTAACTGTGACAAAGCTAAAACACACACTCCCTTCACATTTTAAGGTTTGCTTTTGTTGTCTGTTTCTTTTTACTCTGTTCTTCAAGAACATTCTCATTCCGCATTAAGACCATAACAGAACTTCTGTTCCAGCCGTCCCATCAAACATACCATGATAAATATATCTGTGTGTATATATATATATTATATTATTAAATTAATTTTTCTTTATTATTTTTTGTGTGTCACAGCAGCTTTATTTATTTTCTTTTATATAAAAGAGAAGGAAAAGGGAGAATAGGGCAAATGGAAAGACAGAGATGATCTGAAATGTCAAGCTACAAAATTAAAATATTACATATGAAAAACAGTTATATGTCAAAAAACCAATGTATTTTGCATTCTTTTACAAGTGTTCAGCTTTTCTGACATTTATTGTTCTTGTCACAAGTTGAACTCCAGTGGTGTCTTTCTGATCTCTTTATTAAACTGATTTATTATTATTTTTTGCATGCATTGCAATGTCACAGAACCAGAACCCAGAGGAAGGCTCCTTTATTTTTGCACAGTATATTCAGCTCAGAATGGTTAATAACTTTTAAGCATTCTTTTTTGAATCTCCAAATCCCGTCAACCATACTTTGGTTGTCTAATGCATACTAAGTGCTGTTCTCAAATAAAGCCAATGACTGATCAGGACAGACCCGAACCCATCTGCTCTGCAGTTCGATTGCAAATACTGGAGCCAGATCCAAGAGAACCAGCTTTTCATGACAATTTTCCTCAGCACCACTCATCAGACACTTTCACTGCATTGTTAGCAAACAACTTACTGCAAGATGACGGATTCTAGAGACACTACAACCAGATATGCAGAGTAAACACCATGGGTAGCTTTTGAGTTCGTATATGGTAATAGTCTCTCTTTATTTATTATGGACTTTTTTTTCCGAGATTTCTTCTCAAGTCATGTCCTGGTTCACCCCCCACACCATTCCACTCCACTCTTCCCTCCCTCACACAAAAGTAACCAAAGAAACCAAACAAAAAGCAACCCAAGAAACAAAACAAAACCAAACCAAAAAACCAACAATCTCCAAAATCATTTATTCCCCTCCTCCAATCTCGAAAAATTATATGTATGCTGGACACGGCCAGATCAGTTTGTTCAATATTTCTTTGTGGTTTAATAATGTTTGTATTTTTTTTCTTTTTCCTTCTTTCTTTTTTTTTTTTTTTTTTTTTTTTTTTTTAATAATAAAAAAAAAAAATTTNGAAAAATTATTGATACAGTCAGGGAATCACGAACATTGTTAAAGACTCACTTGGAGATATGAAACAAGTAAGCCATGAAGTCTTCTACCTTTGCAGAAAGTTCAGCGGAGGAGGAGATTTGGAGATGTCCAAGTTCACTAACAGAGCAGAGCTGTGCGCGCCATCTCCAGAACGCTAAGTGTGCTTTATAATACATTAGGGCAAAGTTTGCTGACTCCAAGTGATGACTTAGACATTAACAGTCACTGCTGAAATTTTTTTCCCAATACTTTTTCCCACAAACGTTATCTCCCAATCATCTCGTTCGCTGCAATGGTTCTGATATATCTCAGTTAAATCTCATTAAGTATTTATATATTTATATATAAATAAGTATTCTTTTTTACACATAATACTCTTTGTCCTTGTTTTTCTGCTTCTTGTGGCCGCTCTTTGAGCTCTGCTGCTTCTCCTTCACGAGCGTGCCGTTGCTCTGGGCTGAGTTGCTGATGTAGTTCCGCGTCTCGTCCACCTGATAGGACCCCTCGTCCCTGTTCCTGTACTTGTACATGGCATACAGGAGGATGAGGATGCAGAGGGCGGCAGCAGCCACAATGCCGACGACCATCCCCGTTGTGCTGCTCGACTCACGGACCACCTCTGAGGCCCCCGGAACCCGTCTGATTCCCGGCTCCGTGGGGTTTGCTGTGGGCACATTACGGAACATGGGGGAAGTGATTAGCGGGCTCTTCAGCTTTGTGCTGTCTAGCTCATAGGCAGTGGGCAACGGAAGCAACACTATGTCAGGCTGGGGTTTGAGCTCACGGTTATTCATTTTGCCGGCTGGCAATTTGGGAACCATCCCAGTCGAGGACGAAGTTGTGGAGTGGATCAGCTCAGGGGACAAAGACGTGGTAGTAGTCCTACCAGTTTCGGAGACTTTGTTAGGTCTAAAGTCCTTGGATTCCCACTTGGGTGCGTGTGCTTTGTAGCCACCTTCGAAGATTGAAGTGGAAAGACTCTTATCTGTTACCAAGGAGAAGGTGGTGTAAAAATCTTCATCATCAGTAGGGGGTAGGTTAGAGTCAAAGGTTTCCCCTGAGCCATACCCAGATATCACCAAGCCATCATCATCACAACCATCGCTGCCTTGGTCCGACAAGCAAGGTAACCCCGCCTCAGAGGTCATGGACAGGGAATCTTTGGTGGTCTCAATAATGGTGAGGAGGGGGCGAAAGGTAGGGGGAAGTGTAATGAAAGGTGCACGAGTAGCAATAGGAGGGATATCTAAAGGGTCTTCTACAAGTAGAGGGATAACTAATTCACCTCCTGGGATGGAAAAGAGAAAAAAAAGAAGATTAGTACATTTTAATGACACAATGCACCATTTTCAGTTCACTTAAGGGCGAGAGAGGATCTGGGCATTATAAAATGGTGTCAGGGATCAGCTTTCTCTAGCTACACTACCAACATACTTTCCTGGGGGTGCCTTTCATTGTTCCCTCCCACCCTGCTCGGACATTGGTAAAGTGCATGTTCCATTTCCTACCTCTGCTAGCTATGTACAGTGAAATACTCTGGATTTTTGGGGACCCACATTTTTTGATTTTTGAAGATACTCTCAAGTGACTCTGTGGTCATCAATTTTTGGTAGTGATCTATTTTAAGCATTTGGTTAGAAGACTATTTAAATTAATGACTTTGGACTTTCATAGACCAGTGTTCTCCTAGATGCGTTTTTTACCACTCATCTTGCCAGTTTTTTGTCTTCTGATTCTTTTCATTTAAAATAACAGCGGCATTTCTCCTCTGCCTTTCTAATATGCTCACCTTCTGTAGAGGTACATAAGTCCTTTCCCTAAGGCGTTTCCCATTCATCCGTTTCTTCTTGATCATTGTCTGGCTTTTAAATTGTGGGAAGGTTCGTGAAAGCGAGGGATGGAATAAGAGCCAAGTACTTACTGGGGTCCGTGAACGTACAGAGCTCTACTCAATGTTCATCTCCTTTTAATCTTTCTTTTGACACTAGAAATGTCCCTTTCCTCGCATCTTTTGGGGCAACTAGTGCCACGTTATCTTCATCTTCCATTCTTCTTGACATTCATTTACTATAATTTGATTAAAAATTAAGACAGATTTCATTGTGATTGACAAAAAAACTGAATAAGGACTTTGATGAATCAAGATAGTACTTGAGCCCAGGATTGTACTGCAGAAGTTGACTTCACACCTACTGTTACTTCTCGACAGGCAGACAGCTGCAATTAGTTCTACTGATTTCTAACGTGATGGTTCCCTGCCTACAGAGGGCTGAAAACAAGGCAGACATTTGGTCTCCTCTTCAAGTAGAACAATAAAGCTGTAGGTGTAACATTTGTACCTTACCACAATACAAGCTGCAAATGAAACAAGCAAATCAGTGCATCATTTCCATGATTTGGATTCTGAGCAGCAATATTGCTACTTTTAGGGTAATAACCCTGTGTTGTCTCTATATTATAATGTGACTGCACCTCTACTTTTGAGTCCATGATAATTAACGCTCCACACTGTTTTATTCTGTGGATTAAAAAAAAAAAAAAAAGAAGTGTGGAATCTTATTATTTTATCTAATTCCTTTAGTTCTGATTATACAGTTTTCCGCTGACATACAGGTCATCAAACCTTTTTTTCAGAGTAAGCCATATTGTTTTTGAAAGTTTGTGTATAAATTGTCCCTTGGGTAATTTTTCTTTGCCTAGCCATTTAAGTAAGTGGCTTAAAATATAAATTGAAGCGTTCTGCTGACATCATGAGAGTCATCTAGATCTGTTCAAATGATGCAACTCAGTAAGAAGTATTCCTAATGCATGGGAAATTTTGATTTATACTCACCATTGCTTAAGGAGGATGTACAAAAGGAGTTATAGTTTCTAAACAAACAATTCTGCCTTTTAATTATGCATTAATAACTGCTAATGAACACTTTGGCATTGTTACAATGCTGAATGCATCATGGTCAAAATTCTGCTCTCTCAAATCTACCCCATATATTACATGCACTTGTTTCCCACTGAATTCTGCCAGCATTGTCCATGGAATGTCTATAAGGAATATGGTCTAAAATCGAAATCCCTTCTAAATGTATCTGGAGAGCAATATATTTGAACAAATTACACGTTGAAGATAGCAATATACTGAAAAAGGTACTTAACAGTTGGATTAAATCTGGATAGACGAAATAGCAATATGGCTTATTCTTTTCCTTAATGCAAAACTAAGTGGTGACACAGTTTAATCAATTGAAACAGTCGGAATTCTCTCAGAGGTACCAGGGTAGAAATTACGCCAAAATAAGAATTGCGGTACTTTGCATACTTTCATGCAAAGCTAGTTTTAAGTTAAGATACAAATGGCCAATTTAAACATGTTGTTTCATTTTCTGGGCTTCCTCAGTATGTTCATATACCTCTTTTGTTACTGCAGAGAGAATGAAGAAATAAGTAGCAATGTCTCCAAACTATATGCTTTCAAAAAAATTATGTAAAAAAGCCTAAAGTGTACTCTGCATTTTGTGCTCATGCATCTGAGCTGTTTTCTGAGCAATGTAGAAACTAGAGCATGTAATATGATTTATATATGTCCAGAAGGCCTATCCATGGCTTGAGTAGAGCATCTATAATCTATGCAAACAGGTGGTCTCAGGATGAACTTGGAGTATGCCTTGGAGGGAAAGATCATCTGTGAGCCTGGTAAAAAAATGAATAAAAATAACAGTATTTAAGTGAGGATTGCACCAAATTGCATGAGTGTGGAATTTAAGTTCCAGAAAGTCAGGGATAGAGAGTGCTCCTTCAAACAGTTTTTTAAGATCAGCGTTTTGCTGTTCAATATCAATACTCATCTGTGATTTTCATTCACCATCTGTGACACTGAACTGGAAAAAAAAAGTTTGTCAGCTTTTAATTACTCATCTGGAGCCTTCAAGTGCCTTTGTTCTTAAAAGCTATTATACTGGCCTACAGCATCAGCATGCAGTTGATCTGCCACCCATTGGAGCAATATTTTGGGAAGTTTTCAACCAAAAAGAAGTAATTTTGCTCCTGTTAATGATTAATTTTCTGGAAGGAATCAGACATATCTTACATTTAATATGAAGACCTTCCTTTTGTCCCAGTGACCTTTGCATTTAAAACCAGGTCACAGTTATATAGTTTTTGTTGCTATTGAGGACTTGAGCTAATGATCAAGACTACTGGAACTATAAAAATGATCACGGCCTTCTTGAAATATTAAGTAAAGTTGATAGACTTGCTATGAAAAGTGGAATTTTACGTAAGTGATGGAGAAAATAATGGAGCTTTTCGATGCCAGCAAGTCTGTTGGATGGAAGACAATAAGAATCAGGACTAAGTTTTACAAAGCTCTCAACTCTCAATGTATGTAAGGAGAGAAATCACTTTCATACCAGGAACACTGGATTAACTTTGATACAATTATTTAACCTCATCACTAGTTTTTATTCCAAATTGTCCAATGAGCCATACTATGGTTACTTGCATACTCAAGAAATAAAGAGACTGTTTAAGGTCCTTCATTAGGAATCACTTCTCCATCAAGGAGTTAATTTGTTACATTTACTTTTGGGGGGTATCAGGTAGATGCAAGGGTGGTAATAATGTTTTGATTTTCAATCTTTTTATTGTCTGTAACAGAAGAAACTGAGACCAAAAAAAGCTGTGTGACGGTAAGTCAGAAAAAGCACTCTAGGTATCAAATCTGGCTTCTCTTTTATTGCTTTGTTAGGCATCTATGCAAAACTCACAGGAAACTTGCAGCTGTAGGTCTAGCAGGGTGCAAGCACAATGAGCACTTCTTGGCGAATGGGATTTATAGAGGAATAAAAACATCCTTAAAAATGGCAGGATAAAAATGCCACTCAGTCTAAAAGAAATGTATTATTTAAGGATAATGGGGAATGTAAATCCTGAAAAGCTCCCAGGAAAGTGTGAGAAATATGATCACCAATATCTATAGAGCAAGTGCAAACTTTCACATCATACCTGCAAACACCTCTGTAACTGGTACTACATTTCCACATGCGGGAGACACGAGAGGGACTCTGATGACAAGCAGATTATGAGTGTGTGTGTAGGGGGAACCACCTTCACAGAAATAGGGCTGAGGGTGCAGGAACCTGCCTGGAGCCAGTGGTCCTTTGATGGTGGAGTAGTGGTGCCTCTTGCCCAGGCCCCAGGTTGGTTTAAAGGTAAATGCTGAAAGATTTAAAAGACAAAGTGGCCACTTGGTTGTCAAGAATATCTTATGCAGGATTTGGATCCTGAATGGTTTGCTGTGGAAGGCAAATGTTTTATAGATTTAGATCTCTAGAAAAAGCTAAAGAGGAACCCCTGAAAAACCTTACATGACAATCTTGAAGGGAAATATGTTTGAGAGAGGTTTTATGCTCGTCAAGTTTTCTTTTCTCCTCACAATGTCTACCCCTTTTTCAATTGCAAAATTACTGCTTTGCAGCCTTGAATAAAACTTACAAGTTCAATTTCCAAATTACTCTGTGCTATGAAAAAAAAAAAAAAAAGGCAAGGCTGCAACCCAGTTTGGGCCATGGCTTTCAAGCAAATATTCGTGTAAAACTTGGATTCTGTTTGTGGAGGATATAGGCTGTTTCCTGGTAGTTACAGGTTTGTTTTTCCCTTTTTTTCTGTTGGCTTTTAAGCACCAGTTAAAAGTGTTCACTGGTATGCTGCGAGTTCAGGATTACTTTAGCAATCCAAAGATTTCACAAGGATTTTCCAGATTTATTTTTCACCTACTTTGTGCTTTCTCCCCTAAGCAGGGAATTGATGTTTCTCAAACAGAAATATGTTTTTTAAAAAGCTCCTCTTGACAACACAATGCCAAAGAACTAAAAACGAACTAAACAAAAGAGAAGCAGATAAAATAGTTTCCTCTGCAGTGACATAGATGCAAAACGTATTTGCTCATCAACAGTGTAGCTGAAAAAAAAAACCCCAAATCCCAAAAAACACCAATCTGGAAGGAGCTCTGAAAGAACTAAAGTGTGTGAGGTGGGACACCTTATACCAAACAGCCCAGTGCTTTGCTTGGCCTTCTCATTCCAGAAAGTGTGCATGTATTAATTAGAAACTAGCCTTTTAATCTAACACATATGCTACTTTCATGGAGTTGTGCTTTTCTTTAAACTACCAAGAGCCCTGGGGATATAAAAGGTCTGCTTAAGCCTTGGAGCTGCCCTGCTTTTTGCTTTATGAGCGTATTTATAGATATGTAATTCATACCTCTGGAGCTGATCTCCAGTCAGAGTTCTCTGCCACTGGAAGAGACAGAGTGTTAAAAATTTAACAGAAGCCTTATGAACTGTGAGGATGGTGTGGGCAAGGCAGGAATGCAGAGGGCACCCAAAAATATGATAAAAAAAAACAACATGAAAAACTGTAGCAGCTGCTGGTTTTCATCTTTAGAGCCACAACTGCTTCAGTGGAGTCTCAGGCATCAAACTGATCCAGGACAAAAGGCACACAAAAGGGAAGCCTGAAAGATTCATCTTCTCCTGATGATGATAAGGAACGCACCTTATCGTCTCTCTCTTTTCCAGCTGCAACTGAAGAGCTTTAAAATGTCATCTATAAAGACTGCACAATTCATCCATTCCTGCAGGTACTTGAAATTCTGCATCCAAAGCTTGCAATTTTCATTCTATTCTTTTGATGTTCCTCTGAAGCCTGACTCCATTTTCGATATGAAATACTTGCTAGAGAAATAATTCCTTACCTTTTCCACCTCTGTATCAACACAATAATTCCTTATTAAAAGACTGAGTTCAAAAATTTCAGTCTAATGGTATTTAGTTAATTCTGCTTTGAGTCCTCTGAGGATAAAAAGAGGAAATCATTCAGAATATAGTCTCTAATTCAAAGGAAAGATGATGCTAACACAAAACCTAGCAGATGAACATTCTCACTATTTTCTACTCTTGCAGTCTGAATTAATTGCAATTGACAGAGAGTAGTACAGAGGAAAACATGATTTCCACAATGCACTACTGCAACTCTTTATCTCAGATATCTCCTTTTCCTTTCAGAGACTATACAGTCCTCAAAGTGATTAGATAAAACTGGATTTCTGGTGGAGTTGGTTGAAAAGTGTTTCACAAGCTCCTCCCCCTAACTATATTAATAGACATCAGTAAATGCAGTGTTTTCCAACAGATGGCTCATGAGCAACAGGAAGGTACAGAGTGTGAGAGGTCATGAATCCCACAGTGATGCTGGGCTTTCTTTCACTGATGGAAATTCTTGGTCACTTTTGTGGAGTTTCAGTGAAACAGAACCTTCCAGAGAGGTCTTGATATCATGTCTAGAAGCAAAATTCTAGAGCAAAACCCAGTATTTTGGTGCCCAGACACCGATCTTCTCTGAACCAATTGAAACATGCCCTCTTCTATCTCCCACCACTATTTTAAACTTTTGTGATTACCTGGTGACAGCTTCCTATTCAGCTTAATTATTTGTTGTGCTTTCAGCATCAGTTGTCTTAGGGACTTGATGGTTGAAGCTAATACCCCTGCTGGGCACAACATTACTATGCAGAAATGGTGAAAACATTTGTACTCATAAAGAAGCTTTCTCTTACTCACTGCTTTTTGAAGAAACTAATGCAAACCTCTTTTGTTGTAAGGAAATTTTAGAGGTTCAGGATCTGTCCTGAATGTCTGTCCTGCCAAATGCATCATTTCTGGATGATGCTATCAAGTCTGATACTAACAGTAATGTGGTGGGTGCATTTACCTGGTAAGAGTACACTTGAGAGTATCATTTAGACTGGACATCGGGCACATAATCAGCAACGACAAAAATGGATAGATATAAAATAGTTTCATGGCAATAAAGCAGGAATGGTGTAGAGCTGCAGTAGGAAAACCCTGAGAACTACCAAAATGCTAAAGAAGTCCCATCAATTTTCACTCGACGTGAAGGCTGCACCACCAGGCTAAATACAATTTGAGTAGCTTGAAAAGAAGTGGCATTGCTGGTGATTCGTGTGGGGGCAGGGAAAGAGAGCTTCTAGAGGGGGACTGAGAAAGAAGAGAAGCAAAGTGCCTCAGACTCCTTCACCCCGTCCTATGCACAATACAATATGGCAATCGACAATATACAAAGAGCACATAACATAAAGGCAAATACAAACTGATTAAAAATAAATAAACTCATATATATATATTGTCCTAAAACAAAACCGTACACTAGAAAATAAAAATGCCACAGCAACAAGGCCAGAGAAAGGAAAAACAGAACAAGTAATTCACTTTATCAGCAAAAGAAAGCTCAAAACCTACGAGAACTGAAAAAAAATTATGAAAATCAAAAACATTATTTCCTTTTAAAAAAAAGTAACCAAAAAATACATAAAAATATTTAGAAAGCATACCACATTGATTTCATAACAGTCAACTTACATCAACAAATTGCCCGCATGTTTTTTGGCATGAAAGGAAAAATTTACAAAAGAAAGTTGTGTAAGAATGCTCTTGGACAAGTAGCATTGCCACATTCTTGTAACTTGCTTTTTTTCGCTGTTGTTTCTTAAAAACTTTTTTAGCAAAATGTTTATTATTTCTTTTTAAATATATTTGTTTTACAACAAAGGGCGATACAGGGAGGCAACAACACATACATCCACACCACATAACATGAAAAGAAAAAAATCTTGCACCTTAACAAATTTGAACTTTTTTTTTTTTCTGCTGTTTTTGGTTGTATTTTTTTATCTTATGTAAAGTTGTTAGCATATTGCAGTTGAAAAATCCTGTACAATTTATTGAATTTACTTTTGCTCATTTGCATATCTACACATACAATGTTTTTTGAAAAGCAAAGTTTGTTGCTTTTTTGCCTTTTTTTTGGTCAATTTGATATATATTTTTTTAAACATTTTCTTTTTTTCTATAATTTTCGTGTGTGTGTGTTTTAAGGAATGGATGACTGCACATAAAATTTTAACGATGCTAAAGAAAGGGGTGGTGAAGGGGAACTCATGGGAAGAAAAAATGCTTAGGGTGGATGGAGTGGGAGTGTAAAAATCTATGAGTGTACTACACAGGAGATGAAGAGGATGGGAGTGAATGTGTAAGTCAGTTGCCATGTCCATGTAAGGGCGGTACGGAGTGATCTAGCAGCATTAGAGCTTCTGGCTGTAAGGAAGGGATGGGCAATATACAAAAACAAATGAGCATATTCATGCCCATCAACAAAAAGAAAGAACAGAACTCTAACATTGACAATCTCACAAACCCTAAGCTGCAACTTCTTCAACATGCAAGTTACAAAAAAATTAATAATTATAATATTAATAGTTACATTTTCATTAAAGGTTCTCAAATTATAAAAACAGTTAAGACTTTTCCCTACTAAAAATAGCAGTAAAAATACATAAACTAATAATAATAATAATAATAATAATAATAATAATAGTAATAATAATAATAATAACCAGAGAGTAAAACAAAAAAAACAAGGAAACTAGTTTTATGCATTGGAATTAGAACAACTTCATCTGTAGCTACCCACAGCCTTCGTCTTCTAAGAATTGTCTTTTCTGAAGTCCATCAAATTGACATCAGTACTCTCAGCAATTTGAGACAATCATTTCTCGAGCACATCAAATGACTGCTTCGAATATAAAGATTGTGTTTGCACACCCCGTCCCCACTGTCAAATTAGACTGCTTTTATATTCAGATTCTCTGGAGAAACTCAAAAATACAGCTGTAGGATTCTGCCAGTGAAGTAGTTCCTTATTTAAAGACAGAAATAGAGGGAAAAAATTGCAGAAAACAATTCATAACTCTTTTGTTTTGTTTGTTTTTTTTTTTTCATTATTAGATTGGAACAAACCAAATCTAAGATAGAAATTCAACCATTGAAAAGAAATACATCAAAATATAACTATGTGGAGATATACTAAAAAAAAAAGCAAAAAATGAAAAAGAGCACTTTGTTCCCAGGAAGAAGGGAGATAAGAACAATTGCTGGATTTTTAAATTTTATTTTTAAAGAAAAAATTATTCCACACACTTTCAAAGATGAACAAACCAGATGCACACATTGAAAGGAACAGACAAAGCAGTCTAGGGACACTGTCATAATTTGAATTTTGTTTTTAACAATTGGAATCTCTTT